>JAOANR010000013.1:3862947-4186518 GCA_030278955.1 Hygrophila difformis | reverse complement strand
GGAGCACAGTTTCTTGACACGAGTAAATAAAAACACAACATTTTGGGAAAATACTCATACAGTGGGAAGATGTTCAAAAGCTTCATGGCAGGTGCTTTCGTGACATGAAATTATGAGAAGTATCATGGCGCAGATACCAGGGACTTTCAGGGTGACAGACTGAAGGTCAATCCCGGTTGCACCGTGATATTTGTCAAAAGTTTCATGGCGGGGAGGACCACAGCGCCGGTTGAAATCAAAAGCACCCCACATGAGTAATAAAAAGGGAAATCATAACATATTCTTAAACCCCTTCCCTACATCATAACTCTTTTTTCATTTAATAAATCCACACCTGAGATTTCAGAAAATTACTCGTGCTAACGAAACTCGTCAAAAGTTTCAGCGTGTGTTCAAGCTTTTGACACGCTCAAAAAGATGTTGATTTCTGCTCCAATAGTGCAACCACCCGATTGGTCAATGCCTTTCGAGGTCATGTGCGATGCAAGTGATCTCGTCGTGGGTGCAGTTCTTGGGCAACATAAAGAAGGAAGGCATTGCGTAATTCATTACGCCAGCCATGCCCTGACTGAAGCCCAAGTCAATTACACCACCACGGAGAAAGAAATGTATGTTGTGGTTTTCGCTTTTGATAAATTCTGGCAATACCTCATTGGTACGAAAACCATAGTATACACCGATCACTCCGCACTGAGATACTTGTTTAGCAAACAAGACGCCAAACCTCGATTAATCAGGTGGGTACTTTTGTTGCAAGAATTCGATATCATAATAAAAGATAGAAAAGGCAAAGACAATGGTGCTGCTGACCATTTGTCTCGGATAGATAATAATAAAAATGAGATAGTCGTTAATGAAAATTTTCCGGATGAACAACTGTTTGCCTTGCATCTTCATGATCAAGCTTGTCCATGGTTTTCCGACATTGCTAACTTTTTAGCATGTGGAATAACTCCGCAATTCCAGAGCACGAGGCAGAAAGCAAGGTTCAACCAAGATGTAGTCAACTACTTCTGGGAAGATCCTTATCTCTTTAAGCACTGTGCAGATTCGATTATTAGACGTTGTGTAACTGAGCACGAGGCTTATCAAATCGCTAAAAAATGTCATGAATCGGAATATGGAGGTCACCATGGCCCCACTCGAACAGCTCACAAGGTGCTCGAATGTGGTTTCTATTGGCCTACCATTTACGAAGATTGTAAGGCGTTTGTTAAGGCTTGCGACAAATGCCAAAGATTAGGGAATATCTCCAAGAGGGATGAAATGCCTCAAAAACGAATTCTTATCCTTGAGATTTTCGATGTATGGGGTGTTGACTTCATGGGACCATTCCCGACGTCTGATGGGAATCACTACATCTTGGTAGTTGTCGATTACGTGTCCAAGTGGTTCGAGGCAGTTGCGTTGCCAACCAACGATGGTCACCAGGTCATCAAATTTTTGAAAAACAACATTTTCAACAGATTTGGTGTACCTAGGGTAATCATATCTGATGGAGGAACCCACTTTGTCAACAAAGCTTTTGCAAATCTCATGAGCAAAAGTGGGATTCTCCACAGGATCGGCACGCCTTATCACCCCCAAACCAGTGGCCAAGTCGAGGTATCTAACCGCGAAATCAAACATATACTCGAAGCCACTGTGGGGATAACCCGCAAAGACAGGTCACGTAGACTCAATGATGCTCTATGGGCATACCGCACTGCATTCAAGACTCCCATTGGGATGTCCCCATATAGGCTTATCTTTGGAAAAGCCTGTCATTTGCCCGTAGAACTAGAGCATAAGGCTTACTGGGCCGTAAAAACGCTTAATTTTGACCCACGAGTGGCTCAAAGTAAACGCAAGTTGGACCTCAATGAAATTGAGGAAATACGTGCGCAAGCTTATGAAAGCTCGAGGATTTACAAAGAGCGGACCCAGAAGTTACACGATCGTCGCATAAAGTCTAAACACTTCTATATTGGCCAAAATGTCTTGTTGTTTAATTCTAGGTTGAAGCTATTCCCCGGAAAGCTTAAATCCAGATGGGAAGGGCCATACGAAGTGGTGCACGTGTTTGAAAGTGGAGCTGTCATGATTCGAACTGACAAAGGAGAGCTGGTGGTGAATGGACACAGGTTGAAGGAGTATCTAGGGCAGTTTGACCCCGGAAAGGAAGTTCAAATGACATCAGAGCCGGCCTATGCTCAATAAATATTTATATTTATATTTCTATATAATTATCTATTATGTATTTATTCGTCTCGAACGATAAGTACCCAAAGATCAACTAAACATTTAGAGTACTAAGACTCTAAATGTGAGGATGTTGATATTTGGAGAAAATCTAATAATTTCTCCTATGTTTGCTTTGCAGGAATTCATGGAACCAACAAAAAGAAGGATAAAGCTACGAAAACCAGGTTCCCGGTTGGATTAACACCAAATTTAATGGAAAGTAATTTCGAAATTTAGAGAAATTTAAAATCCGGAATAACTCCATAAAATAAGGGTGTTAATCCAACCTAATTTATGCAAGCAATTTACCATAGAGGAATGTTTAATTCTGTTTAATATGTGCTTTCAGTGTGTTAATTTTTGAGAAAATCCATTATTTCAGAAAATTTGAAAATTGAAAAATTTTTCAAAATATTTCTAAGTATTGAATGCGATCTATTTTATATCTCAAATCAATTCGGTTTAATCGAATTGTTTGAAACAGATCGCATTGGAAGTGTGCCTTGGAAATTTTAACCAATTCGATCTCCAAGTCAATTCGGTCTACACCGAATTGGCCCTAGAGACCGAATTGGCTTCCCCAAGACACATCCTCCATCCTTGTGTAAATTTGGCCAAGTAGCAATTCGATCTATGGCAATTCGGTCTAGACCGAATTGAGTTTGAATAGATCGAATTGATCTACAAAAGGCATTTGTGATCCCTTAAGTTTTATTTATGCAAGTGAGAAATTCAATCTATAAGGCAATTCGGTCTAGACCGAATTGCCCATACAGACCGAATCACCTCACAAAAGCATCCCCCAAAATTTTTCTAAGTAATCAGGTTCGGTCATCTGGCTGTAATTCGGTCTCTGAATCAATTCGGTCTAAGACCGAATTGACTTCAAAAGACTTCATTGCAGAAAGAGTGTGTTTGCTCCCCATTCCAATTCGGTCTCTATGCCAATTCGGTCTAGACCGAATTGGCCTAAGAGACCGAATCTCTCGCAGAAACCTAAGGCCACATCAATTCGGTCTAGACCGAATTGATGGTTCGGTCTCTAACAGACCGAATCACCACATCCCCGACCTCTTTATATTCCTCATTCCCCTTTTTTTCCCTCACTTTCACTTTTCACACTTTGATATTTTCCCCCGTGTTCCCTCTCGCGAACTTCGTCTCTCTCGCGAAACCAGAACTCGAGTCGAGGCTTTTCCTTGATCAACTCCGTGCAAGGTGTTTAAAAATGGCCTCTTCGTCATCTAATCCTACTGGGAGTGTCGGGGACAAATATGTGATAACTTCCATAATGAGTCTTCCAACAACCACTCCAGACCTTGCCTTCTTGGAAATTGAAAGGTTGAAAAGGGAGATCGAAGCCAACAGAAAAGCCATAAGGGATGAATTTCATCTGAACATGGACCACCAGATTGAGTGGAGATTTGAGATGAAGGATGACTGGTGGAGAGATATTCCAGAAGAGGAGAGAAACCTTAAAGCTACAGGCCTCGAAAGAGACCTCTGCCAACACATGTGGAACTTCTGGAATAACGAATTCGACCAGGCGAGATATGACATGAGATTCAATGATCCGAAAGTTCACTACGAGAGAATGGTTTGGAGAATGATTCAGCATAAGGCCTGGTGGAATCGAATGCTTGAGCAGTATCTTGGGGACAAGAAAATAGCAGCCTTCGAACCAATTCCCATTCAACCAGCCATCACAAAAGAAGTCAGAAGTCTGTTTGCCAAACAAACTCCCCCAGTACACAAAGTGGCAATGTCCGGAATGGTCTACATGCCAGACGCCTTCCCATTCACATATAAGAAAGAACTATTTGACAATGGGACCGTCTGCGGACTGGAAGAGCAACTGTGGCTCACGAATCATGCCAAGTTACGCCATATTGAGATGGCATACAACTTTTGGGAGTCCCTTCAACCCGTGCTGAGTTATGGAGCAGCCCACCACACTCCGATGTTGGACACAATAATAGAAAAGACAAAAGCAATACGGCAGCTGTGGGGGGAATACATGAAGGCATGGGGAAGCTGGGAGAAGGACATCAGACGATCTGTACTAAATCCAGGGGTGGTGATACCCCCGGGAAATGAGGAAATCCTTCCAAGATTTCTACCAACAAGAATCCCGGTGGTGGAACCCAAAGAAGCCACACTGGTTGGAATGCCCAATTTTGCATTAATGAGGGCCGAGTGCACAACCATGTACCGGACCAGAAATTGGGACAGAATGGGTAGGAAGAAGAAGCAGATACCACTGATGAGCGAAGCCAAATGCCTGGGGTATTTGAACATTCCACCAGTTCGGGACCTGTCAGGGCTGAGTGAGAAGGAGGCAGACATCATGGACACTCTATACGCGGACATGAAAACCAGATTCTTCGAATTAATGAGAGAGATGGACTGGGAAGCCCTGAGGTATTGCCAAGAAAACCAAGTGCGATTACGGTATAACACGGGCTTCCAAGTCGTCTTGGGTAGATATTTCGCAACCAAATGGACTGCTCAGCTTACAGCAATGACTGAGCCCAGTTTCATCGAGAAATATCTGAAAACCAAAGGGCCTGAGTTAGGGCTGTGGACTGAAGCTGATGACAAGATGATCGACGAGTATGAGGACCCGACATCAGAGCTCCACCAGTCAACCGAATCAGAACCCCACCAGCCAACTGAATCAAAGCCTCTCCAAACCGAATCTGCGCCAGAGCCACCAAAGAAAAAGAGGAAACTGATAAAACTGGCTGAGAAGGAAAAGGCCGGAAAACCTGCAGAATCTCAAGTCAAAATTCAGGAACCTCCCATTCAGCCAAGGATTCTCCCACCAGTACCCAAGTTCGATGGTACACCTTCCAAACCAAAGAACAGGGGTAAGGAGTAGGCCGTTAGTCGATCCAAGGGAGAGCAGCAACGTTCGGCCCAAGAACAATATGATGCTAAAATGGCAAGAAGGGCCCAAGAAGAAGCTGACGCAGAAAAGGCAATGAAAGATCAGAGGCTTGCGAAAGCTGAACGGGCTGAGAAACAAAGGGTTGCTGCTCGCAAGGAGCGCCAAATTGAAAGAGAAAGGCAGGAAAAGGAGAGGGCCGATGCTGAAATGGTCAAAGAAAAAGACGAGTGGAAACAAAAGCGAGAGGCAGAAAAGGCCGAGCAAGATAAACTGCGGAAAGAAGAAATGGCCAAGAAAGCTGAGGAAGAAGCTAAGAAGGCTGAAATGGAAGAGAACAGTAGAAAAGCCCGGGAAGAGGAAGAGAATAGAAAAGTTGCTGAGAAAATTCAAGCCGAGCTAGAAAAGAGACAGGACAAAGAAGTCACAACAGAGGCTAATGTTGGGGACGATGACTGTCAAATAATCAGCGGAACCAACATCGTACCTATTGAAGTGAAAGAAGAGACGGCTGAATGGGTTAAAGATCGAAAGAAGCAGCAAAAGGAGATAGCCACTCGAAGGAGTGGGAGTGAAAAGAAAGTGGATGAGATCGGTGAAGGACTCAAGCCCACAGAAGAGATAAAGGAAATGGTGCATGAGGGCAATGAGCGTTTCGAACAGTTGAAGGAGAAGACTGCAGAACTGTTAGAAAGTCTGGATCAAGTTGTTGCAAATGCAATAGCTGCAGCTGCTGCCCAATCCCAAACCACTGCAACTGATGAGAAGACAACAGAATTAGAAGGCTCGCATGCTGAGGCAGACCCACAAGTCGAGGCAAATCAAGGAGAAGCAGTGGCAAATGAGGGCAGTGGTGGCAGCTCTCAAGGAAATGTGGATACCATTGAGGACTTGTTCAAGAACAAAACATATCAACAAATCCTCCAAGGGGATCTTGATATCACTGGAGATCAAGGAGATCACATGGTAGAACAGTTGGGGAAATTAAAAACAGGGAGGGACGAGGAGGTACCTCAAAAAGAACATCAACATGTTGTTGACCCCGTCTTTTCTGATGATTTTCTCAAAGCTGTGCTTCATGAATTTCCTTGTAATTCGTATAAACAGTGAATATCTCAAGGAGGCGAGCAAGCAGGACACGAACAACAGCCTGAAGGACAGCCGCAGGCAGATACGCAGGCTGAAATTGAACATCAAGTAGAGGGTGAGCATCATGAGCAGCAAGAGCAGATAGAGGAGAAATCGAATTCTGACTGGGAGCAGGCGTATCCTCAGGACTCCCAAGAATCAATGGGGCCAGTCCGATCTGCTGGATATTGGGAGAAATCCACCGCAAAGGGACGCTTGGGGGTATCCACAAAGAAATGCAAAAAGTTCCCTATCAAGGACGATGCAGATATAATGAGAAGGTTCAACGGGAACGAGCAGAATGTGGGGCGTTATATGGCGCTAGGAGAATTATTTGTACCTGATAAAGGATTTAGTCCGGAAATGGTGAATCATCCTACGCTGGTCTTCCTGCAACAAAACCATGGATGGACTGAATTCCTTACGCACCACGCTGAACCTGGGATAGCAGAGCTGGTTCGGGAGTTTTATTGCAACATCAATGTCGCTCAAAAGAAGAGTTGGGTGCGAGGAGTTGATGTAGACATATCTGGAGAATATCTGAACGAATTCCTCAATACACCCAACTGGGCATCAGAATTCCCGAAAGCTGAGCACTTTGAAAAGGGAGCATGTAAGGCAGTTGATAGGCCATACTATGACAACATCACAAGATCCCTCACTGCCGAGAGCTACACTGGCGAGTTCTCCTTCAAAGCCAAGCACCTGAAGCTGGGGTTCCAACCTTCATATGACTTCTACATGTCAAAAATCAGGCCCAACCCTCATGCACATGAGACATCTGGTCGAATGCTGAAGGGTTTTGCTAAGTTATGGCATGGACTGAAGATCAATGTAGGGGAGCACATTTTCCATGTCATGACTTCAAGGACCTCCGGCAGGGCGGCTGCTCTCTGCTATCCAAACCTCATTAGAAGAATCTGCGAAGCCCAAGGAGTAGATCTATCTGTTTTCTCAGCGAGCGACACTATTGACATGAGTCGCCCAATTCCAGTCCCAAAAATGCGGGTATCTGATCCAGTGGTATACGCGATGCCAGAGGAATCAGAGGCCCAATCCAGATACACTCATGGGCAACCGGCTAAGCGCAAGTCACGAAAGAAAGAGGCCCGTACTGAAGCGGTGCCTTCAACAAAAGAAGCTGGAATCCCCTCAATTGGACCTGCTGCAGAGGAACATCCTCGAGAAGATGCCCCCACTCAGACTCATCCTGGAACTGATGTTTCCACTCCAAGCCTATCACGAAGACATCCAGTCCGACCCTCTCGCAGAAGTCCGACTGTGTCTTAGTATCCAGCTGATTCTCAAACTCTAGAAGCAGTGAGCAGAATGGGAGAGTCAATGATGCAGAGTGTTAGATCTTTGGCCGATGTCATTGTTTCGACTCACGAGAAACAAATGCAGAAAGAGGAAGAGTTTAGGCTGAAAATGCTTGAGAGAGAAGAGGAGTTCAGAAGGGAAGCGGCAAGGCAGCATCAGGAAAGAATTGAGAATGAGGAAAAGAATAGAAAAATGTTTGAAGCAGTGTTCGCCAGTCAAGCCAGAATGTTCGACAATCAAGCCGAAATGATGAAGAACCTGCTCAGGAAGCTACCCTCACCTCCAAGAGATGATACCGGACCCTCCAAGCACCATCCGGAGAAGAAAGATTGAGTCCACGCGATCACATTCATGCAAGCTTCATTGTAAATGTCATGCATTAGATTTTCCATTCACCCAGTACATTCTCATCCATACTGTGGAAATCTATTGTAACTGATGTATTTACTGCTTTTCACAAAGAGAATTTCGTCTTGAATTCTCAAAAATATTTACTGCTTGCATGTTCACAGTGTCTTTTTACCGCTTTCAATTAAATAACCAGCATAAAACAAGCATAAATCTGTCACCTAAATTCACATGTTGAATTTAGGCTAAGGATGAAATTTTCAAACTATTAAATTGGGATAAAACAATTAAAAATATGCATGATATAAATTCTTGAGGTTTTGAGCTATAAAAATCCAATGATATGATCACTTGGAAGAAAAACAAAATTTTCATGTTGAGAATTTGATTGAATAATTTGCAAGAAATTTTCAAAGGCTAAATTTAAGAACAATGGTGTGACATGATCAAACCGTCCTTGTGAGATCTGAGCCGAGTCAGTTTTACTCAATATTTCTTTGATGTGTGGAAATCAATTCGATTAAAGGACACTAGAACTTGCAATTGGGACCGATTCAAGACCATGCCATATTCCCGAAATTGAGCATATGATCGAGGCACTTAGAAAAACCCAAAATTTTGGCCTTCTTTTGAATTCCAAACCCAAAATATTTTCCCTTTAGGATTAACCAAGTTGAGCCTTTAAGCCTAATTTTTTTCTTTGAAACCACTATATTATTCCCAACCTTATAAAAAGACCAAGAAAATCAAACCCAAGTGTACACGAAACAATTCCATCAAGGCATCATAGTCTATGATCATCAAAAACATTAATCGGCATTCAAAAACCGATTCAAAAAAAAATATAAAAAAAAATAATAATAATGTTGAGATTCATTCAACACAAATAAATTGCAATTGACAAAGCAAATTAGACAAAGTCTAAAGTCATGCAATAGAAAAGAAAAACAAAAGAAAGAAAGAAATTTTGATGATCATAGATTTCAAGTAAGAATATGTCAAGTTATGATGGAATGGATTCATGTCACTTTTTGCCTAATAATTTCCTTCCATACCTAATGTTACAACCGTATGCCCCGTTACAACCTTGAATAAGACATTGGGATCTCGATTTGAGGAAATGTGTAGGTGGCGAGTTGGTCTAATTGCAAGCTTATGGGAGAATTTATTTGATTTTGATTATGAGCGTACTGTCTAATAGCCAACTTTGAGAGTGAGTGAAATTTCCGACTCTACTATATGTGAGGCTCTGCTTCGATTGATTAATGTTCATGTCATGCTTGAATTCAAGAATTAAACCAATGAAAATTTTCTATACATATATTCAAGAAGAATTAACAATAATGATTGATTTGTATACCTATCCAAGTGAGAAGTATCATTTCATTAAACACTGCAATCAAGAGAGTTTAATACTTGTAATTTTGATTGTATTATCCCAATATAACAAGAATAAAATTTCTGAAGCCACGCAAATGGATTGAATATGCAGAGCCTTTGCTCTTAGGAGCACTGACTCTGACTGCTCGGGGACGATCAGTATTAAATGTGAGGATGTTGATAATGGCCAAAATTGTCCATTATTTCCAATCCATTTCCGTGTGTGAGACAGACATTTTGATCGAAATCCCATCTTATTTCAATAAGAAAGCAGTTGAATTCGACAGATTGATGCAAGTTTCTAAAAATATTAAGCTGGTCATAAAAGACACAAAACATGCAATTTTAATTGCATTTGTGTTAGAAAAATCCAAAAACATGAAAAAAGGGAAAAAGAAAAGAAAAAGGAATGAAAAGATGGGCAAAAGAATAAGATAGTCCACAAAAATAAAAAAGATGGGAAAAAGAATGAAAATCCCACAATCTGAAAATTTGGATAAGTGTTGAAGATCAATTCGGTCTATAGGCAATTCGACCTAAATTGAATTGCTCAATAGACCGAATTGCTGAAAGAAAGAAGAAAGAGAAGTGTTGAGGAAGAAAAGAGCAACCAATTCGGTCTATGCAATTCGGTCTAAACCGAATTGACCCCTAGACCGAATTGCACCATGGAAAGAAAGAGGACTTGGAGCAAAACAAAAAGAAGAGGTTCGATCTGTGCAATTCGGTCTAGACCGAATTGATTGCATAGATCGAATTGCCTTAAAGCAAAGAAGCCAAGCAGGAGCCATCTTCAATTCGACTAGGCCAATTCGGTCTACCACATAGACCGAATTGATGGATGAATGCCACAGTCCAGCTCAAGAACAAGAAGGAAGACCTCATGCAATTCGAATTGCATCAATTCGGTCTAAACCGAATTGCATGAGGAGACCGAAACACATTCAAAAGTACAGCTGAGCACGTGAGAAATGCATGATGGGCCTAGGGTTTCGAAAACAAGTATAAAAGCTAACCTTCCTCAACACAAGAAATATCCTTGGACACACAGAAACTCTTGGACAGTTGCTGGGAGACAAAAAGAAGGAGAAGGTTCTTCACCCCTTAAGGGTTAGGTAGGTAGTGCAGTTTAGATAGTTTATTTTTCATGATTGTATTGTAGTTTTATTGCTTTGGAGCTTAGTTTTTATCTCATAGAAGCTGGTTACCACCCTTAGTGTAGCCATTTCCATAAACCTTTAATGCTTTGTAGTTAGAATGAACCCTACCTTCAAGCTAATGAATGGTTTTAGGGTTGTTTACTGCTTTCCGATGTCAATACAAGAAAGAATCCAGAAATGGGTTTTCATTTCAAGTGTTTGGCATCTATTTAATGCTTTCCTTAGCAATAATGATAGAATGGTTGTTTGTTTCAACTAGATTATATTTATTATGCTCTAGTTGACTTGCTTTCTAAATAAATGTGTGCTAAGTGGTTTGTGGCTTGACCTTACACCTTAGAGACTCAAATAAGTGTTCTTAGATTTTAGATAATTATAGGCTTGCTAGAGTTAAATTTCCTTGCTTTTTAGCTGCTGTTTTACTCGCTTTCTTTAGCTTAATGTTGCCCTAGATTATGTAGGTGTTCTTGTTTTTGAGCATGTGTTCTTAGTTTATTCAGTTTATGTTTGAATCTTTAATCTTTGATTGCTTGTTTGTAGTTTTGAGGTTTGGTTCAAGCCAATGCCTGTTAGCCACATAACCTAGGTCTATTCTTCTTAAAATACTCATTAGTGTGGCTGTGAAGTGACATTGATGTGAAATGAAGGATTAGGTAAAACTTATCCATCATAAACCACACAATGTATACCAAACCCACACTTATGAGAGAAGACATGCAATTCGATCTGAGGTAGTTCGGTTTAGGCCGAATTACTCATGAAAATGGAATTGCATGGCAAAAATAGTTGTTAATTGCTTCTCTTGAAAAAATTTACATGCATGAGATCGAATTGCATAGCAAAAAGAGTTGTTTTCATGTGATCTCCATGCAATTCGGCCTATGCAATTCGGTCTATAGACCGAATTGCCCATATAGACCGAATTGGCTTAGGAGACCACATTGTATCCATGCCATCCCCTCATGCCTTAGTTTATTTTCTCTGCTTCACCAATTCGAATTGTCCAAGTTCGGTCTACACCGAATTCAATTGGCAGTTCGAATTACCCTCATTGTGGAGTAAATGCCTTAGCCAAATTTGAATGAAGGAATGACTTCATCAATTCGAATTGTCCAATTCGGTTTAGACCGAATTGCTTGACAATTCGAATTAGAGGATGCTTCATGACTTTACAAGGATTAATTGGGTATGGTGTTACTTCATACCTCATGCATCACCAATTCGGTCTAATTTGCATTTTACACCTTAGACCGAATTGATCTCTTCCTTTTATTTTAAAACTCCAAAAATATTTTATTTCTTGAGTTGTGTAAGTTGCATGGGTGTAGTGGGCTTAGGCCCATCACATCTAATTTTTACTCATTACACATCTCAACCCATTAGTGTCTAATTATTGTATGATTAACACTCACACAATACCAAAAATATTTTCTTAATTTTGTTTATTTTCCCTTTCATTGTGTGTATGAACAACTAGTAAGAAATACATCAGATTAATGTTGGCGGATATTCCCACACGGATAATTAGCTCGTATTCTGAGTATTAATTACTAGTTGTTATTTTGCATGGTTCGGGTAGTGGTCGGTGGAAGCCTTGGCGGTTCGTCCATCCGGGATCATAATAGCTGCTCAGCTGACTCCTGTCCGGATACAGTTTTCTTCTCTTTATCTTAATTTCAAACCCGAATCTAGAACTGTAGTAATAGTAGATGATATATGCCAATGTCATCTAATAATTATTACAGTAATAGAACATGTGGGTTTTCATCCAAATTCACAGATAGTGAAGTCGAAGGTGACAGCGGCAACTGTCACTTAAGGCATTCACTTGTCTACATATCATTCCATCTGAAATACTTGGGACCCGGACAGCAGATGTTTGCAGTCCGGATAACCCCAACTATTTCTGGCACTCTTTTTAGCCCAATTCTTCTTATCTCAGGCTAAATCATCTTTGTGTATCGAATTCTGTCTAACCCCACCATATATTTTGGGGTATTTATTTTACTTCTCATATACATGTATGCATGATATTATTATGTAGATATTGTGGTCATGACTATTTTGGGGATCCTTCCCCTTGGACATAGAAGTCTTGATTTAAATCAGATGCTGCACAATAAATTTCCACAAAAATCACTTTATAAAATCCGGATCTGAGTAAGGGATAATTCTACAGTTATGACTAATTCATCTTCTACTGGGGGTTGATTTTGAGAACTTAGAAGCAGAGTCAGCGATTAGGTCTCTCCTAGACTGAATGGATCTGTGTTTAAATTGAGAGTTTAGTACCTGTTTAGGGAATGATTTTCAAACATCTATTTGTTTCTCAAAATTACTGTGTGTTGGAAATCTTGTATTAAGTGTTGCATCGAATCTGTTTCCACTTGGATTCGGATAAAATGTGATAAGTAATACTAGAGGAACAACAAATAGGCCTTGGTTAATTTCTATGGTAGGGTTGAGTATTCTTTCAACTACTATCTTCTCCCACCAAAGCCTAAAATTGAGTCTTGAGTGAGTACATTCGGAATAAACCTTCATAGGTCTGTTCCACTCATGATTGTATCTCATAACTAACCGGATGTTATAAGCCCCGTGGCCTACTGATATTTGGGAAGTTCTAAATCTGCATCTGGTCACCAAGACCAGGGGCTCTTTTATACTAACGGATTGTGACGATCTTTTAAGACTTCCGAGCGATAGATTTTAAATGCTTTCTTTACTGCTTTCTTTACCGCTTTCATAGAGGTCACTCGGAAGCAGAGATGCATCTGCCGGTTGTAAGGTTTAAGAGTTATGGATTAGTTCGGGGTTAGATTTGGACTTTGGGTGTGACAAGGGGGACGATAGGAGTACTTGGCATATCAACTAATGATATGTTAGGTGTTGCTTGTCCACCACATATGACTAACATTCTCTTGCAAGGCATTGCAAGGGGGGTTATTAATCTGTGGTATCTTAGAAGTTGAGGTCTTAAGAGCATGTAAACTCTTACCATAAGTACCTGTCTGCTAAAGGGAACATGGTATAGAGAGCATGAGAGTTAGCTAACTGATGGATTATCCCAAACAAAGATCTGTGTATTAAAATGGAAGTTTAATTGTGTTTCATCTGAATCTTGTCCAATTTTCATTTTTTTCTCCCTGTCCCTTCTGTCACATTTTAATATGCTTTCTTAGAATAGTTTTTATCTGCTTTCTTAGCATAATTTTACATTGCTTTCTTAGAATAGATTTAATTGCTTTCATAAGATATAATTTAATCTGATTTGTAGAATAATTTTAGTGCTTTCATATTCTGCTTTATATTATTGGCAAGTAGATGTTAGAAACCATTGCAAAACTTGAATCGAGTAACCGAGTGGAAAATCTTAGTAAACGACGTGGGCCCTGCTTCTATCGCACATCCTCCAGTGAACGATCCGGTCTTACTATAAATTACTGCAACTTTAGACACCGTGCGCTTTCGGGAGCACAGTTCGTAACATGAGCAATGAAAACGTGATAACTTATAATATATCCTTAATCCCAACTCCATCTTCATAAATTGGTTTCGCTAAATAAAATTGAAAACCAGGACTATGATTTTTTCATAAAATACTCATACAGTGGGAGTGTGTTTCATGGCAAGGTTCTTTATGACATGAAATTACGAAAAGTTTCATGATGCCAAAAGCTGGGGACCTTCAGTGTGACAGACTGGAGGTCAAGATTGAATTATCTATCCCGACTGCACCGTGAAAGTTGTCAAAAGTTTCATGCCAGAGAGAAATGCAGCGCCGTTTGAAATCAGAATACCCCACATGAGTAATAAAAAGTGAAATATATCCTTAAACCCTTTCCCCACGAATCATAACTCTTTTCATTCAATAAATTCAACTTGATATATTTTACAAAAAGCTCGTGTTAAAGAACTAAGGAGTTCTAAAGTTTCAAGGATTCTCTCAAAAATATGGACAAGATTATGATGAGATGTTTAGCCCTGTTGCAAAACTCAAAACCGTTCGAGTCTTATTGGCTATGGCAGCTAACAAAGGTCGGAAATTGTGGCAAATGGATGTGAAAAATGCATTTTTACATGGGAGTTAGATCATGTAATCTATTTGAACCAACCTATGGGCTTTCGCTGTCCAATTCATCCTGAGTATGTGTGTAAGCTGCGAAAGGCATTATACGGTTTGAAACAAGCGTCGAGAGCATGGTACGGAAAAATTTATGAATTTCTGATATATTTTGGATACTCGCTTGTGTAGATTTCAGTTTATTCATAAAATCCAAAGAGGCAGTTGGTTATTTTTCTTGTGTATGTAGATGATTTAAATCTCACAGGATATTGGGGAGACGAAATCATTAGAGGGAAACCTTGTCAACTTGATTTCACATGAAGGAGTTAGGACAACTGAAACACTTCCTAGGGTTGGAGATTGATTACACTGCTGAAGGAGTATCAACAAAAGTACTCCAAATATCTACTTGAACAATTTGGAATGCTTGATTGCAAGCCTATTTCAACACCAGTTGAGCCGAATGCCAAGATATGTGCTCATGAAGGGGATGAGTTAGAAGACTCAACTATGTATCGAAGATTGGTGGGTAAATTGATCTATCTAACCCTAACAAGGCCTGATATCTCTTATCAAGTAGGTGTGCTGAGTTGATACATGCAAAATCCTAGGAAACCACATTTGCAAAGTTTGCGGCGCATCCTACGATATTTGAAAAGTACTCTTGATTATGGAATTTTTTATAAAAAAAGGGGGAGAGTGCAAACTGGATGGATTTTATGATGCGATTTTGAGGGTGACCATGATACCCACCAATCAACTACAGGGTATGTATTAATGATGGGCGGAGGACAAGTTTCTTGGTGCAGTAAAAGATAACAAAGTATGTCGTTGTCTACAACAGAAGCTGAGTACTGGGCAACATCAATGGCAGCTGAAGAAGGTACTTGGCTGAGACAGTTGATGATGGATCTTCAATGCTCGATTTATTATGCAGTGCCATTGTATTGTGACAATCAGGCTGCAATCTACTTAACATAGAATCCTGTCCTACATTCAAGAACTAAAAATGTGGACGCGAAATAACGTTTTATCCGCGAAAAGGTTTTGAATGAAGAAATAAGCTTGAGGAAGATCAAGTCAGAAGATCAAGTTGCCGACGTATTTTAAAAGGCTTGTCTGGACCAAGGTTTACAAATCTATGTGGTCTGCTCAATTTGGTGAAACGCAAAGGTGCTGCTGTTGAGGGGAGTGTTGAGAGTCAACATCAGACCAAGTCCCATGGAAGACCAAGTCTTTAATAAATATTTGCTTGGTAATTTATTCTTCTGTTAATAACAATGAAGGGCACAACTTTTGTTAGTTTGTTAGCTATTTTTTAGTAGTGGCACAACGTTTATGTCGAGCTTTTTTGGCCCTTCGAGCCGAGCTCGAGTTTCAATATATTGTGTCGAGCTCGAACCGAGCTCAATTTTTATAGCTCGTCGAGCTTCGAGCTCGAGCCGAGCCGAAATTATACTTAACCGAGCCGAGCTCGAGCCTTGTAAGGCTCGAGCTCGGCTCGACTCTTTTACACCCCTAGCCAAATGCCTACATATGGTCTCAATTTCAATGCATGTTTTCTCATGGTGGATTTTTAGCTTTTGCAAGCTTGACAATAAGTTGTCTCTATAAAAAGAATCCATCAATACAATAAAGTTAGTGTGCAACCACTTCATCTGCCTCCACGTACAGAATGATGTCTATACTATGAAAAGTGAGGCCAACTCCATGAAAAATTATTTCTACTCTAAAAAAAAAGATATTTCATAATATCCATAATTTTTTCAAACGCACCCATCATTTCATATATACATCATTTTTTGTTACTCTCTCATCATAACAACAGATGTTGTTGGCAGTTGGCACCTTAAGCTTATCAATTATTTCTATGAGTCTCAGAAATGTAATGTCAAGTTTCATGCCTTCATTTTCCCTACAACTCATCCTTTTTATTTAGTGGTGACTGACTGATGAGTGGGACCATTTGCCACAAGATGATTGACATTTTTTTTTCGTCAATTATTATGATTAATACATTTATTAATAAGGAAATAAAATATTTAAAAATATGAAATATATTCTAAAATATATTGAAAAAATAAAATTATACTCCAATATATTGAAAACATAGCGAATTAGCAAATGAGAGATGATTTCCTTGAAGAGAAAAATATTCTACTTTGAATTTTACTTGATTAATGCTTTTCTTCTACGAGTTTCGTTATCCTGTCAATGACAGGCTGTCATATAGTATTTATTATCCATTAAATATTTCAAATACAATAATTATATCAACAAAATTTTAGTTTCATCAACAAATACTAGATCGGACGGTGACAATGACATGCAATTAAACAATTTAAACTTAAACTAGAGTGACTTGAAGAAAGAAGCAATAGACACATACATGCATTATTTGGACATTATTTCAAAGTAGCAAGATCACGTGAAAAAAAAATAATAATAAATCAATATACCTAATAACAATAATGGAAACCAACAATAAATCCACACTTTTAGACTTATTACACAGTCTATAAATAGAAGGGTTTGTTTGGTTCCTCCTCTACCATTACAAACCAACAATTCATCAAACTACGAAATAATGGCTACTTGTCTTAAATTTGTCGTCCTTTTTCTTGCATCAAACCTTTTAGCATCTCTAGCTTCTTCAACCGATCATCACGACGATGAATTTATCAAATGTCTAGAAAAATCCCACTCAGGATCCGACAGCATTATCTACACACCAAAAAATTCATCATATGCAACTCTTTTACAAGCAGGGAATCTCAGGACTGCGCCAAGTCCTTCCGAGAGGCCAGCTTTGATCATCACTCCGGTCCACGAATCCCAAATCCAGGCAGCAATCTATTGCTCCAAGAAAACCGGATTGCAAATTAGGGTTCGGAGTGGTGGCCATGACTTCGAAGGCCTTTCATATGCTTCACTTAATGAAAACCCTTTCGTCGTCGTGGACATGAGGAACTTCCGATCCGTAGATGTCGATACATCGGATAAAACCGCATGGGTTGAGGTTGGCGTTACACTCGGCCAATTATATTACACGATTGCTCAGAAAAGTAGGACTCTTGCCTACACGGCTGGGGTTTGCCCCACAGTGGGTGTGGGCGGGCACTTCAGTGGAGGAGGATACGGTATGATGTCGCGGCAGCATGCTATTGCGGCCGACCATATTATCGACGCTAAATTGATCAATGCTGATGGACAAATTCTAGATCGGAAATCGATGGGAAGGACCTATTTTGGGCAATCAGGGGTGGCGGAGGCAGTAGTTTTGGGATTGTTATCGCATTCAAGGTCGAGCTTGTTACCATTCCCAAAACCGTGACTGTTTTCAATGTCGCCAGGACGTCGGAACAAGGTGCAACAGAGTTGGTCCACAAATGGCAATACGTCGCCCACAAGCTCGACAATAGAATCCTCGTCAGGCTTTTCCTAGCCAGTGTGAGATCACCAACAGGCCGAAACAGGACAATTAAAGCTGAATTTACAACGTTATTCCTGGGACGCGCTGATGAACTCGTAACCATAATGGAAGAGAAGTTTCCAGAACTCGGCCTGGAGAAAAGGGATTGCATTGAAATGAGTTGGATTGAATCCACTCTATTTTTCTGGAAACTCAGCGGCCAACCCCTGGAGGTATTGTTGAACAGGACTCAAGACGGCGGCGTATACTTCAAAGGCAAATCCGACTACGTAAAAGAACCAATTCCAATGGATGGCCTGATAGGGATTTGGAGATTTCTTCACCAGGCACCCGAAGGGACTTTTCAGTCGTTGGAATTCAGTCCTTATGGAGGTGTCCTGAATACCTATTCATCATCCGAAACCCCATTCCCTCATAGAGTAGGCAACATATTCATGATACTATATGAAATTAATTGGGCTACACCTGCCCAAGCACAAGGGTCGTTAAGTTGGATGAGGAGCCTTTACAGATACACAGGTCGCTATGTGTCGAAATCCCCAAGATCTGCGTATTTTAATTACAGGGATCTCGACATTGGTGTTAATGACAACAAAGGGAATAACACAAGTTATGAGCAAGCTAGCATTTGGGGTGTGAGGTACTTCAACGATAACTTCAAACGATTGGTTAGTGTGAAGACAAAAGTTGATCCTACAAACTTCTTCAGAAACGAGCAAAGCATTCCACCGGTGAGTCTTGGTAGACCTCAATCCGATTGCTCATTCGAATTTGTTATGTAATACTTTAATTTATTAGAAGTATTATGAATGAATGAATAGAGCGTTTCGGCTGCTGAATGACTTGCTGTGAAAGTTTAGTATACACGAACCTTTTACTGGCAATGGCATAGCTGAGACGGTAGAGCTAAGATACTAACAGAAAATGGGAAATGCACATCGAAAAATAATCTCACACCGAATGTGTCTAAAAGCATACATATCTTCTAAGGAGGCTTCTGGTCTCACAAGAAATGATTGGCCAAATATTATCATGAAAGTACCACTCAGGTGAGAATCCGCATATGATCACCAACTCAAGAAACACTTTCCCTACTTCACACTAACTGAGAGATTAACCAATTCATCCCCATCTCCGAAACTCTTCCATATCCCTCCACATTATTGTTCTGCACTTTCTTACACTAGCCACTAGTCTCATCCTTTTTATACTATTAATAGAATGTTGAAAATTTGGAAATGAAATTGCATTAACCCACATTGTGTAGAAGCATTTATTAAAATCGAGTCGTAATTGAAAAAGCTCGACTCGTACTTGAAAAATTCGATTCTAGTCGAGTATTTTGTATTAAAATCGAGTATCGAGCTCGAGCTCGAGCAGAAGCATATAATACTCGTCGAGTATCGAGTACTCGTCGAGTATTTGAGTTGAGTCGACTGCTCATTTATTAATTAATTTTAATATGTTTGTAAATTATGGGCCACACAATTCTTACACAGGAGTATTTATTTAATAAAGGGAATGGTCCAACTAATGACAGTGGGATTGAGCTAGTCCAACAGAAGAAAAAAAAAAAAAAATTGCAATTGGAGTTAATGGGCCTAATCCAACAGCCTGTAGTGAATGTCTTTGCACAATTATCTGTTTCTCACCCCAATTCAACAACCTACCATTTACTCGAGCTAATCCAGCCGGAAAGAAAAAAAAAAAAAATGCAAGCAACTCGAGCTCGAGCTCGAGTAGTCATATTTTCCCATCAAGTCAAGCTCAAATATTGTACTACTCGAGCTCGATATCATCCCTATGATGTATAACTCAATACCAGGGTAGGATGCGGGTTTGGACGGCCCGTCGACACAGGCAGGCGGCGGCAGTGGCGACGCAGGCGGCGGCAGTGGCGACGCAGGCAGGCAGTGGGCAGCAGCTCTGTACGGGTTCTACTGCCCTAAACTTTGTCTTTCTCCCTTTTTGATTTTTGCTTCTTCAAATTTTATTTTTGTGTCCTGCTTCATTTTTTTGGGGATCAATTATATGAATAAAATATTATTGTCTATGAAAGCGATTCATGTGATTCATGTGATTGAATAGAACATTATTTCAAATTGATTCCATCTCATTGATTGTTTTGTAGTTGAAAGTTTATCTTGTGGTGTTATATAAAGGCGATACCTATGATTGTTCTTGTTATCGAAGGCCTTGGAGAAAAGCTTCAAGGCTGGGTTTTTTATGTAATAACCCAACTTATTTAAATTGGACTATTTAAGTATTTTGATGTTTGGCTAAATTGCGTCCAAGCCCGGATGGAGTTAATTTGATATATTTGAAAATGGATGGGGGGCCATTTGTAATATTCATAAATTGGAAGTACTAAGGAGGGGGTCTTTTTGTAGTTTGTCAAAACTTTTGAGGAAACGGGAGAAAGGAGAGAGGGGAGACTGAGAGGAAGGAGAAGAAAGGGAGATTTCGACTCCCTCAAACTATCGCGTTTCTTGGCCGATTGATTAATCGGTTGTTGGTAAGTGTTTCCCCTCGTCATCCTCTACGCAATGATTTTTTTTTTCGCTCGAATTAGTTGTGATTCGGGGATGATTCCTTGGTGTTAGTTTTTGGTGTGGTTTTGGTTGTTTTTGGATCGATTGATGCTTGGATTGGACGAACCGGAGGTTGACAATCGTTGGAAGACATCAGGCAAGGGTTATATTGCTTAAATTACGTGTTTGGGGGTATTGGGGGTCGGCTTCCGGAGAAATCGCCGGACATGGCGCAACAGCGCCGGAGAGTGCTTACAGGCCCAGACGGTGCACCGCAGAGCCTTGGCGGCGGTGCCCAGAAAGGGTTCGGGGCGCCAATGCGGTGCCTTGTTTACCAGGATCCAGATCCAAGCGCCACCATGCATGGGTGGCGTCTAAATGTGGTCTGAGGCGCCTGACAGGCGCCTCCTGTGCCACATGTGCGCCAGAAAAATTCACAAACTTGAATCGGCTCTAACTTACGCGTTTCTAATCCGATTTTATCAAACAATATATGAATCTGACCCTACTCGAAACAAGGATTTCAAATATGCAATCCGAATTCAGAGATAATGACTCCTTTAAAAGATAAAAATAGCAATTTATAGCCAAGGGTGTCCCCTGCGCGCTCGATTAGCTGTTCCTTCCGTTTTTCGTTCCCTTTTGTATTTTTCTCGCTTATTACTCGTTCCTATGCCTCGAGTTATATTATAACTTGCCTAAGCAATGTTGACACACATTATTAATGATTCATGGAATGATTTTTTAACCCGTGGGGTTGATGAATTGCTTGGAGGAATCGTTGAATTACGATATCGTTAATTATGCGTGGATTAATGGATCATATCATTAATGCCTTAGCCTAGGGATTTTGTATTAGATCTTTTATGCGTGGAGAAACATGTGAACCTAGTGATTAGGTGTTGGATTATTTGGCATGTTGTATTTGCATGATATTGCATTGGAATTGACGGTTATGAACCCGATGGGTTGTTATGATGACTTATTTGTTCGGGCAGCCTTCACCGGTGTTGTTGAGTCTCGATGGCCATATGGGGTGGTTGATTGGCTGTGATGCCTGGATTATTAGTTGTTATGCCTACGATATGATTGATCAGGTAGCCTTCACAGGTGTTGCTGAATCCCGATGATCCTACGGGTTATGCCTGAGATTTGGCAGTGATGCCTGTGATTGGGCTGTGATGTCTGTGGTCCCTGCGGGGATGGTGTATGTTACTCTGTAGCGGGTTGGAGTTGATGATATGCTCACCCGTTGGTTCATACCGCCCGGGTTTTTAGGTTGCCGGCTAGACATAATCATTGTATTTGCATAGAGGTTAGATATGTGTATGTTAGGCCATGCATCACGTGCATAAATTGTATGATTGTGGTTGAACCACCCATATGGGATAGTGATGTTTATTTGCTTTATTATATTCAGCCCTGTTATTCATGTTATTTATTATTATTATTATTATTATTATTATTTATTGTTGCTCTGTTTTTCCCTTACTCCCCGGCACGTAACCTTACTCAGTACGTTGTACTGACTCCCTTTGCTTTTGTCTGTTTTATAGATCCTGCTGGAGGCGCTGGAGCATGACTGGGTTGGGGTTATGAGAGATCACATAGCTAGGACTTCTCTGATATTATTATTATACGTGATTATGTGAGACTCTGTTATTTATTATGACTTGATACCTGTTTTTGTTTAGTTGAGGCCTGTGAGACTAGGATTTACATTCTGTCGGCCTGTGGCCCTATTTGATTTACTGCTTTGGGCTTGTAGCCCTGTCTGTGTTATTGGCATGTGGCCTGATACTGTCTTTGAGAGCCCTGTAGCCTAAATGATTGTTGAAATCAGTATTTTGGTTATTATTGTGAAACACTTTATTGCTTATGTGTTTTCTTTATTCTTAACTTCTGCATTAAACTGGTTTAATCAGATGATCACTTTAGATTTACTCAGCCTTGTACTAGCTGTTTTAAATTAGCTGGCCACTAAATTTAAGTTTAGCATAGTTAGTACGACGGTAATGTTTGCGAAAATCAGGTTTGAATTTCGGGACTGTTACATTTTATAAATTACATCATGAGGTGTGGCAGATTATTTTTATAAATAATGATCCTTGGCATACCTAAATGAGGTGTAGTAGATTATTTTTATTAATTACATCAGCTTGTGGTATTTTTACTTTGATTCCTTCTTGCTAAATCAAGATGGCTAGGTTTAGATAGAAAAAGTACTGGTATCATGCTGTATGTTTAAGAAACTAGAAAGACTGAACTAGGTAGAATGATCCTGCTAAGACCATCTCGTACTTTCAGATGTATTGGTGTCATCCTGGAATGCAATTTTTTTTTTGTTTAGGTAATATTGTTCTTGTTGGTATGTGGTGATTCTTGAATCTATGCTTGAATTAAATTGTTGTAGGTGTAATGTTTCTTGGATGATTGCTAAAAATAATTTTTCATGCAGATATGGACAAAAGAATTTTTTTGATAGCATACATGTATTTCATCATGAATCAAAACCGAATGAGGCTTATGTTCATGGGGATACTGTTAAAGTTCATGAATCAAAAAATAATTCGTAATCGAACATTCACAAGGCATGAAACTCGATTACAATACTTAGATTTCATTATTGGCCATAATGGTACACAAAGTGTGGACCAACTAAGAATGGATAGAAGAACATTTGGCATATTGTATAAGCTCCTTTGAACAAGTGGAGGCCTAAAGGTAAATGGTCAAGTATCTATTGAAGAACAAGTTTGCATTTTCTTACATATCTTGTCCCATCATGTCAAAAATCGCACAATTGGTAGTAGTTTTTTAGGTATGGGGAGACTATAAGTAGAAACTTCAACAAAGTCTTGTAAAGTGTATTGAGATTGCAGGGTATTCTACTTAGATCACTTGATCCTGTGCCAAAGATTGTCGTGATGAGAGATGGAAGTGGTTCAAGGTATGTAATTCATCATTCTGAGAGAATATATAAAATAAATTGACTATTTAGTTTAATCAATTTTTTATAATTATATTTTCTTTGTAAGTAAAATTATTTTGGGGCATTGAATGGAACATTTGTCGAACTGCGTATGCCAGAAAATGATAAACCCAAGTATAGGTCTAGAAACGGTGAGATTCCAATATATGTTTTAGGTATGTGTACCAGAGATATGTAATTCATATTTGTAATGCCTGGTTGGGAAGGCTCAACGTCTAACTCTAGAGATCTTCGTGATGCTTTAAGTAGGCCAAATGGTTTACGAGTTCCGACAGTTTTTTTAAAAAAATTATATTTTACTATTTGTTTAAATATATACACTAACTATATGTTATGCTAATGCTTACTCATTGATGATTAGGTTACTATTATCTTGTTGATGCTGGATACACTAATGTTGAAGGATTTTTAGCGCCATATAGAGGAACACAATATAATTTATGAGAATGGAGGGTTGGACGTGCTCCTCAGAATAAAAAAAGAATTTTTTAAAATGAAACATTCATTTGCAAGAAATGTTATAGAGCGATGTTTTGGTTTGTTAAAAGTACAATGGGCTATTCTTAGAAGCCCATCATATTATCCAGTTAAAATATAATGTCGTATTATTACTGTATATTGATTGTTACATAATCTTATTAGGAGGGAAATGGACGTGGATCCTACAGAGGATGATGATGAGTTGACTGAGATTTTAGAAAATGGAGCTCAAGATCATAGGGTGTTGACTCTTCAAATCAATGGACATAGTGGAGGATACACTGGCACATAATACGTATGCTGATTGGATTAGATAATTTAATTTCATGTATATGACATTGATATTTTTATTAACCCTTTGCATTGATAATTGTTTTTTATAGATTGGCACACATGATATTTTTATTGTGATATTAAAATAATATTATACTTAATATTATTTTAAAATTTATTAATATATTATTTAGAAAAATGATTTTTTTTTGCATTACAAAATGATTTTTAATATATATTATTATATCAATTTTTATTAAATTATTATGTTTATTATTATTATAAAATTATTAATTTTATTATTATTTAAAAGTATTATTAATTTTTAATAAAGAATTTTTTAACTATTTCATCTGTCAGGAAACTAATTTTTTATTTAACAATTCAAAAAATAATACATTATAATCCAATACGCCAAACACTGTATAATAATTGTACAGTGTGTCATCAAATATTGTATAATATTTATTTAATAAAATACAACATAATACATCATAATACAATGCACTCGCATTAAATAATACAATACATCATAATACAATACAATAATGCATTGAGGATTCATACACTCTGGTTCTGAATGCTTATTAATCGTTTCAAAAATGAAAGATTATTTTTAATAACTTGGGGGTTGGGGACTTACCCTAGCGGTCAAGTCCCCCTTCTCTCAACCATAGGTTGAGAGTTCGATCCCCACCCGGCCCATATCCCTCCCCTTTGTCCCCCTTTGTAATTTGTGTGGTTTGGGCTCCCACATACCTTTGCCGACACATGAGTGTCACTGTTTACCAAAAAAAAATTTTAATAACTTGCAATTTATAAAAAATTTATATAATTAATAATTAGATGAATTTAATAAGGAAAAAAGGATAAATAGGTCCTTTTTCTTTTCAAAAAATTCAAATCAGTCCTTTTTCTATTTTATTACCAAAACAGTCCTCTACAAATGCTAATTATGTTCAAATCAGTCCTTTTTTCACTAATTATATTCTAATTGCTGACGTGGCAAGGGTTTTAATTTAAACCTGACACGTGTGCATAATATTAGTCCTTTTTCTTTTATCTTTTGCCAATTCAGTCCTAAACTTTTATTTTGTTCTATTTAGTCCTCTACCCCAATCACTCATTTTTATATTAATTGGCCTCAAACCTTTCAAATTATTTCATTTTAGGCCCAGAACCTTAAATTTTTTATTATTACTAATACATTTATCAAATAAATGCCCAACATACTTCCATAAATAAAATTAAATACCAAACCTCATACATTGGGTTTGACCGCCTTGTTACCGGGTCTTCGAAGTTCCGAATTTTACGGACTCTCTCTAACCACCCGACCGTAACGATGGTTCGTTGGTTCTGGTTTCCTTCAGCAACAATCAGCACAATCATACTTTGTGGACAATAAAATTCAGGCTATTTTTTTAATATTTTTAATAATATTAATATTTTTCAATAAAACCAAGGCTTCCTGTATCCATAACCTTCCAAAAATTCAAGTTAAATCATTTACTCAAATATTGCTACATCTAAGATAGGACGCAAAGTAAGATTCTGTTGATTGTTACTGAAGGAAACCAAAACCAATGAACAATCGGTTGCGGTCGAGTGGTTATTAGAGAGATTACGTAAAATTCCGGTACTTGAAAGACCCGATAACAAAGCAGTCGAACCCAATATATGAGGTTTGGTGTTTAATTTTATTTATGGAAGTATGTTGTGCATTTATTTGATAAATGGATTAGTAATAATAAAAAATTTAAGGTTCTGGGCCTAAAATGAAATAATTTGAAAGGTTTGAGACCAATTAATATAAAAATGAGTGATTGAGGTAGAGGACTAAATAGAACAAAATAAAAGTTTAGGACTGAATTGACAAAAGATAAAAGAAAAAGGACTAATATTATGCACACGTGTCAGGTTTAAATTAAAACCCTTGCCACGTCAGCAATTAGAATATAATTAGTGAAAAAAGGACTGATTTGAACATAATTAGCATTTGTAGAGGACTGTTTTGGTAATAAAATAGAAAAAGGACTGATTTGAATTTTTTGAAAAGAAAAAGGACCTATCTATCCTTTTTTCCAATTTAATAAATTGGATGAAAGTTTACAATGAAGAATATACAAAATCAAAATGAAAAAAAAAAAAAAAAAAACCAATGACAATGAGCAAGAGCGGAGCTACATAGGATTTAAGGGTGCATTGCATCTTTTAAATTGATAAAATTATTAATATGATTTCAAAAATTTTATATTTGGTATGATGCAAACAGTAACACTTGGGGTGTATTGGACAGAGAGTATGTGAGATTTTTTTGGACTTCTAAAATTTGGATGTATTTAATTTAGATTTTAAAAAGTTTTTAAAATCTAAAGGTATTCAATACAGATTTTAAAAAGTCTTTAAAAATCTAGATGTATACAATATAGTAGATTTTAAAAAGTCTTTAAAATTTTGAGGTATTCAACAGTTTATGGATTTTAATTTTTCATAGATTTTAATAGATTCTCTTAAAAAATATAACTAGACAAAATCTCTCCAAATAATCAAAGATTTCTATGGATTCTATACATGTCAACCAAACTCTAGGGGAGTATATACAAAATTAACCAACTCTACGTGGACTTCATAGACTTTATAAATCAACCAACTTTTTAAAATCCATAAAAATGTGAATCGAATACACCCCTTTAGTTTTTGTGATGAAACCATTCAAATTGATGAAATTGACTTAAACATTTTTTCCCCGGGAGTTAAACAATTTTATATTTGACTTGGTTTACTCACTCAATTTTTGTGGTGATTTTCACTTTTACCAATCCAACTTAGTTTTCTCACTACATTTTGTATTATCATTACTATCCCCAATTCTAACTTAGTTTTCATCAATTCACTTAGCTTTCATCCATTTTTCTAGGAAAAAATGTCTAGATACGCCGCTGCCAATGTGTACTTATTAGAATGACCGTGGCCTTATTCCATAATTTGACTATCCCCAATTCTCCTGTGCAGATGACGTAGTTCTGTGGTTGTTGAAACTACTCTATAACGACCTGAGCAGTTACTGTCAAATATGTGCGACAGTTACCTGATCTGTGCGTGCATTCCAACCAACCTAGACGTATCTAATCTGTATCTCTGAGTTTATATACTTACGATTAGGTTCCCTGTAATTAGTTTGAGCATTATCGAGTTGTATTTCACACTTTTACATATTTTTACACACACTTGAGTCGGTTATTCTCTCCAAGACTTGATCGTTCTATTCTTTGAGAGTTAGAAAAATCCTTGTGTTCATTCTGCAAATTGAAGATCATTTCATGCACATGAGGTCTGCGCTACATTGATTCAATAAGTGTTCTTGTTGGATAAATCTTCTCTACAACACCCGATTGAAGAGGCTTTGGTGGAAGCGCTCAAAGCTTGAAGAAGATGGATTCAGGAGGACTTCTATGCCAAGATGCCATGGTTCTTGAAGCCCGAACAACCGGAGAATTCAAATTGGACAGGATCGTCCGGAGACTGAGTTGTGGGGGAGTCGCGACTGCAGTCTGTCTGCAAACAGGAAGTGTTGCATTAGAGTTTGAATTGGTTGTTTTTGAGTCTTCTAGGTATAGGTTTTTCTTGAGTATTAGTATAAGTCACATGGATTGGCATCTCCCAGACGTAGATCCGTTGGATCGAACTGGGTCACCAAATTCTTGTATTTTTACTTTTCGCTAAACACTCTATGCACATACCACTCGTTATTCGGTAGTTTAGACGACCACTCGACAATGCGCTTAATACAAGATTTCAGTAATTTGGGACCATCAATTTATAAATAAAAATTATGAATATTTGATATTCTTAAACTACGTTAAATTAATCCAGCAACATCTCACTTTACAATAATTTTTCTTATAAAACTACATTAAAATATTTAGTCAAAATCACTCAATGAAACAACGATAATTATGCTAATGTAACACTTATTAAGGAAGGAATGAAGTATATGACTTCTCATTTTTACCATTTATTAAGAAACATATAAGTGGAAACTAGAAATGAGTACAATAGTAAAAATATTAAACATATCTAAAATGAAAAATTTAGGAAATAGATATTCTTTCTTTCTGGAACAACCAAAAGCAAAAAGAAAAAACCAACAACAGTTGGCTTGAGTGGATGGGGTTCTAGTCGCTTAGGCAAGGTCTCGGGTGCGAGCCTTGTGTATGCAAAAAACTACTTTCGGAGAGGCGCCCTTAATTGCCCCTTTAGATCCTCGAGGGATTAGTTTTGGGTGCAATGTGGCATTGGGATACCCGGTTTCACCCAAAAAAAACAAAAAGAAAAGAAAAAAAAATAGGGGCTTACTGTGGGATAAAGAAAGTAATATGAAGTCTTTCAACACGATTGGTGAGTGGTGACCAGTGGCGGACACACATTGGGCCTTGGAGGGGCCGCCACCCCCGAGTTCAAAGTTTGCCATTAATTTTTTATATAGCTATGTGTATTTTATTTATGGGGGAAAATACTTTTATGTAATGCCACCCCCGAGCTCAAACTTCGCCATTAATTTTTATATTGTTGCGTGAATTTTAGCTATAGAAGAATGCATTTTCGTATAATTTACGCAATGGGGAAGATGAATGGGAAAAAGAAGGTATCATATTTCTTTGTTCATGGATTTTTTAACATAGGCTCATATGATCTTCAATCTTAATAAATAAAATAATAAACTTCACCGACTATTATATCTTCAATCTTAATAAATAAAATAATAAACTTCACCCACTATATAACTTGTAACTAGACTAACGGAGAGCATGTTTTACCGGCTTATGATATTAGCATTGGTCCTACCTATTTCGACTACTACGGTTCAAAAATTGTTAAAGATCTTTTTCTGCATTTAAGTTAATTAAGATATATTTGCGTAATACAATGGGAGATGATTTTTTTAGTGACCCCTTAGTATGTCACATTTAAAATTAAAAGGTTTTATAACATTTTCAAAAAATATCGACTCATAGTTTACGATTGCTGTAGATAATGTAAAAATAAAATATTTATAATGAAATTTCTATATAATATCTTTTTATGTATTATTTTATATATTCTGAGAAAAAAGATTTTATAGCTTGGCCCCGAATTTCACACTGTGCGTCCGCCACTGGTGATGACTCTCAAGTTTCTTTTTCACTTAAAAGAAATATAAATGAAATAAATTGCCAACATTTAATCACCAACTGCGATCAAAATGGCATACCTACAAAATTTCCTCACTACAAGAGTTAGTAATATACTGAAAAAAGAGTTAAATAATTTTTATAACAGTTACGCTCGAGCGTCAGCAAAGAAGAAAGCTAAAAAATTTTACAAAAAAGGAGCCGGGGAGGGAAAAAAGAGTTAAAGAAGTTAACTATACGAATTACGAACACATTGATAATCAACTAATTATTACTGCCTCTGTCCCATTTAATTTGTCAAGTTTCATTTCTGCACACAATTTAATGCACTTTTTCAACTGTTAATATCTCAAAATATGTACAATAAAAAATTATGTAAAATATATATTCTAAAACTACATGATTATACGATTCTAACAAGACCCAACTCGACTATCTTTTTTCAAATATATACTTGCAATAAAATTGAGTCAATGTGAAACAATGAACCGTGCCAAAAAGTCAAACATGACAAATAAGGTGGGACGGAGGGAGTATATAAAAATACATAAGACTGAATTGGCGGCTCTTCCAGTCTTCTGTTTGGGCTTAGGGTTTAGGAGACCATTTCCGAGGCCTCCACTTAAAAAAAAAAAAAAAAAAAAAAAAAAAAAAAAAAAACAAAACAGTACATAATCAGTATTGATAAGGTTAATAACACATTTCTAGTCCGGGCATGGTTAAGGGTCTGTTCTGCATGCTACTTTTGGTAGCTTTAACTTTTATTTCAAAAGAAAAGTCATGTTCTGTTCTGTACACTAGTTTTTGGAAGCTTCTTTTTAGAAGCTACTTCTTATAGTGTTAAAAATAAGCTAGCATGCTTATTTATGTCCAATTATAATATTAACCCAATAACCAACCCACTACCCAATAGTCTACATAAATATTTGTCATTTTATGTCATTTCATGCATTTTTGACAGCTACAGCTAGTTGTACAGAACACTTAAATAGAATGGACAACTACAGTTCCCATAGCTCCATACAGCTCCAGCTCCTACAGATTCAGCTTGCAACTACAGCTCTGCGTGCAAAACAGATCCTAATAACACATTTCTCTGTAGTGGAGATTTCATAAACTGGTAATGTAATGTGAGACCATCTCCAAGGTCTCCACTACACGGCACAAAGAGATGAGAGAAATCTTCTCCAAAATGAACCCACACGCTAGACTCTTCTTTATATGTCTAGTTTTTTAACAGTGTTCCTCTATTTTTAGATAACATTGTTCACCACGCTATTCGCATTTTTTTTCTTTTTTCTAAAATAGTTTCTTAATAATAATAATAATTGTTAAATTATTTTTATTCATAAAATATAAACAAATGTTATTTTTTCCTTTTGAATTAGTTTAATTACGGGATTAAAATGGAACATTGTCAGTAGAGAAAAAGGTAGAGTTAACAATTTTTCTTTGTTTGCTTCTATTTTCAATCCGACCTTACATTTTATCATGGTACTCTCTTAATTTTCACAATTTTTACAACTCTAAGTTATGATAGCACGCACATGGGTTTAGCTAATTATTGTAGTGACAAATTAAACATAAAGACGATAACGACACCATTGAATAAGTCGCGGAAATTAAATGTGTGGACTTGAGAACCTGACATGACAATTGTCATGGGGTGGTCGTCTGAGCTGACATACACCTATCTACCCTATATGTAAATACAAATGAATATGCCTAGTCTGTAACATAAAACCCGGGCAGTATGAAACGGGTGATGATATCATCAACTCCAACCCGTTACATGGTAACATACACCATCCCCACGGGGCCATATGCATCACAGCGAATATCATCCACCCCTAAGGGCCAACAGACATAACAGCCAAATCATTAATAATGCTTAAAAACGAGGGTCTACTTCATTCTAGAAAACAGATAAAAGAAAGATGAAAGGAAAGAAAAAAAATTCACAATATCATTCTTCAAACACAATATAATAGAAAATTCATTTCTTATGGGATGATTTGAAAAAATAGATAAAATTATAGGACCATTAGGATTATTTTTCCGTCATCCACTGCGCAATTCTTAGTTGCATAAAAATTATATAAGTAAAATACTATAAAAATTTTAAAACAATGCAATTTGCTACAATAATGAATTTTTGTTTTTATTTCAGAAGACAGATCATTACAATTCTTAGTTGCATAAAAATATATAAGTAAAATACTAGTATAATAATTTTAAAACAATGCAATTTGCCCCAATAGACAACAGGAAATAAAAAACCCATATCGTCCGATAATTTTAAAAAAATTCCAAAACAATCCCATAAATATTGCATTAGACGAATCCGTCCCATAACTACCCTAATCATCGCCGAACCCGTCCATGAGTTGGGTTTTTCCGCTAATCATCGTCGAACCCGTCTCATAACTACCCTAATCATCGTCGAACCCATCCCTCCATTAGGGAAGTTAATGGACGAGTTCGACGATGATTAGGATTGTTATGGGACGGATCCGTCTAATTCGATATTTATGGGACTGTTTTGAAAAGAAAATTTAAATTATGGACGATATGAATTTTTTTTCCACAGACGACATATCATTACAATTCTTAGTTGCATAAAAATATGTAAGTAAAATACTATAATAATTTTAAAACAATGCAATTGGCTACAATAATGAATTTTTGTTTCTATTTCAGACGACAGATCATTACCGGGACTATACGGCGGTGCATTATTGTACTTTGAACCAATACATATTTAAATAATACTAGCTACTAACAAATTGCTACTTCTGCAAATGGGAGAGAGATGGGGGACAATATCATGTAATTAATATGTGGCGTATAAGCCTAAAGTGGCTTTTGAAAACGAAGCATTATAATAATCACTACAAACTTTCATATTAACACTATAAATAGAAGGGTTTGGTTGCTCCATTTACCATTACATCAAAATTCAAACGAACAAATGGCAACTTGTCTTAAACTTCTCCTCCTTTTTCTATCATCAAACCTTTTATCATCGCTAGCCCATTCACTGGACGAACACAACGATGAATTTTTCAGTTGTCTAGAATCCCAACTTGAAAAATTAAACTCAGCATCCGGAGGCATTATCAACACCCCAAAAAATGCATCATATGCAACTCTTTTACAACCTAGGAATCTCAGAATCGCACCAACTCCTTCCGAGAGGCCAGTTATGATCATCACTCCGGTCCACGAATCCCAAATCCAAGCTGCAATCCATTGTTCCAAGAAAACCGGACTGCAAATTAGGGTTCGGAGTGGGGGCCATGACTACGAAGCGCTTTCATATGCTTCCAAAAATGAAAATCCCTTCGTGGTCGTGGACATGAGGAGCTTTAGCTCAATGCACGTTGATACATCAGATAAAACCGCGTGGGTTGAGGTTGGTGTCACCCTCGGGGAATTATATTACACGATTGCTAAAAAAAGTAGGACTCTTGCTTACCCCGCGGGGGTTTGCCCTACCGTAGGTGTGGGCGGGCACTTCAGTGGCGGAGGATACGGCATGATTTCACGGAAACATGGCATTGCAGCTGACCATATTATCGACGCTAAATTGATGAATGCTGATGGACAAATTCTAGACCGGAAGTCGATGGGAGAGGACTTGTTTTGGGCAATCAGGGGCGGCGGAGGCACTAGTTTTGGGATTGTTATCGCGTTTAAGATTCAGCTCATTACCATTCCTGAAACCGTGACAGTTTTCAATGTCACGAGAACATCGGAACAAGGCGCTACGGAGTTGGTCCACAAATGGCAATACATCGCGGACAAGCTCGATTATAGAATCCTGGTCAGGCTTTTCTTGGCCAGCACCGAGTCTCCAACAAGTCGAAACAGGACAATTGAAGCTCATTTTACAACATTGTTCCTAGGGCAAGCTGATGAACTCGTATCCATAATGCAAGAGAAGTTTCCAGAACTCGGCTTGAAGACAAAGGACTGCATCGAAATGAGTTGGGTTGAATCTACGCTATTTTTCTGGGGACAAGCCGGCGACCCCCTCGAAGAATTGCTGAGCAGGACTCAAACCGCTGAGGGATACTTCAAAGGCAAATCCGACTTCGTAAAAGATCCAATTCCTATTAATGGCCTGGAAGGGATTTGGAGATTTCTTCACCAAGCACCCCAAGGCAGGGGTCGGTTACAATTCAGTCCCTATGGAGGTGTCCTGAATACCTACTCAGAATCAGAAACTCCTTTCCCTCATAGAGCGGGCAACGTATTCATGATTCATTATGGAATCAATTGGATCAGACGCCAAGAATCACAGAGGCATATAAATTGGATAAGGAGACTCTACGAATACACGGGTCGTTATGTGTCGAAATCCCCAAGATCTGCATATTTCAATTTCAGGGATTTGGACATTGGGGTTAATAACAACAAAGGGAACACAAGTTATGCAGAAGCTAGTATTTGGGGTTCGAAGTACTTCAACGATAACTTCAAACGGTTGGTTCGTGTGAAGACTAAAGTTGATCCTACCAACTTTTTCAGAAACGAGCAAAGCATTCCACCGATATGATATGATGACGTACGCGTCTTGGTAGACCTCAGTCCAATAGTTCATCTAAGTTTCAATTATTTATAGTTTATTCAGTATTTACGCTTGATTTATGTAATGTGGTTTGCACATGAATTTTATAAGGATTATCACTAAATGTGAAACTAAACATACATTTTATCAAAAATTAAAGGTACACCATTACTGTAATGAGGTTGAAATGTAAGAACATTGTAAATATCATATTCATAATATATAGTTTCATAATAACATAAAAAATGCCTAGACATGACTTCTCTATTGGTAAGACTAAAAAATCTCACAACAAAGCGTCTGTCAATTGGGCTCAACTCATTAGTATGGCAGCGGGCAGCTAATCAAACCATCCGAAAAAAAAAAAAAAACAAAAAAAAAACAAAAAAAAGAGAATCATATTCATATTAATATGACTAATACAAATAATTTAATACGTAGTATTAAACAAAAATAAAAACAATAGAGGAAAAAAATATTATTTAGAGCTAATTTAATTATTTATTTTTTGAAATTGAAATCTAAAATTCTCAATCCAATCTACGAATCACAAAGAATTAGAGAATATTCGCTTAATTGGAACTTAAACTTCATTAGTATAGAACGTAAAATGAATATTTTAATGAGATTATCCGCTTTTAATTATGAAAAATATTGTCAAGACACGTTTAATCACTCTATCAAAAATAACCATCTGTCCAAGTTACAATGCAATTTAATCAACCTTTCATGAAACATTAAATTTTTACTTACAATTTTACCTCTTCAAGAGATCTTAGGTATTCAAATCAATGTTATTATAAACTAATCATGAACTATCTTAATATGGAAACTCATTGGCCCGTAAGCTTCAAGTGAATCAAAGGGTACTTCAAAATTATTCGACAACTAAAGCATAGGGTGCTTTATGCTTGAGTATCTCTCATTTTCGCTTATTGATGGAAGGTAATGAGTAAGTTATAGTATAAAATTATATTTTATAGTAACTTATTTAGAATTCAACATAATTTTATAATAAAAATTAAATATATTTTATCATTTACCATTATATCTCCCAAGACAATGATATTAATATTACCATTATATTGAAATAGATAATAATAAAAAAATATATATTTCCTGAAATAAATAAATAAATTAAAATATTTTGATTGAAACACACATCTTGAGTAAACAATAATTTTTCTTACATTTTTCAATTCAATGGTTTTTATGAGTACGTAATAATGACATACACCATTTATTTAATTAATTTTTTAAAATAATTTTTATATTTATTTATACAAAAAAGATAGAAAAAGATAAGATATGAAGAGTAATTAATGTGAAGGATTTATGTTGGGATTAATTAAAAGAATTCATGTAATGTAGCAATGAGAGATGATTTTTGTGGGAAATTTTTTTTAGATGAATACTCAACTTTAGTATAATAGTGTGTAGCAAAAAAAACTTTAGTATAATAAGTAGTATATAGATTCTCTACAGGCTTACATCCTTTGGAACAAATTAATAAAAAACTTCATTCTAACATTGAGAAATGCTTCTTTCTCTATATCACAAATTTGAAAATCATTCAGAAAATCTTTAATAACCGGTAGACATGGATAAAACATATGCTCCATTGTTACTGCCATCAATCTAGCAAGGTCGAAGATACCATCAATCTTCCTTCCTTGTAAAGTTGGCCTTATTTTATTCTTTCCTGCTTTAGAAATGCTTCACACTTCAATTCTCATTCAATCGAAAGCTATCAATTTATCTCCTCTGAACATATTTACACAGTTATGAAATTCTATAGCCAGCGCATTGACAACCAAAATAACCAACAAGAGTACCAAAATAGCCTAAGAATTTGCCGACTCTACAGTAAGATCATACAGTAAAACAGGCAATTTAGAAAGAATATACAAAAACAACTACCAGAACACTTCTGAAACAATTCATCAAGTCAATTTACGTAAATAATAGTACTACACTTCAAACAGCGTAACAAAGCAACCCTAGCCAAGACCTGCCATAGATTAATCACCAAATTTCCTCAATTTGCATAAAGAATACTTCAAACCTATTCCACTTATCCACAGATTAGTACTATATAACCTAAACAAACAGATCGGAACATACCTAAGAGGTTGGATTAGGATTAGATGATTAATCATCTTCCCTAATTTTTTAGCGCACTCAATAGATTTCCCAAGTCCACAAATGCCAAAATCACATATTCAAATTAGCAAAAATTTCGGATTCTTTAACTATGGAAACAATTAAACGAGATTTCAGATCAATATTTGTAAAGTTTCATAAATGCCCAATAGTTACCGAAATCAAATTCAGATTCATACCATACAGAGATGAAAGATGTGTAGCCGGCGACAACCCACGAGATTCAGATTGGACGCACGCACACAGCGACGGCGACTGGACCAACTTCAAATTCAAATTCAGGCAGACAACAGTTTTTTGCACTCCGCAGGTTAGATGTGCCACGAACGGAAAGGGATGTGGATCACGGGAACAGACGGGCGATGGGCAATAGAAGGGATGAAACCACGGTCGATGATGATGAGTAACAGAGGTTTGATTTTGCCCTAACCTAGTTTGCGTTTCATGTGGGAACGACAAAGCTTGGGGTCACCTTGAAATTCTAAGTGGGTACACTAAGTTAGGACAAAAATTTTTTTACTTAAAAAAGTGAATTTAAATATTGTCCAGTGTCACCGCACCGTGACATGGCTATAAAAGGATCTCATCATTAGAGGTGTTGAAAGCGAGTTGACGGACGGATACTGACCAAACCCACTCCAGCCCACCATTTGATGTGATTAGACTGGCCGGCATACGGCCACTGGCGGATTGTGGGCCAAGCGGACTAGTTCTTAGTTTTTTTATTTAACTAATAAATTTAATTTTTTTAATTATGTAATATCATTATTTATCTAAATTTAAATATATTATTTAATCACTTAGTTAAAATTAAATATCTAAAATTAAATATATTATTTAATTTTAAAATAAAAGATATATTTTTTAAAAAATATTAAATCACTTAGTTTAATTTTGTAACGTATTCTTTTTTAAAAATAACATGAAAGTAATCTAAAAAGTAATATTAATTAGCTGACATCATATATAATGAACATTAAAATTATTTTTATTTAATTTAATTGATATTAAGTCTATTTTATATTTTTTAATAATATTTTACAGATAAACATATAAAATTATTAAATTATATAATATCAAAACTAACAAACATCTTACAATAATTTAGATATTCGTAACAAACTTAAAAAATTAAAAACCTTTCTTGGCCCGCAGGCTGGCCCACCCCGCTGCGGGCTAGCCCAAGCGACGGCGGGTTAGGCGGGTTGAGCCCATTTAAAGCGGGCCTCTATTTATTCAGCCAAACCCATCTTTTTGGAGGCGGTGGCGGGCTGGCCCAACGGACCAAGCCCATTTTGACAGCTCTATTCATCATAGTAACATATCCACCTTTCATAGTCAACTGATTCTTGCATCTTTAATTGATTCTGATCATGGGGGTAGATTCATTCAGCCATTGTGTACACAAGAAATCATCAAGAGAGAACTTGCGTAATCTGCAAAATTCAAGAGGTGCATTCTATAATCTTCACAAGTGTTCGAGAATTATCTATTGGTGGAGATTGTGTTCATTCAATAGTAAACTTGGTGATTCAATCATCAATCAGTTGTTGAATCTTGGGTGTAAGTTCAAAGAAGGGGATTCATGTATCCTTGATTGAATCCGAAAAAGTTCAATCAAGGAAATCATCCAAGGTATCTATAAAAAAAAAATGCTTCAAAGTTGATTCAAATGAGAAGTCAACATCACGCATTCACGTGGGACTTGTCAATGGAACTTACAGCGGGAAGCCGTAAAGATTGAGGATAGATCAGGGAGTTTCTATGCTAGAATGATGTTCTAGTTCATCAATCATCCGCTTGAAAGTTAAAGTGGTTGGAAAGTGACTGTTTGCTAAAGTTCGGGTTTGAACTTGGTATTTGAACTTAGTAAACTCTCCTGGATTGGTAGCCTCCAAATGTAGGTTTGTGTCGAATTGGGTTGGCAAACCTATTTGTTCCTTTTTACATTTCCGCATTAATTACTTTTCAATTTAGTATATTTATTATTGAACTGTCTAACTGTAACACCCCGGTTTTGGTAACCCAGGCCGGGATGCCACCGCCACACCTCCCTAGCAAGACACGGTTTCTCCGAGCTCACTAAAGAGATGCAAGGCTATGGTTTTTCATAATTTAAAATATTCAAACAGCCCATTCATAAATAAATTAAAAATACTACATCAGAGTTGCAGCGAGAATATAAAGTACGCAGCAGAAGTAAAGTGTATGCAACGGAATTTAAAATATAGGGCCGACATGGCCAAACCACGGGTTAAACAGACCCGTTCATGCAAGTCACGTAAAATAAATAATTAAGTATCCAAAATGATCCCCCAATGAGTGATCATGCTCCGTACTCTGTAACAGAAAAAAATGAACAACGGTTTTTATCAGTATTATAAAATACTGAGTAAGTCAATCCTTACATAGCAATAAAGGGGTTAGATTTTTAATAATTAAGATAAAACTTTTTGCCATGCATAAAAACATTTTTATTTAAAAAAATGCGAATATAATTGCATACTTTAAAGACACATTTAATTTCATAATTTAAAACTTAAGCATGGGCAATTATTTAAGACATGATTTAAAAACATGAAAAACGCCGTAAGTAAGTAAATAAAAATTTGAGCTTTTAAAAATTCACCCCGATACGCCACCATCTCAACAATATTTAATTTAGCCGGCAATCCGGCGGCCGCAGCCAATTTCATAAAATCTGAGCTTTTTAATATATATTTCCCGTTACGCCATCATCTCAACAATATATATCATTTAGCCGGTGATCCGGCGGCCTCAGCCAATTTCATAAGTATCATCTCATTTAGCCGGTATTCCGGCGGCCGCAGCCGATTCGCCATACCCAGTACCACTCCGTCGAGCCTCGAGTAACCCATACGGGTACACTCGAGAGGGTAGGCCGTTGGTCTCTTGTGACCAAATACGCCATATCCAGTACCGCTCCGTCAAGCCTCGAGTAACCCATACGGATACACCCGAGAGGATAGGCCCAAAAATATAAGATGCCGTTTTGGCAATCTTTCGCGCGTAGTCATCATTGCCGTTTTGGCACAAAATGAATAATTAGGAGGGCACCCTGCAGAGCACTCACTCCCTAATTTTATGTAACCAATGTAACCGATATCGTTTCAACTTTAGTGTAACGGGATTTCCAAAAATACAGCTTTATCGTATCACAAGATTTCGATCGTTGTTTAGAAATTTCAAAATTTCACAAGTTTAAAACCGATCGATGTCACAGTTTACGCCTTTTCAGTTTAAAAATCCATTTCTTAGGCGATTGATCTGAAATTTTCACAGTAGCTCAAAAACATCCCAATGAACAAGTTTCGTGTTTTAAGTTTTTCGGAAAAACGATGGGAAGCATGTCAAAAATCGAGTTTTCTACAGAGACAAAAAGCTGTCAGGATTCAGGTTTGACACCTGTCAAAGATTTGACTTTTTAACATATCAATTGAACTCCAAAATTTATGAAATTTTACAGGCACTTAAAAGACACCAAAATAAACAAGTTTTATTAGAGGCAAATTATGCAAATTCATCACGGATTAAGTCAGATTAATCTACTAAGTTCGGTCTTAAAATCTGTCTCAGTTTTCGAAAGGTCCATGCACCGCAGAATATGTTCGACGCGGTTTGGGGTAGCAAATCTTAATGAAAATGCATGAAATTTTACAGAGGTATTCAAGAATCATAGATCTACAACTTTTGTTTAGATCATGAAGATTGGTTCGGACTAGAAATGATAGAAATAAGCTCATCAAGTTCGGTTATGAAATCTGTCAACTTTTGAAAATTCTTAAAAACGCAGAATATGTCCGACTTGATTTGGGGTATCAAAACTTGATGAAAATTTATGAAATTTTTACACAATATAGCTTAAGATCTTAGGATCAAAATCTTAGTTTTGAGTTTTCAGGTTTGAACGCTCGAAGTAAGAGTTTTGCTCGGATTTCAGAAAATACGTAGATTGGGGTTTTTAGGTTTGATTTCAACGTTTGGTTTAAGATCCAATGTTTCGGATGTTTTTAAACCACCCATATTGATATGGAAGGTATTAACTTACAGTAAGTGAGTTCTTGAACGTTCTAGAGTTGATCGATTTGTCCAAAATCGCCACGAACGGATCTACGCAACACGTTCTTCTTCTCCTTTGGCTACGAACGTGTTTTGCAAGTAAAGATCCGTAAGTTAGAAGGTTGATTATGATCTTAAAGCAATAAGGAAACTTGATTTACACCTTACCAACAATCCAATGCCTGCAAATCCTTGATCTACACACTACCTTGGTTGGATTTGATTGCCGGAAAGTCCGCCGGAAGGGTGTTTGGCTTTGGGAGAGTTTTGGGGTGAATGATTGATGAAAATAGCTGACAAATGGAGATGGGACTCAATACATAACGTCCAAAAGATGCCACACCCGTGATAGATTGAGATTCCCCCCCTTTGGGACCCAAAAAATGGCAAAAAGTCGCCAAAAACGCATAATGCCCGACTGCTACAGTAGCATGCTACAGTAGCGTGCTACAGTAGCATGCTACAGTAACTTTTTTTTTTTTATATATATATATTAAGATTCTTATCTTAAAAAAAAATCATAATGTGGGAATTTTTGTGATCTTGTAAGTCATACATAGCTTCAAAAAGGAATATATTCTTTATTTGAAAATGACAAGATATGATTAATATTCCACCCTACAATTTCAAACCATAGTCAAATTATTTCCAATTATATTATGGCATTCTAGAATAATCCCATAATAAAAAATATATGGGTAGAATGATTAATCAAGGATATATAGAAAATAGATAATTCTCATTATAATTTAAACATGTAAATATATACATGTATATACATGTGTACATGTTTGGAAAGATTATTTCAAGACCAAGGTATATATGTGTATATAAACTTGTATATGGATTTAAAATATTCTATGAACCATATACTTATTACACTTGATATTGAAATCCATATATTTATTTGAAAAGACAAATATATATAATTTTTCAAAGTATGTTTTGTAGAAAATAATATACTAATCTTTAAGCACATATTTGAACATATAAATATATATAGATTTGATTAAAAATCTACTTAGTGAATTAATCAAAGATATATATTCATATATATATTTCGGGCAATTTCTATGGTATTACAATCTACCCTCCTTAAGAATCAACTTCGTCCCCGAAGTTGCGCGACTTATTGACCGATTGATTGATTGCGATTGTATCATTGTGTTTTGTTGTTTGATATTATTCGACTGAACCCAGAATTGAAATTTCCAAGTTGCCTACGTACCCCGTGAAGGGATCAAGTCATTACGTAGTTCAAAACAATTTGAATTTGTTCATTTGGGATACAAAATATTCGGGTCGTTACATCCTCTCCCCCTTAAGATTACAGTTATGTCCCCATAACTGCGGTTGCACCGTTTTGGAATAGGGTCGGGTAACGCTCCTTCATGTCGGATTCTAACTCCCATGTCGCCGTTTCACTTTCATGGTTCGACCAAAGAACCTTGACCATTCTCACGGCTTTGTTCCTTGTTACTCTCTCCTTAACATCGAGTATTCGTACCGGAATTTCCTCATAGCTCAAGTCATCATCCAATTCAATTCCTTCCGGTTGGAGTACATGGGTCGGATCGTGCACATACTTCTTCAATTGTGATATGTGGAACACGTTGTGAACTCTAGCCAATTGTGGCGGTAAGGCTAGACGATATGCTAAATTCCCGACTTTTTCTAGAATTTCATAAGGTCCTATATATCGAGGGCTTAACTTTCCTCGTTTGCCAAAACGCATAACCCCCTTCATCGGTGATATCTTTAACATGACCTTATCCCCAACTTGAAATTCCAGGTCTTGCCGTCTCACATCGGCATAACTTTTCTGTCGGTCTTGGGCCGCTTTCATCTTTTCTCGAATCACTTTGATTTGTTGGGTCATCTCTTCTACGAGTTGTGGTCCTACTATCACTGTCTTATCATTCCCTTCCCAACTCAACGGACTTCGGCACCTTCGACCATACAATGCCTCGAATGGTGCCATGCCGATGCTAGCATGGTAGCTATTGTTGTAGGAAAATTCAATTAGGGGTAAATGATTTTCCCAGCTACCCTTAAACTCTAGGACGCAAGCTCTCAGCATGTCTTCCAACGTTTGGATTGTTCTCTCAGTTTGTCCATCCGTCATTGGGTGGAATGCGGTGCTCATCTTAATCTGCGTACCGAGGGCTTCTTGTAACTTGATCCAAAAGTGAGAGACAAATCTACTGTCTCTATCGGAGATAATGTCATGTGGCACCCCGTGTCTTCGTACCACATTGTCAATATACGCCCTTGCTAATTGGTCCATGGTCCAAGTGTCCTTCATTGGAATAAAAATGGCCGTCTTCGTTAGCCTATCGACAATCACCCATATCTTATTCATTCCTCTTGGTGATCGTGGTAATCCCGAAACGAAATCCATAGAGATACTATCCCACTTCCAACTCGGGATTTCCAATGGTTGCATCAATCCTAAGGGTTTCTGTCGCACGGCTTTGACCTTTTGGCACGTGAGGCATCTCGCTACAAATTTTGCCACTTCATTCTTCATCCTCGGCCACCAGTAAATCTTCCTCAAATCCTTATATAATTTGTCGCCTCCAGGGTGAACCGAGTAAGGTGTGTTATGCCCTTCTTCCATCAATCTTTGTTTTATCTCCATGCATTTTTGTGGTACACACCATCTTCCCTTGAAACGAATGCTTCCGTCCTCATGGATAGCAAATCCTATTGCCTTCCCGTTGGCAATGTTCTCCTTAATCCTTTCCAACTTTGCGTCGCCCGGTTGGGCGAGTTTGATCTCGTCAAATATGGTCGATTCGACTACCATTGCGTTGACCATTTCATTTACAGTGCCCGAATGCACTAGTTCTAAGCTCAATCTTGCCAAGTCCATATACAATGCTGGCGGAATCACCATCGAATTTGCCACATGTTGGGTCTTCCGGCTTAAGGCATCGGCTACTACGTTGGCCTTCCCTTCGTGGTAAGAAATTTCGAGATCATAGTCCTTGATTAGTTCCAACCATCTCCGTTGTCTCAGATTTAGCTCTTTTTGCGTGAATATGTATTTGAGGCTTTTGTGGTCTGTGAACATCCGACACTTTCTCCCATAAAGGTAGTGTCTCCATATTTTCAGAGCGAACACGACTGCCGCCAACTCCAAGTCGTGCGTTGGGTAGTTCGCTTCATGAGGTTTCAATTGGCGCGAAGCATATGCAATGACTCTCGAGTCTTGCATCAAAACACATCCTAGACCTTCCTTTGAAGCGTCACTGTAAACCTCGAAGTCACCATTCTCTGATGGTAGTGCTAGTACGGGTGTACTGGTGAGTCGCTTTTTCAGTTCTTGAAACGCGGACTCACACTCACTGGTCCAGTCATATTTTACCCCTTTCTTCAACAGCTGGGTCAACGGGCGTGCGATTTTTGAGAAGTCCTTCACAAATCGCCTATAATAACCAGCTAGCCCAAGGAAGCTCCGTATTTCAGTTGGACTCGTTGGCGATACCCATTCCGTCACTGCCGAAATTTTTGCCTGATCCACTGAAACTCCAGTGGCGGATACTATGTGCCCAAGGAATGCTACTTCCTTCAACCAAAAGTCGCATTTGGATAGTTTGCCATAGAGTTGGTTCTTGCGCAAAATCCCTAACACTTGGTGCAAATGTTGGGAATGCTCCTCCTCGCTTCTCGAGTAGATCAGGATGTCGTCGATGAACACCACGACGCTTTGATCTAACAATTCTCTAAATACATCGTTCATGAGGTTCATGAACATTGCAGGTGCATTTGTTAACCCAAAGGATAATACTGTGAACTCGTAGTGTCCATAACGAGTTCGGAATGCCGTCTTCGGAATATCCTTCTCCGCAATCCTCAGCTGGTGATAACCGGATCGCAAGTCGATCTTTGAGAACACCGACGCCCCCTTCAATTGATCAAATAAGTCCTCAATCCTTGGTAATGGATACTTGTTCTTGATGGTCACTTGATTGAGTCCTCTGTAATCGATGCAAAGGCGTAGTCCTCCGTCCTTCTTTTTAACAAATAAGACCGGTGCTCCCCACGGGGACGTACTTGGTCTTATGTATCCTTTCTCCAACAACTCTTCGAGTTGTTCCTTTAACTCCTTCATTTCCAGTGGTGCCATACGGTAAGGGGCCTTCGAGACAGGTTCCGTTCCCGGAATGAGATCTATGGTGAATTCAAGATCTCTCTCAGGTGGCATACCAGGGATGTCTTCAGGAAATACGTCCGGGTATTCTCTCACCACTGGGATGTCGTCAACCTTGCTCTCTTCCGCCTCCAGGTTGTGAACGTAGCATGCATACAACGCGTATCCCTTATGCATTAAGCTACGAAGCTTGAGAGCGTTAACAACCTTGTTGCTCCTCTTAGGGGGTTGAGAGTAAAAGATGACTCTCTTTCCCCTACCTTTCGACAAGGTGATCTTCTGCTTTTGACATTCTATTACCGCTTTATACCGGGTCAACCAATCCATTCCCAGTATAACGTCGAAGTCCCTTAAATTAAATTCTACTAAGTTTGCGAAAAATTCTATGTTCTTGATAACTATCGGAATTCCGTTATAACGTTTAGAGCATGGTACTACCTCTCCTGATGGTAGTTGAATTTCTAAGTTAATCAGTTCGCACTTAGGTAGATCTAGTTCAGATAAGACTCTTGATGATATAATCGAACAACTAGCTCCTGAGTCAAACAGAACTTTAAGGGGTGTACTTAAAACATGGAATGTACCTGCCATCACGTCACCCTGCATAGGCACATCTGCTTGGTTGATAACATTCAACCTCCCCATGGGCCGTCCTTGGTTGCCCGGCTGATCCCGGTTCGGGTTCTGATTCTGTTGCTGATTTGGATTCTGTGGAGGGCGTTGATTCTGGTTGAAATTCTGGTTCTGAGGGGGTCTGTACCCTTGATAGTTACCATTCCGTCCATTTTGGTTACGAGGCTGTGCTGGCCCCATAATCAAGTCCTCCCGCTTGGTGATGTTTTCAATTCGAGTCCGGCACTCATTCACCCGATGACCAAATCGACCACACCTGAAGCATGTGCCCTGTTGGGGGCATCCCCTAATCAAGTGAGGTCTCCCACATCTTGGGCATGGTGGCACAGGGTTACCCTGGAAAAAGGTTCTCCCACCATTTCCCCTATTGTTGTTCTGAGGGGGTCTGTTCAGGCCTTCCCGAAAGTTGTTTCCTCCAGAATTGTTACCGGTGCGGTTATCCCTGTTCCTCTTATCTTGCCCCTGAGGTCCCCGGCTAGACTCTCCACTCATTCTCCTCTTCAGTTGTTGCACCCTTGCAACAGCAACTGCACGATCATATACTGCTTGCAGGTCCGGGTAATGGACACCAGTGATCACTTCCCGTATGGTCAAGTTCAATCCCATCTCAAATTTTTGTGCCTTCTCTACGTCTGTCGGTACTAGTCTTGGTGCAAAGCGCACCAACTCCTTGAATCGAGTGTAATACTCTTGTACAGTCTGCCCGCCTTGTTTCAGTGACAAAAACTCCTCGTACATGGCCGCCTTCGTACTCAGGGGGTAAAATCGGTCCCTGAGCAGTTCCATCATTTCAGTCCATGAATAGGGCACATCTTCCTCTTGTATCTTTCCCTGGGTGGCTTGCCACCAGTCGTCTGCTTCACCTCCCAGGTAGTATGAGGCCACATGCACCTTTTCCCCTTCTGGGCACTTAACTGCGCTTAACAACTTGTCGAAGGTCCTAATCCACTCCTCTAGTTTTGCAGGGTCTTCCTCGCCTGCGTAGTGCGGCGGTTGGTATGGGTTCACCATGGCTAGGTAATTAATGCGAGCTTGTGGTGGAGGTGCCGCAGCCGCTTGGCCTTGGTTCACCTGCGCGTTCCCTATCGCAATGAGAACCTCTTCTAGAGTGCGTAGGCGATTACCTATGTTGTCTGGTATAGGGCCTGCTGGTTCTTCCTGAGCGTGTACACCCACGTTTGGTATCGGCATGTCAGGTTGCCTAGGTATTTCGTTGGTATTGGGAGGAATGGGCTGGACGCGCGGTCTCCCTCTCGGTGCCATTCTGTTGCAAGAACAAGTGATTTAGATTTTAAGGAAAATATAATAAAGGGTTTATACAATGATTATCGAAACCCCAGGGTCTAGGGTTTCAGGGTCTTGGGTTTCAAGGTTTAAATGAGCCGTGCGTTTGAGATGGATTTGTTGTTTGGGAATTCAACATAATTTTTGGAATAGAGAGTGTTCAAACAAAAACCTGATTTATTTATTTATTTATTTATTTTTTTTTACAAGTGATAGGATATACCAAAATAGGATCCTCCTATCATTTCTAGGCGTCCTCCGGCACAGTGGTGGGATCCTCCTCCGGATCTTCCTCCACCGGGCTTGGCGGTAGTAGGTCATCGAAAATGTGGTTCAAGTCATCCCCATGAGCATCAACAAGCTCCTTTAAACATAGATTTTGTGTAGTGAGGTTTTGGATTTGGTCTTCGAGCTGGTTTATGCGGTGGTGGTCCGCCTCTCTTAAGCTTCCCATATGGTGCAGATTTGCCTCTAATTGGGCCATACGATGTTCCATTTGTTGTATGGTTTGTTGGGAATCAAAGTGAGAGTTCATCATTTTGACCATTAAGTTCATCATGTCTTGGTTAGCCATCTAGCGCAAGAAAAAGATCTAGGTTACAACATAACGCTTCTAGGTTCTCTAAGGTATAGAAATGCAATATGCACATGCAGTGATGATCCCCCTTGATAAAAAAAAAATTTATGCATGCATTTATTTATCCATGGGTTTTAAAAAAATAAATTTATTTCATGGATAGACTAAAATAAGGATAAAAGGTTTGGGCCGCTATATTGGGCCGAAAGAAATAAATTATTTGGGCTTTAAATAAAAACAAGGTTATTGGGCCAAAATAGTTGGGCTTATCATGATACTTAAATATTGAGCCAAAAATAATTAATCCTTGGGTTTAAAATATTACACTAAGTAAATAAAATTTTTGGGCTCAAAATAATACACATTTGGGCTTTATTTAAAAATACATGTATTGGGCTAAAAATTTGGGTTTTAATTTCAAAATAATAATTGGGCTCTTTAAAATATATTACTAGTTTAGAAATAATAACTTTAAGAATAATAATACTTAAAAATAATAGTTTAAAAATATTCCGGGCTCTGATACCACATTGTAACACCCCGGTTTTGGTAACCCAGGCCGGGATGCCACCGCCACACCTCCCTAGCAAGACACGGTTTCTCCGAGCTCACTAAAGAGATGCAAGGCTATGGTTTTTCAGAATTTAAAATATTCAAACAGCCCATTCATAAATAAATTAAAAATACTACATCAGAGTTGCAGCGAGAATATAAAGTACGCAGCGGAAGTAAAGTGTATGCAACGGAATTTAAAATATAGGGCCGACATGGCCAAACCACGGGTTAAACAGACCCGTTCATGCAAGTCACGTAAAATAAATAATTAAGTATCCAAAATGATCCCCCAATGAGTGATCATGCTCCGTACTCTGTAACAGAAAAAAATGAACAACGGTTTTTATCAGTATTATAAAATACTGAGTAAGTCAATCCTTACATAGCAATAAAGGGGTTAGATTTTTAATAATTAAGATAAAACTTTTTGCCATGCATAAAAACATTTTTATTTAAAAAAATGCGAATATAATTGCATACTTTAAAGACACATTTAATTTCATAATTTAAAACTTAAGCATGGGCAATTATTTAAGACATGATTTAAAAACATGAAAAACGCCGTAAGTAAGTAAATAAAAATTTGAGCTTTTAAAAATTCACCCCGATACGCCACCATCTCAACAATATTTAATTTAGCCGGCAATCCGGCGGCCGCAGCCAATTTCATAAAATCTGAGCTTTTTAATATATATTTCCCGTTACGCCATCATCTCAACAATATATATCATTTAGCCGGTGATCCGGCGGCCTCAGCCAATTTCATAAGTATCATCTCATTTAGCCGGTATTCCGGCGGCCGCAGCCGATTCGCCATACCCAGTACCACTCCGTCGAGCCTCGAGTAACCCATACGGGTACACTCGAGAGGGTAGGCCGTTGGTCTCTTGTGACCAAATACGCCATATCCAGTACCGCTCCATCAAGCCTCGAGTAACCCATACGGATACACCCGAGAGGATAGGCCCAAAAATATAAGATGCCGTTTTGGCAATCTTTCGCGCGTAGTCATCATTGCCGTTTTGGCACAAAATGAATAATTAGGAGGGCACCCTGCAGAGCACTCACTCCCTAATTTTATGTAACCAATGTAACCGATATCGTTTCAACTTTAGTGTAACGGGATTTCCAAAAATACAGCTTTATCGTATCACAAGATTTCGATCGTTGTTTAGAAATTTCAAAATTTCACAAGTTTAAAACCGATCGATGTCACAGTTTACGCCTTTTCAGTTTAAAAATCCATTTCTTAGGCGATTGATCTGAAATTTTCACAGTAGCTCAAAAACATCCCAATGAACAAGTTTCGTGTTTTACGTTTTTCGGAAAAACGATGGGAAGCATGTCAAAAATCGAGTTTTCTACAGAGACAAAAAGCTGTCAGGATTCAGGTTTGACACCTGTCAAAGATTTGACTTTTTAACATATCAATTGAACTCCAAAATTTATGAAATTTTACAGGCACTTAAAAGACACCAAAATAAACATTATTAGAGGCAAATTACGCAAATTCATCACGGATTAAGTCAGATTAATCTACTAAGTTCGGTCTTAAAATCTGTCTCAGTTTTCGAAAGGTCCATGCACCGCAAAATATGTTCGACGCGGTTTGGGGTAGCAAATCTTAATGAAAATGCATGAAATTTTACAGAGGTATTCAAGAATCATAGATCTACAACTTTTGTTTAGATCATGAAGATTGGTTCGGACTAGAATTGATAGAAATAAGCTCATCAAGTTCGGTTATGAAATCTGTCAACTTTTGAAAATTCTTAAAAACGCAGAATATGTCCGACTTGATTTGGGGTATCAAAACTTGATGAAAATTTCTGAAATTTTTACACAATATAGCTTAAGATCTTAGGATCAAAATCTTAGTTTTGAGTTTTCAGGTTTGAACGCTCGAAGTAAGAGTTTTGCTCGGATTTCAGAAAATACGTAGATTGGGGTTTTTAGGTTTGATTTCAACGTTTGGTTTAAGATCCAATGTTTCGGATGTTTTTAAACCACCCATATTGATATGGAAGGTATTAACTTACAGTAAGTGAGTTCTTGAACGTTCTAGAGTTGATCGATTTGTCCAAAATCGCCACGAACGGATCTACGCAACACGTTCTTCTTCTCCTTTGGCTACGAACGTGTTTTGCAAGTAAAGATCCGTAAGTTAGAAGGTTGATTATGATCTTAAAGCAATAAGGAAACTTGATTTACACCTTACCAACAATCCAATGCCTGCAAATCCTTGATCTACACACTACCTTGGTTGGATTTGATTGCCGGAAAGTTGCCGGAAAGTCCGCCGGAAGGGTGTTTGGCTTTGGGAGAGTTTTGGGGTGAATGATTGATGAAAATAGCTGACAAATGGAGATGGGACTCAATACATAACGTCCAAAAGATGCCACACCCGTGATAGATTGAGATTCCCCCCCTTTGGGACCCAAAAAATGGCAAAAAGTCGCCAAAAACGCATAATGCCCGACTGCTACAGTAGCATGCTACAGTAGCGTGCTACAGTAGCATGCTACAGTAACTTTTTTTTTTTTTATATATATATATTAAGATTCTTATCTTAAAAAAAATCATAATGTGGGAATTTTTGTGATCTTGTAAGTCATACATAGCTTCAAAAAGGAATATATTCTTTATTTGAAAATGACAAGATATGATTAATATTCCACCCTACAATTTCAAACCATAGTCAAATTATTCCCAATTATATTATGGCATTCTAGAATAATCCCATAATAAAAAATATATGGGTAGAATGATTAATCAAGGATATATAGAAAATAGATAATTCTCATTATAATTTAAACATGTAAATATATACATGTATATACATGTGTACATGTTTGGAAAGATTATTTCAAGACCAAGGTATATATGTGTATATAAACTTGTATATGGATTTAAAATATTCTATGAACCATATACTTATTACACTTGATATTGAAATCCATATATTTATTTGAAAAGACAAATATATATAATTTTTCAAAGTATGTTTTGTAGAAAATAATATACTAATCTTTAAGCACATATTTGAACATATAAATATATATAGATTTGATTAAAAATCTACTTAGTGAATTAATCAAAAATATATATTCATATATATATTTCGGGCAATTTCTATGGTATTACAATCTACCCTCCTTAAGAATCAACTTCGTCCCCGAAGTTGCGCGACTTATTGACCGATTGATTGATTGCGATTGTATCATTGTGTTTTGTTGTTTGATATTATTCGACTGAACCCAGAATTGAAATTTCCAAGTTGCCTACGTACCCCGTGAAGGGATCAAGTCATTACGTAGTTCAAAACAATTTGAATTTGTTCATTTGGGATACAAAATATTCGGGTCGTTACACTAACGGGTTCAAAATATACGCTTGAACTTAGTGTTTGAACATCATGTATTCACATATCTCATGATTTAGGGACTTTCAGATGGATATTGGGTGAATGATATTTTATTTTCTTTTGCAATGTTGCATAATCTACAATCTCTTAGAGGGTTTAGGGTTCTGCAAAATTTCAAAAATAAAAATATCAAATTAAATTAGCTTATTTTATTTAGTTAAAAAAAAGGAGAAAAAAAATAGTTCCTGGTTTAGTTAAGTTATATCCACACATTGCATTGCACCAATAACACAACTGTTGTTTATATGCACCAGTCCACTACACAATTTCTAATTGCATAAATTATAATTTAACATTCAACTAGTTGCAGCGATATATAATTATCAATTCTTTTTATATTAAGCAAGAAATACTACAAGAAAATTCTCTATTTGTGATAAAAATTTGTGTTATATGGTGCAAATTACGATGAATTTTGAGATGAGATTAAACCCACCCATAGACTACTTTCAAATACTCTATCATATTTATTGGAATTTCACATCCACCATATCTTCCAGGTTGGGAAAAAAAAATAAAAACAACAAGAAGAAGAAAATTGGAGTCACAGGTAGAGTTGTCCATTTAAAACTAAACCGGCAAAACTCTAAACCCTATATTTAAAATTGATGCTCCCAGATTATGATTCTTGAACAAAGTTCATCGTCTAGCAGGTGTCTAAACTACGAGTGAGCGAGTGTGTGCGGATCAGAGTGTAAACAGAACCACCAAGAACAAAAGAACAGGATAATTTGTTACCGAATTTGATCTCGTGACCTACGTCTGGGGGATGCCAATCCAGGATCTATACTAACACTTAAAACGACCTAGACCTAAAGAACAACCAATCAAATACACTCTAGACACAAGACTTATACGGCATGTAGAATGACTGTCGTCGGGACTCCTCCAGAACACAATCACTGGACAGTTCGGTCTGATCTGAGTTCACGATTGATCAGTCTCCAGAATCTTGAATTTCCAATGTAGTAGAACTCCTGAAAATCTCCTTCAGACTTGCTAGTCCCTTCGCAAAGGTGACTTCCAAAACGTCGTCAAGAACGTGTTGTCTTCAACAAAAAACGTCTTGCAGAAGCTGTGTAAACCAGACCTTGATGGAGATAAAAAATATGTCTTCGATGCAATGTGGTTCATCAAGGAATTTCCTCACTTCTCTCAAGAAATAATGTCTGGAATTCTAGAGAGAAAAATCGACTTAAATTCGAAAGTATGAAAAGTAAAAAGTAAAGTTTTACAACTCGATTATCAATCACTTAATGTACAAGGGATCTAACAGATATATATATTGAGATATAGACATGTAGAAGATGATCCCTGAGGTCTGTTAGACAAATGCAGTCCCAACTGCAACTACATAACTGATGTTGTCTGTTCTTGAAGGTACTAGGTAGTTTCAACCTTAGACAGAAAACATTCGAATAATCTGCACAAGAGTCTGTTAGTAATAACAACAATCTCCCCCACTCCTGTGAAGATGATTCCATCACCCAATGGTGTTGAAACTATCTAATCCAAAAGTATAAGAGATTGAATCAATGCAAAACAATATACAGACATGATTCAAATATGATGATACAGAGTAGTCAAAACACATCAGAATTACCATCCAACAAACATTCAGATCATAGCATTAGTGCAGAATAAGACCATAGTAGTTCATCAATTATCAGAATTACCTACCAACTATTACAGACCCATAAAAGTTCAAGTTCAAAGTAATCCAACTCAGAATCTGTAACACCCGAGGAAAAACAAATTCAAATTGTTTTGAACTACGTCATGACTTGATCCCTTCACAGGGTACGTAGGCAGCTTAGAACCAATTTCTAAGTTCAGTCACGAAATAAATCACAAAATACATCACGAATTAGACCACAAGGACGATAGGGGATGTTGAAACCAATTTAGACTAGGCTAAGTAGGACCCGGAAATGTTGCGAGTGATAAGCCGGACTCGTAACAAGATTAAGGAGAAGATTCCGCGACGAAGACGCCCCAGGGAATCGAGCTAACACGTAGAAAACCGATAGGGGAAAGCGAGGGAAGACCCGACGGAACACGCGGAGCCGAACCGGCCGGTCCGGCCGGCCCGCGCTGTCCGCGCGCCGCCGCGCGGCCACCGCGCGGCCAAAGGCGTCGCGACGCCAGGCCTGGCGCGCGTGCTCCGCGCGACCATAGGGAAGGGTGCGCGCCACCTCCGCGCCAGAGGGGCTGAAAGTGTAATCTTTCCATTCGGGGGTGATTTTCTTGCCGAAATTACATCTCCCTTCGAGGGAAACCAAATCCCAGCCTTAAGGAAGGCTTAGGGGCGGCTGGGGAGTCTCAAAACCCTAATCCCACAGAAAACCTATCCCCACCATACTTACAAACTCCCTCTCCAAGCCAAACCCTCCCGACGAAGCTTTCCGGCGAACTTTCCGGCGACGACGAAGTGAACGGGACTGAGCCACGGCTTCATAGAACCTTGGTAAGTCTTAATATATCATTCCATCAGTCCATGAGTCTCCAAAACTCGAATTCTAACACTATTTCCTTACTACGATTTCACGTCGGAAAACGAACAAAAAGCGATCGGAGAAGTTGGCCGTTCGTCGTGACCCTAGGACATCCGGAAACCCAATCCAGCGACCCTAACATCATTCTAAGTAAGTTAACACCTTACTCACAAATTTTTGCGGTTGTTTGTTGTTTAAATCTCGAGATATAGGCTTGTAACAAAAATCGGTTTTCAAAAACCCTATTTTCGTCCAATTTTAAAGACTCGCCAAAAACTCGACCTTCGGGAATTCAAAACGAAAACTTTTCAACATAAAAGTTGTTCCTAACACCTTTATCTATCTTGTGTCCAAATTTCAGCCATTGACATTAAGTTTTGCTATCCCAATTTTCGCCATGAACTTTCTGTATCAAACCGAACGTTTCAAATCTGTGACAGATTCCTTCATTCAACTTGATGCATGTTTTTCACCCATTTTTCGAATGATTTAACCTTGCATTTCTAAACAAAAGTTGTAGATAATTGTGTCTAGATTATGCCTATAAAATTTCACGAATTTTGGTGTTCATTTGATATGTCAAACGGCCAAGTTTTTGAAACTGTTTTGAATTCGTTTTAAAGGCCATGAGTGTGCAGTGAGTTGCACTCGATTTTTGAGTACCAAGAATTCATTATTTCCAAAAACTTAAAACATGAAAGTTGTCCCTTAATGTGTCATGTAGTTACTGTAAAAATTTCACATCGATTGGTTTTGAAATGAATTTTTAATCGGCGTTATACGAACCTGTGACGAAAACAGTTTTTAAGACGTAAATTATTCTTTGCAATAAACTCAAATTTCAACTCACTTCGGAACCTTATTTCCAAAAACTTAAAACATGAAAGCTGTTCGTGTGTGTGTTTTTGAATTACTGGCCAAGTTTCAGAATTTTTGGAGGAAAAACGAATTTTAAATTAAGAAAGGCGTGAACTGCCTCGAATAGGATTTTTCGAACTTGAGAAAACTCGAACTATGAAAACGCGATATCGAAACTTTGATAACATTGAAATACGAACTTTCGAAAAATCCCGTTCACTAGGCTGAGCCGATCTTCATACTATCATTATCTTTGAGACTGCCTCGTTAGTGGTCTCCTTACTATCTGAGATTGCCTCGTTAGTGATCTCGCGCGCTGTATTTGTGGACTGCCTCGTTAGTGGTCCTACTATCTTTTTGGATCGCCTCGTTAGTGGTCCTACTATCTTTGAGACTGCCTCGTTAGTGGTCTCCCATTGTTTGGACTGCCTCGTTAGTGGTCCTATGTTGAGATTGCCTCGTTAGTGATCTCCCGGTATGGTATCCTCTTCTTAGTTTACGGGATGAAAAGTAAAAGACTCGTGTGAGTGTTTCATTATGCTTAAATCGTATTTATCATGTCTTTAATTATGTATTTAAATTTTATGCATCTTAAATTATGCTTTAGATTACGCTTTTTAAATTAAGTTCTTTAATCGTAATTTTCCGCTGCTAATAAATCATGTAATTTTTAAATTCTCGTACGATAAGCGAAATCTTTAGTTTAAACACTTGTAACCCCTTTTATTTGTTAGTTAGGGATTAACTTACTCAGTATATTTTTATACTGACAACCGTTGTCATTTTTCTTTTACAGAGTATGTCGAGTGACGCATACGCATGCACTTGGGGGAAATTATTTATGAACATTTTAAATTTCTGCATCGTACTGTTTGACCGGGTCTGTTAAACCCGAGGATTTGGCCATGTTGGCCGTTATTTTACTTTCCGCTGCACTTCCTTTATTTATTTTCCGCACGTGATAATTTTTACTATCGTACTAAGTATTACAAATTTCCGGACTATATCTTGAAATGTTTTAAATCTTTTACATACCCACAAGCCTTGCGTTTCCTTAGCAAGCTCGGGAAGCCGTGTCTTGCTAGGGGAATGCGGCGGTGACACCTCGGCCTGGGTTATCAAATCCGGGGTGTTACAAGTTGGTATCAGAGCCCGGAAATTTTTTTTTAAAAGCTACTACTATTATTTTAAACCAATATTTTTAAGCCCAAGTGTTATTTCTTTTAAAATTATTTATTTGACTACTAGTACTATTTTTAGCCCAAAAATCTATAATCCCTTTTTACATAGCCCAAATCTTAGCCCAAGAAATATTAAATTTTGGCCCACTATAGAGGCCCAACCTTTAGCAATTTATTTTAAACTAAATTTTTATGGGGAAGGGACTTGCACTTGCATGTTGCATATAGATTTAAATTTATGCATATCTTAACTTTGCCTGAAAAACATCTAACTCTAACCTCCCTTGTTGACAATAGATGGCCGAACCGAACGCGAACATGACCAACCTGATGATGAAACTGACCAATGCATACCTCGAATCCCAACAGCATGTCAATCACTTCAAAGCTCGAGTGGGGCATCTAGAGAGTAACGTGGACTATCTGAGAAATCTTAGGGAAGCTGACCATCACGAAATAACCCAACTCAAGGCCCAAGTCGCCGAACTCCAAACACTAGTGGTTGCGCTCCAAAACAAGGATAACGAACTGATGATGCAAATAGGACACTTAGCAGCTGAGCTACTGGGCCTAGAGGCCGACATCTTCCCTCCGAGCCCGAGCCCGGTGGGGACGCCCATTCCCATTGACATATCCAGCGACGAGGACGATCCCATCGAGGATATACCTGCCTAGTCACCCTAGATTTAGGGATCCATACTGATGCACCATTGCTATTTCTATTTCGAATGCTTGTAAACCAAAATTCTTGAGTAATAAAATACAAGCCTATTTAAATTTATTCCATGCATTTTATTTAGTTCATTAACTACCATAATCAAGGAGGGAAACCTACAAAAAAAAAAAAAAAAAAAAAAAACCGAACAGATTAAAAAAAAAAAAAAATGATGATAATAATAATCATAAAAATGAAAATAATATAATAATAATAATAAAGATAATAATAAAATATATACAATACGTAAATATGTACATATAAATAAATAAATTCCAACAACCTTTACAAGAAAACCCTGATAAATTGATACCTATTAAAAGACTAATCTTCATTCAATAAAATTTTCCCCTTGCAAGCAGCTATTTATTTAACATATAAACCCTACCCCTTATACCTTATCACACTAGTTTATCTAAGTTCCTTGAAGCGGTTTAGTCAAGCAACAGTGCAAGTATTGTTGGGCAACCCACACACATGTAGATGCGATAGGAAGGTAACAGTAAATCCAGGACATCTCAAACCCTAAAATAGGCAGAACAATTGAACCATGTTCCTAAACAGCAGTAGACTACTAACACATGTCAAACACATAACTAAGCAATAACACAACGAAAATATAAACCACAAATCCCAGACAACAGAAACGTTCTCATAAGGAGGAGCCTAAACAAGGTACGTCTAAACGCAAAACCTAAACGAAAACACGAAACCAAAGGGAGACATCACTGATTGGGAGGCGGGAACTGTCGGCGCATGAAGTCGTCCATCTGTCGCACATAGGCGTACATGTCGGACATGGTGGCCTGCTGCTGAGCCTGCCTCGTAGCAAACGAGTCCATGCGGGTCTGATAAAGGTCCAACCTAGCGTCAAGGGCGTCATAACGAGCCTGCCCAGCTGCAAACCCGGCGTCCATACCGACCCGCATCTCCTGCATCATCTGCAGCATCTGAATCATCTCCTGCCCCTGAGGTGCCACGGCAGGAGGTGCCCCAGCAGGAGGTGGAACCACTGGAGGAGGGGGTGGCTGCTCCGGTGGTACAACGAGGATCAGGCCGCCGTCGTCAGGCTGCGGGCGAAGTACAGCACGGGGAGCCCCACGACGTAAGGCGCTACGCCGCTCAGCATAAGACGGAATACGGTAGCAACGGCCAGGTGCTAGGTCGTACGGATCTGTCTCCGGTGTAGTGCGAATCCCCTGTGCCGCGCACAACCCACAGATGAGGTGAACATGGGTAATCACCCTGCTCCCTCGTCCTCTGCGCATACCCCGCAAGTTGTCCTCGATGCAAGCCCCTACATTCACCCTACCGTCCCGCGCGATGAAGCAAATGGTCTCGTAGACGTGGTCCAAGACAATGTGGCTCCGGGACATCGGCCGGACACGCCCGAACCATAGCTGAGCGAGCTCTCGCCAAGGGGAGTCAATCGACGTCAAACGAAGCTCATGACTGTGCTCGAACGCAGGAGGCACTAGGGTGCATAAGGTGTTCCACGCAGGAGCAAGAGCACGCCCCTCAGGCTGGGGCCGGAACACGCCATCGTCGGGCAAGCCAAAATAGACGTTGATCGCCCGAGCACTGAAGTCGAGATAGCGACCACGGACCTATACCCGGGATAGATCGTCACCCTCCCCGAGACCGCCGATGTTGGCAATAACCTCCATAGCCAAATAACCGGAGGCGACGCCCTCGGGGTGACGTGCCAGACCAGTCCACTGTAAATACTCCAAGACCGCACTGACCCTGTCATCGCCCATATGAAGAGGATATATGCCTCTCTCAGGGACGTAAGACCTGTTTCGACGAAGCTCGTCGAAATAAAAGTCCTGGGCAGCCCTCGTCCTAAACCGGAACCTATCATGCCGGTGAGGACGCACCTCGTCCGGGAGGCCCCTGAGACGCGGGCCCCTCTGCGCCTCATCCTCCTCTGACTCGCTCTCGTCGAAATCCGGCATCGCCGGAGCAGCATGACTGGGACCAGCCTCATCAGCAACCCGTCTCCTAGTCCTCGGAGGACACATGAGAGACGCCAAAACGACCCACAAAAAGAGCAACATCCTGCAAGTTACCAAACACCAATTATAAGGCTAAGTCCCACACAGAAGTCAAGCGAAAATACGAATAGGGCATTAATATATAGTTCCAACGTGAATGTACCGTAAGAACAACAAATCCTACCGTTTACTAAGACCAACCAGGAGGTGACCTAGACAAAGAATATGCTAAAACTAGTGCCTAAACCCTATGTGGCATTTCGTCGAACACGTTATGTGCACAATAAACCAAAACCTAAGTTACTAACAACACACGGAAATCGCCCACAGAACGAAACAATCATTCTAATAACAATACGGCAAATCCTACAGCACTAAACAACGAGGGAACAAACCAATAATCACAAACCCCCAATTTTTGTACACAAACCCTAATTTCCTAAATCTCTTCACAAATCGAATCATTCAAAACATAAAAGTTGAAATTAGGAAGTGGGTTTAGTAGAATCGTACCTGGATGAGTGAAATTGAAGTCGAAATCGAGCAAAAAGGAAGGTAACTCGCCGGATTTAGAGAGAATTGGGGGTGTGTTCTCGGATGAGAAATGGGGGAAGTGGCTCGCGCGGAGCGCGAGCCCTATTTTTTTCGAACAGGGGTTGCCGCGCGCTCCCCGCGCGCCAACGCGCGGCCACCGCGCGGGACCCGGGTGGAGTTTTATCTTTCCTGTTCTGCTCGATCTCTTTCGCTGTACGCTCCTCACTGAACCCGGGCATACATTGACAGAGAAATACGTCGACATGGAGCATCGCCTGGCATTATTCCGGGCAAGGACGGCGGAATTGCCTCACGCCCTCCTTTCGCAGGACTACGGGAAACCCCCGGGACGTAAATACCTAGGGACCCTAAGAAATTCCGTAGGGAAATGAGAGCGGCATGTTAACTAACGACCCCACCACCGTTTACTCGTGACCACAATGTGTTCCACGACCCCCAACTAAAGAAGTATGTGCCCGACACGTCGCATGTACTCCAACCGGACGTAATCGAATTGGATGATGACTTGACCTATGAAGAAACCCCGGTGCAAATACTTGACTACAAGGAAAGGGTGACAAGGAATAAAACTGTAAAGATGGTCAAGGTCCTGTGGTCCAACCACGAGACGGAGGCGGCAACCTGGGAATTGGAAGCCGACATGAGGCAACGTTACCCTACCCTCTTCCAAGACGACCCGACCACAGTTATGGGGACATAACTGTATTCTTAAGGGGGGGAGGATGTAACACCCGAGGAAAAACAAATTCAAATTGTTTTGAACTACGTCATGACTTGATCCCTTCACAGGGTACGTAGGCAGCTTAGAACCAATTTCTAAGTTCAGTCACGAAATAAATCACAAAATACATCACGAATTAGACCACAAGGACGATAGGGGATGTTGAAACCAATTTAGACTAGGCTAAGTAGGACCCGGAAATGTTGCGAGTGATAAGCCGGACTCGTAACAAGATTAAGGAGAAGATTCCGCGACGAAGACGCCCCAGGGAATCGAGCTAACACGTAGAAAACCGATAGGGGAAAGCGAGGGAAGACCCGACGGAACACGCGGAGCCGAACCGGCCGGTCCGGCCGGCCCGCGCTGTCCGCGCGCCGCCGCGCGGCCACCGCGCGGCCAAAGGCGTCGCGACGCCAGGCCTGGCGCGCGTGCTCCGCGCGACCATAGGGAAGGGTGCGCGCCACCTCCGCGCCAGAGGGGCTGAAAGTGTAATCTTTCCATTCGGGGGTGATTTTCTTGCCGAAATTACATCTCCCTTCGAGGGAAACCAAATCCCAGCCTTAAGGAAGGCTTAGGGGCGGCTGGGGAGTCTCAAAACCCTAATCCCACAGAAAACCTATCCCCACCATACTTACAAACTCCCTCTCCAAGCCAAACCCTCCCGACGAAGCTTTCCGGCGAACTTTCCGGCGACGACGAAGTGAACGGGACTGAGCCACAGCTTCATAGAACCTTGGTAAGTCTTAATATATCATTCCATCAGTCCATGAGTCTCCAAAACTCGAATTCTAACACTATTTCCTTACTACGATTTCACGTCGGAAAACGAACAAAAAGCGATCGGAGAAGTTGGCCGTTCGTCGTGACCCTAGGACATCCGGAAACCCAATCCAGCGACCCTAACATCATTCTAAGTAAGTTAACACCTTACTCACAAATTTTTGCGGTTGTTTGTTGTTTAAATCTCGAGATATAGGCTTGTAACAAAAATCGGTTTTCAAAAACCCTATTTTCGTCCAATTTTAAAGACTCGCCAAAAACTCGACCTTCGGGAATTCAAACCGAAAACTTTTCAACATAAAAGTTGTTCCTAACACCTTTATCTATCTTGTGTCCAAATTTCAGCCATTGACATTAAGTTTTGCTATCCCAATTTTCGCCATGAACTTTCTGTATCAAACCGAACGTTTCAAATCTGTGACAGATTCCTTCATTCAACTTGATGCATGTTTTTCACCCATTTTTCGAATGATTTAACCTTGCATTTCTAAACAAAAGTTGTAGATAATTGTGTCTAGATTATGCCTATAAAATTTCACGAATTTTGGTGTTCATTTGATATGTCAAACGGCCAAGTTTTTGAAACTGTTTTGAATTCGTTTTAAAGGCCATGAGTGTGCAGTGAGTTGCACTCGATTTTTGAGTACCAAGAATTCATTATTTCCAAAAACTTAAAACATGAAAGTTGTCCCTTAATGTGTCATGTAGTTACTGTAAAAATTTCACATCGATTGGTTTTGAAATGAATTTTTAATCGGCGTTATACGAACCTGTGACGAAAACAGTTTTTAAGACGTAAATTATTCTTTGCAATAAACTCAAATTTCAACTCACTTCGGAACCTTATTTCCAAAAACTTAAAACATGAAAGCTGTTCGTGTGTGTGTTTTTGAATTACTGGCCAAGTTTCAGAATTTTTGGAGGAAAAACGAATTTTAAATTAAGAAAGGCGTGAACTGCCTCGAATAGGATTTTTCGAACTTGAGAAAACTCGAACTATGAAAACGCGATATCGAAACTTTGATAACATTGAAATACGAACTTTCGAAAAATCCCGTTCACTAGGCTGAGCCGATCTTCATACTATCATTATCTTTGAGACTGCCTCGTTAGTGGTCTCCTTACTATCTGAGATTGCCTCGTTAGTGATCTCGCGCGCTGTATTTGTGGACTGCCTCGTTAGTGGTCCTACTATCTTTTTGGATCGCCTCGTTAGTGGTCCTACTATCTTTGAGACTGCCTCGTTAGTGGTCTCCCATTGTTTGGACTGCCTCGTTAGTGGTCCTATGTTGAGATTGCCTCGTTAGTGATCTCCCGGTATGGTGTCCTCTTCTTAGTTTACGGGATGAAAAGTAAAAGACTCGTGTGAGTGTTTCATTATGCTTAAATCGTATTTATCATGTCTTTAATTATGTATTTAAATTTTATGCATCTTAAATTATGCTTTAGATTACGCTTTTTAAATTAAGTTCTTTAATCGTAATTTTCCGCTGCTAATAAATCATGTAATTTTTAAATTCTCGTACGATAAGCGAAATCTTTAGTTTAAACACTTGTAACCCCTTTTATTTGTTAGTTAGGGATTAACTTACTCAGTATATTTTTATACTGACAACCGTTGTCATTTTTCTTTTACAGAGTATGTCGAGTGACGCATACGCATGCACTTGGGGGAAATTATTTATGAACATTTTAAATTTCTGCATCGTACTGTTTGACCGGGTCTGTTAAACCCGAGGATTTGGCCATGTTGGCCGTTATTTTACTTTCCGCTGCACTTCCTTTATTTATTTTCCGCACGTGATAATTTTTACTATCGTACTAAGTATTACAAATTTCCGGACTATATCTTGAAATGTTTTAAATCTTTTACATACCCACAAGCCTTGCGTTTCCTTAGCAAGCTCGGGAAGCCGTGTCTTGCTAGGGGAATGCGGCGGTGACACCTCGGCCTGGGTTATCAAATCCGGGGTGTTACAGAATCCATAAAAACCATTCAACAAAAACTAAAAGCATCATTCAGTCAGATCAGTCAAAAACCAAAATGATTACCAGAAAATCAAAGTTCAAAAAATCAATCAAGTAAACACCAATATTGTCCAGAGTTAAACAAAGTTTAGAAAATTGTTACCAAGCTGTCCCAACTACCATTAAGCACCAGACATCAACACCAAATCTCCCCCATGATGGATTATCATTCTCATCATCAAAAGAGCAAGGAAGTATATGTAGAATTTTAAGATTCTCCCTTTTGATAGCCATAGCCTCTTGGCTCCAGGTAGTAAGTCTTTCGTTCTGAAGAAGAATTTTGGTTCTCGGTTGATGTTCAAAGGCATGTCCAGTCAGAGGAGGTCCAAGTTTAAAGTCATTATGCATGTCCACAAGAGTAGGAGGTGGTTTGTACTCCCTCAGAGCAACCATGCGACTTTCTTTGATTTTTACACCAATGGAGAGGAGAAACTCAGTAATGAGCGCTGGATAGGGGAGCTTGGCAGTCTTTTTTATTCTTCCAGAAGAATATCCTAACATCTCTTTGATAATAAAATAGTCAAAATTTTTAAAAGATTACGCGGTACGATTAGATCTTCATTAGTCCCATATGTTTATCAACACAGAGAAGTAGTTTACCCATATATGAGCTGAGTTGAGACTGAATCTTCGTCGGAAGGATATTTGCACTGCAGAACTGCTAGAGACAGTATTGCTTCAGTGTAAGACGAATAACACTGAATTTGTTCCTTCCAAAGTCCCCGACTTTCTGGTTTAAAATGGCTAGGGCAACTGCTTGGATGACTTTCGGCATTATCCCAAGAAAATCACTTAGGTCTTCGTTTGGGGGAAGCTTCAACGACCTCATTATCACAACAACGGTCAGTTCATGAAATTTTCCACGAATATAAATCTTACCGAACCAGGCAGAGTTTGGATTTAGGATCCCTGCGTGAAGGTTTGCATAGAACTCCCGAACATGGGTGGGAGAGTACTGTGTGAGGCCTTGTGCCCAATGGAGGAGGTGTCTCTCCTGCAGGTAGTTCGTGAAACCCAGAACAGTATAATGGTTGTGCTTAAAGATCTCTTCAGGTTTGAAATCTCTGCCGTTTAGAACTTCCTTTGAAAAAGCTCTCATCATTTCAGTGAAATACTTCTTATTGTAGGCGTCCTCTGTTTTTAGAACAACCAGGGCCTTGCATGGTTTCTTCGAGGTTTTCGCTACTGGTTCTGGCTGAGAAGTAGGTTCCTTTCGCTTTTTAGAAGGGTTCCTCCGTGGTTGAGGTGTTTCTGTGATAGTATCAGAACCTCTGGCTTGTTGTGCGGAGGTTATTTCAGTGATCTCCTCTTGACTTAGATCATGAAGTCCTTGGTTTTGATGTGGGGATAGAGGAGGAAAGTTGTCCTCGGCATTGATTTCACGAACAACTTCATCAACAAAGGAGGGATCTATGGTTATTTGAGGATTAGAATTAGGCAGATTTTGGGTGAGGGTTTCAGTGGACAGTTGGGTGGAAGTTTCAGCTGCGGCGGCAGTGAACAGGGGGAAGTATAGAGAGTGGTCGGGCATCGATGGGCGATCTAGGCTGTGAAGATATGGAGGAGGAAGTGGCGGAATGAGGTGCGTCGGGGTCGACCGGAGTTGCCATTTGGAGTAGCTGTTTTGAGGGAAACTCGAAAATGTGTTAGAGAAAGCTTATTGAAGAAGGAGAAGGAAGTAGACCTTAAATGGAGCGAGTAGCCGGAGATTTGAAGAGTCGTGCACCAGCTTCAAGACGTGGGTGATCACTGCTGCAGCGGTTACAGAGTAGCCGCAGGGCTGCAATGACGTCCCCTCTGCTGCCGCACGCAATGATGACTTCCGGGCGTGACTTCTCCATTTTAGGCTTGGAATGGGCCTGCAAAAGAAATGGTTATACATGAAAATTAGTCAGGCCGTAGTTAGTAAGAAATTAATTATGGTAGAGATGCCCAAAGTGCTCCTTAGGCCTTCAAATTTCTCTCTATCCAAAGCTTTAGTAAGGATGTCCGCTCGTTGCTTCGACGATGCTATATGCTCAATCCTGAAGATACTCTCAACAAGATCTCGAATAAAATGATAACAGATATCAATATGTTTACTTCTACTATGCAAAACGGGATTTTGAGGGATATTAATTGCACTAGTATTATCACAGAAAACTAAGAAATTATCTTTATGAATACCTTAGTCGTCTATTAGTTGCTTCATCCAAAGAAGTTGTGAGCAGCAGCGATGTATTCCGCTTCTGCTGTTGATAAGGCTACGATATTCTGCTTTCTTGAATACCAGCTTACCAGATTGTGACCGAAGTAAAAGCACCCTTTTGTGGTAGATCTTCTGTCGTCGCAACAACCTGCCCAATCAGAATCTGTGTACCCAATTAGATCATTTGATGAACATTTTGAGAACCAGATTCCAATGTTCAATGTACCCTTTATATATCTCATGATCGTTTTACTGCTTTCATGTGAGATTCCTTAGGGTCTGATTGGAATCTTGCACATACACTTACACTAAATGATATATCTGGTCTTGATGCAATGAGGTAGAGTAGACTTCCAATCATGCTCCTATATGCCTTTTGATCAACTGATTTGCCATCCTCAGCCTTGGTTAACTTTTCTTGATGTCTGAGTGGAGTTCTGATCACCTTGCAATCAACCAGCTCAAACTTTTTCAGCATGTTTCTTGCATACTTTTCCTAACTAAGAAAAATGCCATCATCTTCTTGCTTAACTTGTAACCCTACAAAATATTGTAGTTCCCCCAACATTGACATTTCAAACTCTGCTTTCATTGACTCCACGAATTGTTTTCTGAGTTTGGTTGAAGTCGATTCGAAAACAATATCCTCGACATATACTTGAGCGACAGTTAGATGGTCGTCCTGACGCTTGATGCTTGATAAACAACGTCTTGTCCGCATTTCCTCTCTTAAATCTATTGTCGGCTAAATACTTTGACAGTCTTTCATACAAAGCCCTAGGTGCCTGTTTCAGTCCATATAAAGCGCCTTTAACACGGTAGACATGATTCAGATGCTTTGGGTCTTCAAATCCAATCGGATGCGCTACATATATTTCTTCCTTGATTTTGCCATTTAGGAAGATCGTCTTTATGTTCATCTGGTACAACTTTAGATTTAATGAACATGCCAAGGCGAACAATATCCTAACAGCCTCCATTCTAGCTACAGGTGCAAAAGTTTCACCTTAGTCCAATCCTTCAATCTCTGTGTATCCTTGTGCTACCAGACGTGCCTTATTCCTTATCACGTTCCCTTTCTCATCTGTCTTATTTCTAAAGACCCATTTGGTTCCAATTATGTTGACGTTCTTCGGTGGTTCCTCAACTCCCAGACAGCATTGCGTTCGAATTGTAGTAGCTCATCTTGCATTGCAGCAATCCAGTACTCGTCCTTGAGTGCTTCCAAAGTGTTTCTTGGTTCTGTCATAAAGACAAAACAATTGAATCCAGCTAGATCTTTAAAATTGATATCCTTATTTCTGGTTTGCCTCTGTCCTTGTGGGTCTCCAATAATATCATGCGAAGAGTGGTGTTTATGCACTCTTGAACCTTTTCTTCTATTCTGAACATTTTCTGTAGCAGGTGGTTATTTCGTAATTTCAACTACAGAGTCTGTATCAGCTTCTTTATCTGGTACATTTGAACTAATATATTCTTCCTCATTAGTAATCTGCTCATCATTGATAGTAGACTCATGAGTTGATTAGAAGGCGTCTCATCATCATCTAATTTGTTATCTAAAAGATCAAGATCTTCAAAGAGAACATTAGTAGACTCTATAACTTTTTTATCACAAGTAAGATAGACTCAATATGCCTCATAATTGTTAGAATAGCCAATAAAGTATCCATCCATTGATTTATAATCAAACTTATGCAACTGATTCCTATCTTTCAAAACCTAGCATTGACGACCAAAAATATGAAAGTATTTTACCGTGAGAATTTTACCATTCTAAATATAATAAGAAGTGCAGTTGGTGTGCAGTCGTAGCAACACTCTGTTGATGATGTGAAAGGCAGTGTTAATAGCTTCTGCCCAAAAACTTTTGCTCATGGAACTAGTGTGAACCATCTATCTTGCTATCTCTTGTAAAGCTCGGTTCTTTCTTTCGGCTACACCATTTTGTTATGGTGTTTTAGAAGCTGAATACTCATGTGTGATTCCCTTGTTGTTGCAATATCTGTCGAACGACTAGTTTTCGAATTCCTTGCCATGGTCGGTTCGAATTCGTAAAATGCTCCTTTGTTTCTCATTCATGAGCCTCATGCTCAAGGTCTCAAAATACTCAAAGGTCTCATCTTTTGACCTAAGAAAGAAAACCCAACAAAATCTAGCGAAGTCATCAACACATACTAGAATGTATTTTTTTACCGTTTAAGCTCTTCACTTGGGTTGGACCCATAAGATCCATGTGTATCAGGTCGAGGCATTTTGTTGTTTTGGTCTCATCAGTCTTCTTATGTCTCGATCTGGTCTGTTTTCCTTTAGTGCAATCTCTGCAGATGGTTTGGTCATTTTTCTGTACTCGAGGCAATCCGCGAACAACATTTGAGTTGCTCAACTTGTGCAGTGTCTGAAAATTAAGGTGCCCGAGTCTCTTGTGCCATAGAGTAGTCTGATCATCTTTGGTCAGTAGAATGTGAGAGGTGTGGTCCTTCAAGATGTTGCAATTATCTTTAGTACGGCTTCCCATCATGATGCAATCCTCTTATTTATCAAACACTTTGCACCTATCTTTTATAAATTCATCCTGTAGATTCTCATCACAAAGTTGACTAATCGAGATAAGGTTAGTGGTTAGTCCATTTACATAGTAAATTCTAGAGAGTTTGGAAAGGATTCCATCCTTGATTTTACCATACCCGCAATTATTCTACGAATACCGGCTCCAAATATGACGTCTCCACATTCTTTCTCAACAAAGTCTTCTAAGATGTCTTTTCTCCCAGTCATATGTCATGAGCATCCAGAATCAAAATACCATCTGTCGTTGCACTGTAGTGCCTGCAAGGAAAGAACTACAAAGCATGCAGAATTTTTCTTTCTATTTTTGGGTATCCATACCTTCTGCATTCTGAATTTCTTTCTAAGTTCCTGGTTAGGCCAAACGACTGGTCTTCCATTCATGAGATCTCTTAGGATGCGCATGCAAGTTTCAGTAGTATGTCCAGGTAACTTACTATAAATATAGACAGTCCTTTTGTCGTCTGGACTATGATCCGTCAACTTCTTCAGGTGGTACTTCAAGGGTTGAAGTCGGAAAGCCTCCACTTGTAGACTTAGTTTTACTTGGAGTTAATTGCTTTTTGTAGCCTAAACCTGTTTGATTGCCAACACGTTTTCCCATAGAAAAAACTTCATCAAGTTTATTTTTACCTTTAGATACCTTTTGAAGTTCGGTGTGCTTCTTTTTTAGATCAACAAGTTCTTTCTCCATATCATGAATTCTGCCTTTAAGAGTATCGACCTCCTTTTGCATGTTTTCATTTTTCTCAACTTCAAGATCGTAAGCAATTCCGATGTCTGCCAATTGTCCTAACAACTACTTGTTTTCCTGAAAAGCAACCTCGAAATCTTTTTTGAGTTCATTGTAGTCAGCAAGTAGTTGATCGTACTCATCATCACTTTCACCTGTATCAGAAACAGCTTCGTTAGGTGAAAAGCATATTAACTTGACAATACCTTCTATAGTAGGTCTTGCATCTCTCAAGGTGAATGCGATGACTTCATCATTATTTGAAATTTGCTCTTCCGTAGTTCCCTTGTCGTCGTCATCACTCAAGGTTGCTTGCAGCGCCTTCTTTTCTCTCCTTTCTTTTCTTTTAGTTGTGGCACACTCAGATCGAATGTGTCCTTTGCCTCCAAATTCATATCAGATTACTGTGACAAATTTGTCAGGTTTGTCATAGTCCTTTTTCTTCGAGTTGAACCGATCAGCCTTGCTACTGTCCTTTCTTTTGAAGTTTTTGTGCAGTTGTCTATCCATCGCCTGAACGTCACTGGAACCGTGAACTTGATTCTTTTGTTGTTCAACTGTTTGGCTATTTTTTCTTGCAACATCTTTGCCACCTTCTGGAAATATATGATACTTCATCTTCAGAGGAATTTCTAGATTCTTCTTCCATATTGAGTGCAATGTTTTTTGACGTTTCTTGTTCGAAGTGGTTCATCTCATATGTTTGAAGTATCCCGACTAATCTATTAAAAGAAATGGCGTTTAGTTTTTCAGTTTCGTCCAAAGCTACAACCTTGGGAGCATACTTCTTCGAAACTGTCCGTAGCATCTTTCGGTCAAGCTTTTGATTTGTCATAGACCCATCCAAATGAATACGCCTGATTTACAACATCCTTGAATCTTCCATAGTAGGCTAATATCGACTCATCTTTAGTCCATCAAACATTTTTTCAATTCGTTGTAATTTGGTGGCCCGGACATCCACAGAACCTTCATACATTACTTCTAGTGCATTCCAAGCCTCATATGCTGAAGTGTAATTAGTGACCAGCTGGAATTGTGTCTCATCCATAGCGCCAAAAATAGTGTTGAGCGTCATGAAGTTTCCTTGCTTGGCTGCTCTCTCGGCTGGTGTATATTCCATTTTTGTAGCAGGTCATGAACCCGGTGGATCAGTAGATCCTGCAGCAGCAGTCCGTGGTCTCGCTGGTGGTTGCCAGGGAGTCAACAGCCTCCCATACTTCATCTCCTAAAGCCATCAGATGGATTTGCATGGGAGTTCTCCAGTACCTGTAATTAGTTCCATCAAAAAGTGGGGGTCTGGAATTTGATGCCCCTTCTCATTTTCAAGAATTATAACGATCATCTCTAGTGTGTCAGAGTTTGCCACTCTTATACCAATTGCCGGTCCCAGATTATGATTCTTGAACTAAGTTTGTCGTCGAGCAGGTGTCTAAACTACGAGTGAGCGAGTGAGTGCGGATCAGAGTGTAAACAGAAAAAGCAAGAACAAAAGAACACGATGATTTATTTACCCAGTTCGGTCTCGCGACCTACGTCTGGGGGATGCCAATCTGGGATCTATACTAACACTTAAAAAGACCTAGACCTAAAGAACAACCAATCAAACAGACTCTTGACACAAGACTTATATGATTGCAGAATGACCTTCATCAGGACTCCCCCAGAACACGATCACCGGGCAGTTCGGTCCGATCTGAGTTCACGATTGATCAGTCTCGAGAATCTTGAATTTCCAGTGTAGCAGAACTCGTGAAAATCTCCTTTAGACTTGCTTAGTGCCTTCGCAAAGGAGACTTCCAAAACGTCGTCAAGAAAGCATTATGTTCAACAAGAAACGTCTTGCAGAAGCTGTGTAAACCAGACCTTGATGGAGATCAGAAATATGTCTTCGATGCAGCATGGTTCATCAAGGAATTTTCTCACTTCTCTCAAGAAATAATGTCTAAGGATTCTAGAGAGAAAAACCGACTTAATTTCGAAAGTATAAAAAGTGAAAAGTAAAAGTTTTACAACTCAATTATCAATCACTTGATGTACAAGTGATCTAACAGATATATATAGAGATATAGACATGTGGAAGATTATCCCTGAGGTTGGTTAGATCAAATGGATTCCTAACTGCAACTGTATAACTGTTGTTGTCTGTTCTTGAAGTTACTAGGTAGTTTCAACCTTAGACACACAACGGTGATTTTTTGCTCAGTTTGAGCGACTTTACATGATTTTGCTCCGTTAAAATAAAAAAGTGTAAAAACTTTTAAAAATTACAACAAAAGATAAATAAAAAAAGGTGGCATTGTGGTACTTCCACATATATGGCAGTACTGTACTGACAGAATATCATGACCTTTGATAATTTTTAATTCATATCCAATGGCTATAATTAGTTAAGGGCATAATTGCCAAAATAAATATTAATTTAATCAAATTGAATAATAAATGTACGGCATGTATAAAATCTTTACCTTTTTACTTGAGGGTTGCATCATTAAATACATACTATATTTTTTCGTCCGCTACGCATGGGTGTTGAACAAATATGACGATATAAAATGAGAATATAGTATTTTTGGATTAAATAAGATTCAAAGTCGTTTGCTTAATAGTGGTTGGAATGTGTGCAACAAAAAATTAAAAGGAAAATAAAGGAGATAATAAAATGAATGAAGGAAATTCAAACCCAAGTGGACATAAACATCAACTAAAACATTGCATCGACTAATTACTCCGCTTTATCACAATAACTCATTACATCTAAAATACCATGCCCAAAAGTTATGGGACGGTATTACAGGAACTGATGGAGTATATTTTGCATTATTCAGGTTCTAAAAATATTAGTTTACTCTCTAATATGTTGTACATTTTGACTATTATCACCAAAGTTTTAAAAAAATATTATTTATAGTTTATTGTAATCGTTTCAACATTTAAAACTTATATTTTATTACGTAATGTATTTAAATTTTTGTTGTGATTAGTTTTTAAAGATATTACAATACATGTAACTTGATTTATCATTCATTGTATATTATTTTATTATATTAAATAATATAATTTATTTTTATTAGTTAACTATATTTTTTGTATTTAAGTTAAAAGGAAAAATTAATTACTAAATATTGTATATTGTTTTCAAATTCTTGTGCTAATGCAAAATTTTTCAAAAGTGAAGGGTGGAATGAGATTTTTTCTAAATTCTTAGGACCAAAATGAGATATTTTTTGAATTGATGAGGTCTAATTTGATATTTTAAAAGGTAGAAGGGTAGAAATTTTAAACTAAATAAAGTTTAGATGTATTTTTTGTCAAAAAACATTTAAGGGTATAAATGACCAAACTTGATAATTTTATAGTTATATTTTATGTTTAACTGTTTACTTTAGGCTATTCTTTATGAAAAATAAAATGTTAAATGATGTTTGATTGAATTCATATATTTTATACCATGTTTTGACATGTAACACGATCACTTAATATTAGAGTTTTTTTGAATAAAAATATTGCTACAACCCTAAACTATTTATGGTTATCACAAATCTCTACATATTGTTTATATATATTATTAAAACCACTAGTGGTCAACCCAGTCAACATTTAACGTGGTTTCTCCATTTCAAATTTCTAGTTTTTATAGATTTTTGCATTTTTAATGAATTTTAGATTTTTGCATTATTTAGTTATTTATTTTTAGATTTTCCATTTTTAAAAGATATGGAATTTCCAATTATGGAATTCCTTCAATTTTTAGTTTTTAAAAGATTTGAATTAGATTTTTGTATTTTTATATTTAGTTATTTACATGCATTAGTATGAATATATGGAAAAGATATGAAATTTCCAAACAACTTTTGCTATATTATTAAAAGATGTGAATATATAGAAAAGATTTGTATATATTAACTAATATATAAGCCATATTTCACAAAAATATGTCGCTTCTTCTACTTCAATTTTCATCTATCCTTCTTCAATTTTCATCTTTCATTGATTTCTTTGTCTTTTCTCCTTCAATTTTCATAATTCATTGATTTCTGCACACATAATTATGGATAAGAAATCATTCTCTTAATTCTATCAATATCAAAACAGTGAATAAATCTGCTATTTTTAGGATTTTAAGACTATGGCTTCATAAAGATATATCAATTCATGAATATTGTTGTTTTAATAAACAAGTGGGAGGGACGAAATACCAGACCTATTAGCCACAACGCTTGAAAAGAATTATCTATTTAAAGCAGATGTAAATACAAGGTTTGACAAACGTGATTTTACAGTTAAAAGTAATAGATGATGAACACATTATTGCTATATTTTCATCCATGATCAATATAATAAGTTATGTGTGTTCAACAATTTATTCATTCATTTTTTTCAATTATTATCTTTTTTTTTTAGGAGAAATAGTATTATTTCACTTCCACAAAAACCACACAACAAAGTACAACATTTGAGTCCTCCACTAGAAGGTGTCATCAACCCCTGTGGCTCCACTCAGCCTGAGCAACCTAACGACTCCAATCATAAATTACAACACATGTTACAACCACTCACAAGTTCCACTTCTCAGAATTTCCATTCCTTTTGCTCCTAATCCTGCCAGATGGACTGAGATCAGTTCCAACGAAATATACTGAACAGCACAATGTTACCGAGCATCATCGAATCCTCCCAAGGTACTCGACAGGGAATCACATCGGAAACAGCAACAGCTTCTGGAATAACATCAGCATCATGATCCACATCAAAAATGAGCTTCTTGTTTCAGTACCATTTCCAACCCCAGCAGCAGCATTTATGTGCCATCCCCGGCTCCGATCTCTTCTCACAATTGGAGTGGCAATAGATACCTCATGTAATATATCACCATGATCTACCTCTAAAAATGTTTCAACATCGCGTCTCCCCTACAAATAATGCTCATAGCCAATGCATCGAAACAATTCAAAGGTGTAATACCCGAGAATTTTGCAACATAAAATAAATAAATAAATAAAAATAATAAATAAACAAACATGATAAATAGATAAAGAATCATAAGAGATGAGAAATGGAATTTAAATTAAAAAGGAATCAAGATTTCATGAACCCGGGAAGCCGAAGACAATTTAATCAAATAAATGGTCACACGTGAACCCAATATCGATGGACTCAATAACTCGAGTCCACCTGTAAATTTAGACCCGAATAAAATGACGATAGGAAATAGGAGCCGAAGATATCCCGGAAATCCGAATCCGAGAACATAGAGGGTTAGAAGTCCGAAAGAGAGGAGGAAAAGCGCGACGGATCGCACGACCCGCCCGGCCCGGAGTCCAGGCGTGAGTGGCGCGCTGGCGGCGCGGTGGTTGGCTTGGGGGCGCGCCACGGCCGCGCCAACTGGCAGAAACGACCCGTGCGAGATTTACTCGCCCGAATCCGGATTTTCCGACTTCGGTTGAACACCATTCAGCTCAAGACTCTTAGAGGCAGACCTTGGACGTCCCAAGGTCATGTTTGCCTAAAAATAACACTTTCGAAAAGCTCCGAACACTTTTCAAAACCCTACGATACTCTCTATACACAGAACCCTAGATCCGGAAGTCATCGGAGGCACCAAAACCGAGCGGGGACTGCCGTGGACGAACTCGGATCCCTTCTAATGCTGTGGTAAGTAGATCCGTTCATCCATCTCGTTTTTAATTCAAAAACCAAACCCTAATTCTCTTCTTTTCTTCTTTACACCCCGAATCGGATCTAGAACGTAGAACCCGACGAACGGAGAGGATAAACGGTGGACTGGAAGCCACGCCTTCGAAATAGACGATCCCGGACATCTACAAATCTGTAAGTTAATACTTACATAGTTTTGGGAGTAATTAAAACACGAAAACTAAAAGCTTAATCAAATCTTTCAAAGATCTGTCATCTTGTGATTTCTACCGGCGCAACAGTTTTGTCGAATTTTTCCGAACCTTTAAAATTCTTCGAACGGAAAAACTTAAAACACAAAAAACGTTCCTAAGGCTTAAATCTATCTACTGTAAAATTTTCAGAATTTTTCATGATGATTTGATATATGAAATCCACTCGAAACCGAACTGCATTAAATCTGGATCTTGGAATTCGTGACAGAACTCTAGTCCGAATTTGTTGGTGATTTTTACCTTAGTTCTAGACCGATCTAGGATTGGCGTTGAACATAAGAATTGTAGATCTATGAGTTTAGAACATCTCTGTAAAATTTTAGAATTTTTCGTTAAGATTTGGACCTCCGAACCTGAGCCAATCCGATCTGCGTTCGTACCGAAATCAAGAAACTTGAACAAAATTAGTTTCGAACTTGATGACGTTTTTGACATTAGATATAAACTGATTTGGAACTTTAGCCGAACATAAAAGTTTTAGGTATATGTCTTAGGTATCTCTCTGTAAAATTTCATCAAATTTGGAGTTAGTTTGCTATGGTAGATCTTGAAACCTTGAAACTGATGTCAGAATTTTCGGACAGATTAATATCCTGTTAAAGGTTGACATTTTTCACCTACTTCTGTATCTCGTATTGAAAAACTTAAAACATGAAACTTGTTCATCTCTGTGTTTCAGAGTTACCGGTAAATTTTCAGAATAATCAGGCTTAAAATGAATTTTTAAATATTTTTGGAGCAAAACAGCGACCTGTGAAATTATATGTTGAAACGTGTGAAATTTGTGAAACTTGTTTTGACCTTGCGGGTTCGATTCCCCAAGGGCGTCCGTGTCCCTGTGGGTTCGATTCCCCAGGATGTCTGTGTCAAGCCTTGCGGGTTCGATTCCCCAGGGTGTATGTTTTCCTGCGGGTTCGATTCCCCAGGATGTCCGTGTCAAACCTTGCGGGTTCGATTCCCCAGGGTGTATGTGAGTTCTTGCGGGTTCGATTCCCCAAGGGCGATTGTCTGTCTTCCTGCGGGTTCGATTCCCCAGGATATGTGTTGATTCCTATGGGTTCGATTCCCTAGGATGTATTTGAGTTCTCGCGGGTTCGATTCACCAAGGGCGAACTATACTAGATCATATTGAACAAAAGTGGAAGAATGAAATCCTGAAATACTTGAATATTTTTCCTATTTAAATTATGCCTTTAAATTATATCTTGCGATTATTTTATCATGTTGTTGAATTATGATCTTATGGAAATCCTTGTCTTTTGAATTATGCAATTAAATTATTATTAGATGGATAAAATTAAATCATGTCTTGTATGAACGTGTTTTCTTTAAATCTAATTAAAGGCTTTGAAACCTCATAATCATGTCTGTGTTAACTTACTCAGCAAATCTTTGCTGACCAAACCATACTTTTTCCCCTGTTTCTTTCAGAGCTGAAGAATATGCATCATCATATCCATTCATGAGAATGTCGGGGAACACTTTATTCTTAAATTTTGTTTTAGACTAGACCTTGCATGAATGGGCCTGTTTAACCCGTGATTACGCCATGTTGGCCCTATTTTTATATTCCGCTGCATTATATATGTAAATATTATTTTCCGCTGCAACTTTGATGCATTATTTTTTTAAATTATATATGAATGGGCTGTTTGAATATTTTAAATTCTGAAAAATCATAGCCTTGCATCTCTTTAGTAAGCTCGGAGAAACCGTGTCTTGCTAGGGAGGTGTGGCGGTGACATCCCGACCTGGGTGACCAAAAACCGGGGTGTTACAAAAGGGACGAGGCTAGGATGATAGGACCAGTTTCAAAGGAGAAAGAAAAAGTGATCGGCTAGGGACAAAGGAAGAGTAAGAAGAAAGGTAACAGCAGATCCGGGAACTAATTGCGCAGAGGTGCTTTTCGTATAAAGGTATCCAAGCCAAATTCCAATCAAAAACCACCAAGCTCTAACCCCCCTCGCTTTATAGACTAGAAACTCAAAACTCAATGAGACAGCCCTCCACAATCAATGAACCCATCCCTCCCAAGACTAACTTGACTGGATTAATAACAATTTCATGTCTCTTTACTTCTTTTCTTCTTTTTTCAATCTTTCTTGTTTCCTTTTCTTTTACCTTTTCTTTTTCTTTTTTCTTTTCTTCTTCTTTTTCTTTTTCTTTTTTCTTTTTTTTTCAACTGCAATAGGAAACCCACTTAAATATTTTCCACACTCCCACAGGTTGTCCAAGTACCATATCCAGGGTAAGGAAATCACTAACTATCCGATCAAATCACCAATCATAAACGATCAAAATACCTCCTGGTAATCATAGGAAAATCACCCCCTCCCACCTGAACCAATCTTCCAAGGCTCCTAAAACACCAACAACAATCCAACAAATCCGATGAATGTTCAAGGGGAATTAACAGGAATACCTGAATTTCCAATGCTAAATAGCAGCTGTAATAAAACGGGGAGTAGGCAACAGTGAAGGAATACAGCATATGGTTGAGAAACAGGAAGGAAGAATCGATAAGTGTCATAACACGGCTTAGAAGAGGGAAGAGGAAGGTAGGCAAATAGTGTGGAGAAACAGTATCCAAGGAAAAGCATCCTACTGCCCTTATTATAACCGATACATTGGCATGAGACATTTGTAAGCCAACTTGAATGTCTAGGCATTTTATAGGAGATCAAGATGAAAACTACACGTAGACGTATTAATAAGACCTTAGTGTTCAGATCTCACCAGATTCGCTTGGCAGTATGCAATATGTATTTGGGACAATAAACATCGATCTTGCCAATTGTTCCATCACTGACGTTTGGAGTAGACAAGGGCTCACTTTGTAGCGCTTTTCTTCAGGCAGCAGTGTGAATAATGAAACCATGCAATGCCAGTAGTAGTCCTCAATCAAAAAAGATTTCTCATGACATCAACCTCAACAACCGCGTCAGAAAATAGAACATCGTCCATCAACCTGCAGCATCCTGCAAATAGCAAAGAAAAAAAGAAGGGGAAGGATGAAGGCAGCAGTAGCCTCCTGTTATCATCTCCTTGTGTACCTTAAACCTTTATCTTTTATTTTTTTACAAAAGCATTATTTCTATTCAGGTTTGAGGTACCAGCAAGCAACAATATTGGAATTACAAAGAAAACAAATGCATGCCCGAAACCATCCTCTATGACGGCAGCACAAAACACAGGCCAATTCTCTCCTACACAACACGGCAACATTAACGATTGTGGTTTGCATTAAAGCCACTTTTCAATTTTGCCATGCCCTGATACACCGAGCCTCGCCCAATGGTCCGCAAGATCGTTACGTTCCCTCAAGATATGTTGCACACGGACTTCCCCGGAAAAGTTCACCACCTCTAATATAGGCGGTAGCAGCTTATGTAACCGTCTGGGTACCAATTCTGGTTCATTAACCCACCTCACCACATTTTCACTGTCACATTCAAACATTAATTTGATCAAAGGGAAGCCTTGATCCCTGATCAAAGCCGCACAAACTCGACTAATCGCGGTTAATTCAGCTTATGTGGAGTCCCTTCTTCCGATATAGTCTGATAATATGAATAACACCTCCCCATTATCATGTCTTATGACTCCGCCCACCCCAGCTGGCCCTGGATTTCCTGGAGACGAGCTATCCGTATTTACCTTCCACCAATCCTTCCCTGGGCGAATCCACACCAATCCACCCCGAGGACTTTTTGAGCGATGTTGGTTCTTCCCCACCAGGCTACCAGGGAAGCTTGAATCCCTCCACCCCAGACACAAATCAAACTCCTCCCTCACAGCCTTCCACCAAAGACTTATCCTCCACTTTAAATCTTCATTAGCCATCCTTATGTCCACCTGCTGGCCCTTGAATATAACCCCATTTCTAACTTTCCACAATGTCCAAAGGATTGCCACCCCTGTTATAAGCCATGCCTCCTTGGTACCCTTCTTGAGTTTAACATCAAACCACCATGCCAATAAATCTGAAATTCTACCCGGCATTACCCATATAACTTCAAACAAACTAACTCCAAAGTACCATAAAGCCTGAGCTACCACGCATTTACAAAATTAACATTTAATTTTACCTAATAAATTATTTTTATTCGTGCTCTTTTTTTATTATCAGGATAAAAGGGAGACCTCACAACATAAAGAATGTAGCAGTTCCAGCTGGCATACGATAAAGAATTAGTAAAATAATACATTTTAAAAATAATATTATCTCAATGGGTTGAATCAATTTTTATTTTGATTGTTTTTAACTTTACAAACCAATTATGTCATTATTGCATATATCTAATCAAATAAATGAAGATTCATGTTCTAATTCAACATGTCTAGATACAACTCCTAAGAAATGGAGTCGAGATGAAGAGACAACAATATGAAACAGATGAAGTGCACACCTCATCTACAAAGATTTACAAAAAGTAGTCATGTTATTATTCTAATAAATAATTTTTTTTGTCCTTTTTTTCATTTTGGCATTGAACAATAAAGAATTGATTTTTCTTAGCAATTTTATTATTCTATTTTAGTTTTTTAAAATTTTTGTGATAAAAAAGTCGAAGCCATTTAATTTTATTCAATTTTTTATTGCGAATAATGCAAACTCATGCAATTCTTTCTTGGTTGTTCAACTAAACAAAATTGTGTCATTCCACTAACCTTTCCAAATATGCTGGGGGATCTACATAAGTATTAAATACCTAAAATTATTAAATTTATTTTTTAATATTTATGATTGGAAAATGATAATTTTATCTTCGGAATAAAATTTAATTTTTTTAAAAAAAAGGACAAAAGAAAAAAAAACTATGGAGCACAAATTTTCAAATGATATCACCATCACACTAATTATTTTAGATTTAGAAATCAAATCAAATAACCACTAATTAGCTTAGATGTTTTTTAAGATTTGAAAAATACTTTAAGATTTCAAATCATTCACCTATGCTAAAAAGTAAAATAGAAATAAAGTAAAATATAGTATAACGATAAATATCTTAACAAATATATTTCAATACATCTATTATAAAATCTTATACATAATATTTTGATAATGAATTTGTGTGTCAAATTTTAATAATGTAATTTTTTAATTATAAATATTGAATTGAATTATAAGAATTACATTATTAGAAGGCAATGTTGTCCGATGATATTGTTATATTTATTACGTCGAGGAGATGGATGAATAAACAATAAATTTAATATTGGCACAATTAAGTGACGATGAAGTATTTTCACCGGAATATCTAAGCACGATCAAATGTTCCCAATCACCAAATCATGAAATAAAGTTGAATGGGGGTTGCATAGTTATGCTTCTTAGGAATATAGATCTATAAAATAAATTATACAATGTAAGCAAGTTGATAGTAACAAGATGCGGAACCATACGATTAAGGCTAAACTAATTTCGGGAAACCATGATAGTAGAAAATTCTTTATTGCTAGAATGATTATGAGTATATCGGATTTAACCCCATTCATTTCAAAGGAGAAATTCTCACTTGCAGTTTGTTTTGCTATGATTATACAAAAAAGTAATGTCAATTTTTAAACAAGGTTGGACTCTATCTTGCAAAACCAGTTTTTACCCATGAACAGTTATATGTTGCGATAGTTCGTGTCAATATCAAAAAGTAACTCAAATTATTAATATGTAATTAAGATGGCTTAACTTAAGATACCACAAGAAATATTGTATACAATGAAATCTATATATGATAGAAAATTTGCATATGGATAGTTGATGTAGGTGATAGTAAAGTTGGTATTGATCTTGGAGATGTACAATCAGATGTAAAATTTTCAGATGATATTCTAATAAACTCTATTGGTGATCCTCTAACGGCATTTTTTAGAGTCATATACAAATATAAACTGCATTAATTCAAATCAAGATACTTTTAAATATAATGTTATACTAGCCCCTACCAATGAGATGGTTACTACGATTAATGATTACATTATGGAAAGGTATGTCTACAAATGAAAATGTATATCTCAGTTCTAACAATATTTATCAAGAAGATGAAAATATAGATAATGACGATTAAATATTTTTACTGGATATCTAAACATAATCAAGTGTTATGGATTGAGACATGAAATAACATTGAAGGAGGGATGCATAGTAATGCTTTTTAGGAATATCCATCAAATAAGTTATGCAATGGAAGTATGTTAATAGTACCCAAGATACGAAATCATATAATTAAGGCTACACTAATTCTAGGAAATCATGAAAGTAGAAAATTCTTGATTGGTAGAATGATTATAAGCCCGATTTAACCAAATTCAACATTTGATTTCAAATGAGACAATTCTCACTCGCAGTTTTGTTTTGATATGACTATAAACCAAAAGTGTATGTCAATCTTCAAAAAATGCTACTTTATCTTCCAAAACCAGTTTTTAGCCATGAACTATATATTTATCTCGTGTCAGTAGCAAAAAAGTAACTCAAAGTATTAATATGTAATGAATATAGATTAACTCAAGTAACTCAAGATACAACATAAAATGTTATTTACAATGAAATTTTCAACGAATTGTGAGGAAATTTTTAAGTTATGCTTAATACTTATATTTAAATTTTATTTTATTTTAAAGAAATCAAATTAAATAAAATATTATTTTAATATTTATTTTTATTGATATGTGGGGTCTATACCGGACAAGCTGCAGAAACAAAAGAAGACAGATTAATTTAATTCTCTGTTGGTTTTAAAAATAATTAAATTATATTATCATATCCACTCACTTTCAAATATATATAAAATCATTACATATTTTTCTATTACTCAAAATAGAATTTATTATCACTTCATAGGATATTATGAGTATAAATATTTTATACTTCTATAATATATATATATATATAATTATACCCTGTCGAGTCTCGACGGGTTACTTACTAGTATACTTCTTATATTCTTTTACAATACAAATTATTTATTTATTAAAAAAATTGTATAACAATTTACTTCAAATTTTATATATATATTTTTTTATATTGAAATAGATGAGGATTACTGGATTAAGGATATTATGTCTAATAATTAAACTATGATGTGTTTTAGTCTTTTTTTTCTTTTCTTTCTTTTCTTCTTTGAAAAGAAAAAAATTTATGTAGAATTTGTTTAGAATATATGGTATAAAATTTTTTAGGTTATTAGTCATTTTATATTAGTCAATATTTATAGGGTCAATTTAATGTTTACATCATATTTTCAATGGAATATTTTTATCTAAAATATAATTATTATATTCCTTGTATTGATATATGATTATATATTTTTCAGATTTTTTTAATCTAACTAAATTTATTTAATAATATTATAATATTAATATTTTTAAAAATATTATGTATACAATCAAATCATTTATATATATATATTTTAATCAATTATATCTTTTTAAAAAATATATGAAGATTTTGTTATATTAATAGATAGATTTATTTTTTAAATGTAGTTATTGATGATGTGTCAGATGACGTGTAATTAGCCAGCAGAACACGTGTGAACCCAGTTTGCCTATTTGTTTTAATAAGAGCCGTTAATATAAAAATGAGATGACTGATTAACCCGTTAAAATTAAGAAGGAAGAATTAAATTCATTAAGGACAAAAGAGTCTGCACAAGCCAAAAAGTAGTCAGGATTTATTATATAGATAAGATGGATAAAATAATAATCATCAAAAAAATATGCACCATTCTCAAATTATTGAAATTCATATTATCAAGTCGCTGAAATACACAATAGTCGTCGTTGAAATGTACTATGGTATGTCGCTGAAATGTGCATAACATGTTATTGAAATATACTACAGCATGTCGCTGAAATGCACATTGCAAGTCGTTGAAAATACTAAAATCTTATAAGATTTTTTTTTTTTTTTAAAAGGATGGTTTTGCCCGATTGGGCAAGAGTAATCGCAGTCGAATATGAGATCCCTAATCCGCAGTCTTACCCTTGTAGTTTTGTGGATTACACTATGGGATTGTTTCAGTTGCCTTTTTTCTGAAAAAAAATAATAATAAATAAATTAAAAAAATATAAATTTTTTATTTATGGCCCCATTTTAAGTTCTGGTCACGGGTCAAAAAAGTGTATAAGACGACATGCAATTTGTCAATTTCTCCAATAAAAATATCCCGCCTATTGATTTACCGACCCAATGATTTGGTCCCTCTCTGATACATGCAAGTGGTCAATATATAAAATAAATTATTCTAGAAAAGAGACAATTGTTAGGAATAAATACCCAAATAATTTTATAAGTTTCAATATTAGTTTATGTGATTCATAAAGAATTTGATTTAGCCGAAATAATCCTAAATGCATTTAATTTTCAATTTAAGGTCTCAACTTTTAAATTGTCCACTTTTACCCCCAAAAAATTTATATTTTTTTTTTTGCAATTTAGTCCTCACTTTTAGAAATATAAATGACTAAATTGCGAAAAACAGAATTTTTTTGGAATAAAAGTGAACAATTTAAAAGTTTAGATGAAAAATTGAAAATACATTTAAGACTATTTCAATTCAAATATAAAAGTTATATGACCATTTTGGTTAATAAAATACTGTATACAATTGCATATGCAGACCTCATGTATATGATGGAAGAGATGTTCCGTGTGATGGAAAAATGTTCCGTGCGTGTGATTGACAGAGATGTGTTATGTAATGAAAGAACATGTAATGAGCGAGATGCAATATGTGATGGCAAAGATGCCATATGCAATATTAGCACGTACAAACTATTTAAGATGTTGTATCGTAACCGAATTGCATTTTCTCGTGTTTATGGAAAAAACACTTGTAGATTTTTTTTTTGGATGGACCTGTACTATTCTAGTAATTTCTTTTTTAGGTGAAAGGACACGGCTAGCACGTCGGCAAAGGGGTAAAAACTAAAAAATCTACAGAAATATAAAAATATACTACGTAATTACAAAAACAACTTAAAAATTACAATAATATATTAAGAGTTTACTAACATGTCCATGTATATGTGGAATACGAATAAGATTATAAGAGGAATTGGAGTAACTAGTACTACATGAGCATGATGGATATACCATTTATCAGTTGGGTTACTATACTGAATGGGGGGTTTCTTGATTTGCTGAATGTGCGGCATCTGTATGAGAAAGTGCTGCGTAGCAAAAAGGATTAAAATTATCAATTTCATCCTTTATGATGATGAAAATAAAATCCACTAAATTCTCCATTATGGCCATAATTCTCGTTTCATTACCCTTCCCAATTCCCAAATAATAAAGCTGGCAAATAGACCTTCTAATTTGCAGCAAGAATATTTTCCACCTAATAACACGGAAGTTGTTATTTTATGCTAAATATTTAAAATAGTTTTTTGTTTTTTGTTTTTGTCAGCTCATTCTTGCATTTTTATAGAAATTAGTTGTGTGTTTTAATACACAATCTTCTTACGTGTTGTGTTATTTATTATTATTAATTTGTTCGATAATATGTCAATTATGCTGAGTTTAATACAATTTATGTTGTTTCTTTTGAAAGTTATTTATCTTTGTGTTGAGTTTTTCTTTTCTTTTTATGAGAAGCTGAAGCCAGAGAAATTGTGGTGGGAGTCCATGCCACATAAATTACAAAAGGGAATAAAGGACTGTGATAGGGGGCGGGTGGGAAATCAAATTCCCAACCTAAGATTGGAAGTCATGAATTTTACCATTTGAGCTAGCCCACATCCCCTTTCTGTGTTGAGTTTAATACAATTTGCAGGAAGTTGTTATTCTTTAACTAAGAATTTAAAATAGTTATTTTTTGTTTTTTTTCAGCTCTCTTTATCTTTTATTTTTATAGAAATTAGTTGTGTGTTTTAAGAAACAGAATCTTCTTATGTGTTGTGTTATTATTATAATTAATTTGCTGGTTAACATGCAAATTATGTTGAGTTTAATACAATTTGTGATGCTCCTTTCGAAAGATAATAAATTCAACCAATTAATTGGATTAATATCATATGCAAGAAAGTATCAATTATAATAAAAATGGTGTGGCTTGTGTGCTGTCAACAACACATATTGACAAAAATGGAATGATTGATACGTATAGAAAAATGATGTCAGAGCAATGTAAAATTATAACTATGTGGAATGATGTGTGCGCATGAAAAAATAATGAATATTTATAAAATAAGCAACATCATTTTTCATGGAACTATAGGTGAACATCATTTCTTCGGTGCATGCACCTGCTGGCAAATATAATTGGCTGTACAGGAGCCGTATTGTAATAAAAATTAAAATCACACAATGACCAATACAAAACAATACTGTACAACACATTCATTATATGATTCATTACCCTAACTCTCATATATCATGATAATACATGTAAATAAAGTGTCAAACACAAATTCAACATTTACAAATAATAATCTAGCACAATAACGATGTAAGGCATAATTAGCTATTCCTGAAATAACTCTCATCGGTTTTATGCACATAAATATAAATATGTTTATTCCAAAAATTCAGGAATCTATTAAATACATAATAAACTCAATTGAGTAATTACAATCTTATTATTAATGGAAAGTATATAAATTAAAAACCACCACACAAGTCAAATATCCAACACAGCATAAAATTCTAAAAATTCATATATTCAGAAACTTCTGAATTAGGACCGGAACTTGTTCCTTGTAATACCCGAGAAATCGACATCGATTTTTAAATCCGAAATTTGAGAATTGGATTTATTTATCGAAACCGAAATAATTCCGAGAGTACGGAAGTAAATATTTTCGGAAGATAACAACTCGAAAAGAGTTATCGGATTATCCAACGATTCTGGATAATGCATATTATGATTTTTAAAGTTAAAAATCATTAAAAAAATAATAAATAAATAAATTCGCAGGCAGGTGGCCGCGCGGTGGCGGCGCGGGGCCGCGCCACCAGCGCGCCACCCTGCTGTTATGAACAACTCATAACGCTCCATGCGTTTTATGCCATGATTTCGGTGGTGGGTGATTCCAAACGACTCCAATTCTAATTCCAGACGTTGGAGGATGTGTGGGGATGGTTTTGGATAGGTTTTGGGTACATTAAATCCCCCACAAAGTCAGCTCATGATTGAAACTTGAGCACTAAGGGGATCCTATGGAGTCATGGGGTGAGTGTGGGGGGTTTTGGATGAAGTTGAGGGTGTTAATTCGGGGGTTATGGATTGGAATACATCCCCTCATCTTTCCTAGTGCATTGGGGCAGCCTTTGGACTGCTTCCCACCTCTATAAATACCCTTCACTCAACCTTCAAGCCACCATTTTCCACTCTATCCGAAAATTAGAAATCACAGTTGAGTGTTGGAGAGTTTATGGCTTGTGCTTCTATTGGCAGAGAGTTTGGACATGTTCAAGAGGTCCAATCCATTCTCACGCATGTAGGTAAGAGTTCTACTCCTTTTCCCTGGTCCTAGGTTCGAGTTTACTATCCTAGAACTGAGATTTCCTCCGACGACTCCAAAATAGGTTCAATCGGAAAAGGGTGTTGATTCGTGGGGACTGTAGAGACTGGTTTGGACGATCTCGGGAGTTCTACCAAGAGAAATTTCGATCCTAAACTCATCCCAAGTAAGTTAGTATTGTGCACGTCGATTTCTAGAGGTTTTGGTTGAGTACAACTCGAGATATAGGTTCATCTCTTCATCTTATAAAATCTGTCAAATAGGGTTTTCCTATGACCAATTTGATTGTTCTGAAATTTCGACCATGATCCGTACATTTTTAGAAGATCCTTCCAAAATGAAACTTGTTCCTAACATCCTAAATATTCTCTCTGTAAATTTTCATAATTTGTGGACAAGATTTGGTCATCGAAATTGCATTTGGTATTTTCTGCTAAAACCGTGACAGATTAGTGTTTCCATGAAGTTCGGTTTTGTTTGTATTTTACATTGTCCTATGATTGTTATCAGTGGTCGAACCCTTCATGAAACTTGTTCCATTATGTGTCTAGATCATCTCTGTAAAATTTCATAATTGTTGGATCACATTTGGAATTGTTATGAATTTTTAAAGAGGTTGTGGTCGAATGAACAGTAGGTTTTGAACTCTTTGGAAAAGATGGTTCTGAAATCATTTTTTTTTGGGCCATTTAGAGTCCGATTTTGAAGAAGCCTATTTCTATGAAAAATGATTATTTTGATGTTTCCTAGCCACTGTAAATTTTCCAGAATTTTTAAAATTAGTTTGCTGCATTTTTAAATGTGATTTTGGAAACTGCCACAGTGTCACTTTTGGTCGGTAAATGCTATCTTGAATATTCGATGAACTAAGAGTCGATTGTTACTCGTTTTTGATATTATGTGAAATCTAGAAATGTGGTGATATTATGAGATGATAAAAATGTGATTTTAAAACTTTGTGAGTTTTGATCGAGTGGGATGCCAACGTGTTAGAGGGTAAGTGCACTTGGCGTGAGCTCGTTGGGCCGCCCCCTCTTTTGTAGCCAAAACGGCATATGTGAAATTGTGGTTTCGTGATTGTAAGAGTCTATATTCCTAAATGTATCCGTATGGGTTATCTAGGGCTCCGGAGTGGTCTGTATAGGGTCACTGCTTTCACATCCCTCGTGGGTACGAGTCCCAGAGGTGGGTTGATTCGAAAGGGCTTAGGCCTAGAATCGTATTAATGGAGGCCTTGTGGGTGTAAGTTCCCAAGGTCATAATGGGTGTCCTCGATCATAACGAACATTGGTGAATATTCGTGGAATATGTGTAAGAGATTTTAAATTATGTTATTTATTTGCCTTTTTAAATAAAAATATTATTTGTGTGTGTGCTCTCCTAAACACCTTTAAAATTCATTGTGCTATATATTAACTTACGCAGTACCTTTTGTACTGATAAATTGTTGTTTTATTTTCTTTTTAGATTTCGCAGAGTAAGCATTACACGGAGGGACGGGATTTCCCTTTTTTTTTTTAAAAAGAAGTCTTGTCGCATTTAAATTATTTTTCGTTTACGCATTGGACTTGGACTATATTTTGGCCGCATGTTTTGGCCCTGTTTGTTTTTAGCTTCCGCATTACTTTACTTGTGCATGATAGATTATAACTCTGATTTAAATTCGGGCACTTTTGATTGGTTTTAAATATTTTTAAATAATGATGCAACTTAAGCCGTAGCATTCTTTTAAATGAGCTCGATTTGATCGTGTCTTGTTTAAAAGAGTGTGGCAGTAACGTCCCGGCCTGGGTGACCAAATCCGGGGTGTTACAAAGTGGTATCAGAGCCAGGTTTTTTTAAAAGCTATTATTTTTCGGCCCAATATAGAGGCCCAAATTATTAAATATTATTTTTAAGCATTTTAGATATTATTTCCATGGGAAAAATTTTATTTTAAAAACCATGGAAAAATATATCTCAAACAAAATTCGACAAGTCTCAAAAAAAAGTTATTATTATTTTTGGGGGGCGCATATGCATTAACATGTGTGCTTGAAATGTGCAAAATATTGATGTGTTAAAATTTATTGTTAGTTGGCCGACCCAAAGCTTTTTGACATGATGACCGATATGCTATGCTCGATGACTAGTATTATGCATGAATTGAGACATAGCCGTGATGAGGTTAGTGCATATAAGAGTCGTGTAAAAGTATCGAGGGAGAGTTGGAGAAGTTGAGGAATGCTCGACAGCAGGATTTGGGCCGCATCGCTGCGCTTGAAACTCTGTTTCATGAGGAGCAACACAACCATATGCTTAGAGGACGTGTGTTCACTTTGTAGCACGAGATTGTTGATTTACAGAACCGACTCAATGCACCGGAACCCGAAGAGGAAGAGGAAGAGGAGGAGGACCCAGACATGTATATCGATATTGAGGGCGTGGAGGAGGAGGAAACCAGAGGCGGAAGTAGTGGACCCACCGGTACCTCTTGACTCCGACGAGGAGTATGAGCATGACAGGGCACTCCTTGGCTACTCTCCCGATTACCTACTCTAGATTGATTGCATTATATCATTGGATTACTTACTGCTTTTCGTATTTCATATTATCTTATTGCTTTCCGTTGTAGCTTGCCTTATGATTATCCTAAATGATTTAATAGAATGAAGTATTGCCCCTTTCTCTTTTGCGTCATCTCTTTTAGAATTCTGCGTATTCGAGGTGTTAGAACTTTCTAACTTGACTACTAACCTACCGTAGAATTCGATTCTTACCCTTGTGTGCTTATCTAACAGAATGCCGCCAAGGGGAAGGCCGCGAAGGGAAAACCCTGCCGCTAACAATGCCAATCCTAATGTACCCACTGAACGTGGGGCACCAATGAACCCGAATGAAGCAAATGGGCCAGTGGGCGCAAACCCACCCAATGTTGGCGGTCAGGCTAGCGCCATACCCAATGTTGTGGACGCGCGACTGAGGACAGTAGAGCAAGTCCTCGTGGCACTGGGAAATGCCGAGGTAAATAGGACCCAAGCGGCGGTACCTCCCCCGGCAGCCCGCGTGAACTATCTGGTGATGGTAAACCCCTATCAACCGCCCCACTACGAGGGACAAGAGGATCCAGCGAAGCTGGAGGACTGGATCCGGACTTTTGATAAACTTCTGAGTGCAGTAAGATGTCCCGAAAATGAGAAGGTAAGAGTGGCAACATACTATCTCAGTAGAGAGGCGGATGAGTGGTGGCAGAACCACCAAGGAGGGCTAGCTGATGGCGAGCAAGTTTATTTTTGGGAAGAATTCAAAGAGATGATGAGAGAGAGATTCTACCCCCTTAGCACAAAGACTGCTAAGTACAAAGAGTTTATCAACCTTCGTCAGGGCACCCAGACGGTACAGGAGTACTACGCGAGGTTCAAGGAGCTCGTCCGTTTTGCTCCAAGACTTGTGCCGACTGACGTTGACAAAGCCCAGAAGTTTGAAATGGGATTGAACCTCAGTGTTAGAGAAATTTTGGTTGGAGGGCAGCATACTACTCTGCAGGTTGTGTACGATCGAGCGGTGGCAATCGCTCGTGTGCAGCAGTTGAAACGTAAGGATCATGGAGAGCCGAGCAAAGGCTCAAATCAGTTTGATAAGAGGAATGGTAATGGGAACAACTTCAGGAAAGGAAATGAGCAAGGGAGGAATGATAGGCAGAGGAGGCCCGAGAACAGAGAATTCAATCAAGGAGGTTATGGGAACAGAAGGCCGGATAACCAGGGCGCTTTCATACCTAGATGCCAGCGGTGCAATATTTCCGCACTTGGTGCGAGAGTGTCCAAAACCGGGGCATTGCTACAGATGTGGCAGGGAGGGCCACATGAAAAAGGAATGCTGGACACGAGAGGACTGTATCGAGAAGAGGCCGGACCTACTGAACCGACCTCAGGGGAACAGACCAGCTGGGCCGAACCAGCAAAACAACCAAGGTCAGAGGTTCCCTCAGGCACAGAGGCCACCTCCGAACCAAAACCAGCAAGGAAATCAAGGGGTAGCAATGGGACGCTTGAACGTGATAAACCAAGCGGATATGGCCGCCCAGGGAGAAGTGATCACTGGTACGTTTACTGCTTTAAGCGAACCTGTTAAAGTTTTGTTCGATTCAGGTGCGAGCTGTTCTTTAATATCTACGGGGATTATATCTGCCTTAGATCTTCCAGTGCCTAAGAACATTCATTTAGGAATTCAATTACCATCGGGCAAGGTGATATCGTGTTTGAAACGATACGATGGGATCCCGATAGTAATCAAGAACCTAGAGTTCTTCGTGAATCTAGTCGAGTTTGATCTTAGGGATTTCGACGTTATCTTAGGCATGGATTTTCTGACTCAATACAAAGCCGTTATTGAGTGCCAGAAACATAAGATTTCCTTAGCCAAGAGTCGAGGGAAGAAGGTTATGTATTACATGCAGCCTCAAAAGAAGAGCGCTAAGGTGGTGAATGCCTTGAAGTTCCACAATCTCATATGAAAAGGCTATCACTTATATGCATGTTATGTGCATAACCTCAATGACGAGGGAAACAAGATCGACGAAATCCCAGTCGTAAATGAATATCCCGATGTTTTTCCGGAAGATATTCCAGGAATGCCACCTGAGCGAGAGGTTGAGTTTACGATTGACCTGGTACTTGGAACCGAACCGGTATCCAAGGCGCCGTATCGCATGGCAACCGCAGAGATGAAGGAGCTGAAGGAACAACTAGAAGAGTTGTTATCAAAAGGATACATTCGACCAAGCACGTCACCTTGGGGAGCACCAGTCCTGTTCGTCAAGAAGAAGGACGGTGGACTTCGACTATGCATAGACTATAGAGGTCTTAATCAAGTAACGATTAAGAATAAATACCCGCTACCTAGGATCGAAGACCTTTTCGATCAACTGAAAGGAGCATAGGTTTCTCAAAGATCGACCTGAGATCTGGGTACCATCAACTACGTACAGCCGAGAAGGACATACCGAAGACAGTGTTTCGTACGAGATATGGGCACTACGAGTTCACCGTAATGTCCTTTGGTCTCACAAACACTCCCGCAGTATTCATGAACCTCATGAATAGTGTTTTTCGAGAGTTGCTAGATTCTTGTATCGTCGTATTCATCGATAATATTCTAGTTTACTCAAGGGATGATGAGGAGCATACGAAGCACCTGCATCAAGTACTCGAAACCCTGAGGAAGAATCAGCTATACGCGAAGCTGTCGAAATGCGAGTTTTGGGTGAGGGAAGTCGCATTTTTGGGACACATAGTATCAGCTAAAGGAGTGTCGGTTGACCCGGCGAAAATATCGGCAGTGACTGATTGGCTGGTACCGACAAGTCAGACAGAAGTAAGGAGTTTTCTCGGATTAGCCGGATACTACAGGAGATTCGTGAGAGATTTCTCAAAAATTGCAAGATCAATGACCCAACTGTTGAAAAAGGGGTTAAAGTTCGAATGGACTTTAGAGTGCGAAGAGTCTTTCCAAGAACTCAAGAAAAGACTCACAACAGCGCCAGTCCTAACACTTCCATCAGAAACGGAAGATTTTGAAGTGTACAGTGATGCTTCAAAAGAAGGACTCGGTTGTGTACTTATGCAAAACCAGAGGGTTATTGCTTACGCCTCGCGACAACTCAAGCCGCATGAGTAAAATTATCCGACGCACGATCTGGAGTTGGCCGCAGTGGTGTTTGCTCTCAAGATTTGGCGACACTACTTATACGGACGAACATGTCGGATGTTCACAGACCACAAGAGCCTCATGTACATATTTACTCAAAAGGAGTTAAATATGAGGCAGCGAAGATGGCTTGAGTTAATCAAGGACTACGATCTGGATATAGCCTATCATGAAGGAAAAGCGAACGTCGTAGCAGATGCGTTGAGCCGAAAGACGAAGCATACAGCAAACACTCTTATTTTACCTTCAGGACTATATATGGACTTAGTAAAGTTGGATACTGGACTAGTCCATTATGGGACTGTGGTAGAAAAAGTGAATGCCGTGACAATTGAATCTATCGTGTTTGACGAGATTCGGGCAGCTCAGCCGGACGATGAGAATCTCAAAAGGATCAAGGAGAAGATCAATGTGGGAAAGGCGGTAGGATTTACAGTCCACGACGACGGAAGTATTCGCTTCAAAGGGAGGTGGTGCGTTCCTCACAAGTGTGAGGAATTGAAGCGAAAATTGATGGAAGAGGGCCACAATACGCCTTATTCAGTACACTCTGGTGGTGATAAGCTGTACAAAGATTTAAAGAAAATCTATTGGTGGCCGAGAATGAAGAGAGATGTTGCGGATTTTGTGGCTAAATGCATAACTTGCCAAAAGGTAAAGGCAGTACGGCAAAAGCCATTGGGATTGGTGAAGCCATTGGAGATCCCAAGTTGGAAGTGGGATAGCATCTCCATGGACTTTGTCTCGGGCTTACCAAGATCTCCCCGATGAATGAACAAAATTTGGGTAATAGTTGATCGGTTAACAAAGACTGCCATCTTTATACCAATGAAAGATAATTGGTCGATGGATCAACTAGCCAAGGCGTATATCGAGAAAGTGGTCAGAAGGCATGGTGTGCCACACGATATTATTTCTAACCGAGACAGTAGATTTGTCTCAAATTTTTGGACCAAATTACAAGAAGCCTTGGGAACCCAAATCAAGATGAGCACAGCTTTTCATCCGATGACCGATGGTCAGACTGAGCGGACGATTCAAACGCTTGAAGATATGCTTAGAGCGTGTGTACTTGAATTCAAGGGAAGTTGGGAGAACCACTTACCGTTAATTGAATTCTCATATAACAATAGCTACCATACTAGCATTGGCATGGCACCGTTTGAAGCTCTTTACAGACGCAAATGCCGCAGTCCTCTATGCTGGACGAAGGATGATAATTCTGTGGTTGTTGGACCTCAGTTCATTGAAGATATGAGCAGACAAATTAAGGTCGTCCAACAAAAGATGAAGGCCGCACAAGATAGGCAAAAGAGTTATGCCGACACGAGACGACAAGAATTGGAGTTTCAAGTGGGAGAAAAGGTAATGCTAAAGGTGTCACCTATGAAGGGGGGTGATGCGATTTGGCAAACGAGGGAAGCTGAGCCCTCGCTACATTGGTCCATACGAGATTTTAGACCGTGTAGGTACGTTGGCCTACTGATTGGCTCTTCCACCAGAATTATCACGAGTACACAACGTGTTTCATATTTCTCAGTTAAGGAAATATGTACACGATCCAACTCATGTCTTGGAAACTGATGTGATTGAGCTAGATGATGACTTGACGTACGAGGAGTATCCGATGGAGATACTTGACGTCAAAGAAAGGGTTACAAGGAATAAGACCGTGAAGATGGTGAAGGTGCTATGGTCCAATCATGGCACGGAAGAAGCAACGTGGGAATTGGAATCGGATATGAAGCAAAAATATCCCAACCTTTTCCAACGCGACTCGAGAGCAGTTATGGGGGCATAACTGCAGTCCTAAGGGGGAGAGGATGTGATACCCCGCAAAGAGTCATCACGTACCGAGGTAAGAATTGATTTTCGAACCTCAATATTTTAATGTGTTCCAATTATCTAACTACATTTCTATCAGTCCGGGTGCGACCCAACTTCGGGGACGAAGTTGATTTCTAAGGGGGGGTAGACTGTAATACCCGAGAAATCGACATTGATTTTTAAATCCGAAATTTGAGAATTGGATTTATTTATCGAAACTGAAATAATTCCGAGAGTACGGAATTAAATATTTTCGGAAGATAGCAACTCGAAAAGAGTTATCGGATTATCCAACGATTCTGGATAATGCATATTATGATTTTTAAAGTTAAAAATCATTAAAAAAAAATTCGCAGGCAGGTGGCCGCGCGGGGCCGCGCCACCAGCGCGCCACCCTGCTGTTATGAACAACTCATAACGCTCCATGCGTTTTATGCCATGATTTCGGTGGTGGGCGATTCCAAACGACTCCAGTTCGAATTCCAGACGTTGGAGGATGTGTGGGGATGGTTTTGGATAGGTTTTGGGTACATTAAATCCCCCACAAAGACAGCTCATGATTGAAACTTGAGCACCAAGGGGATCCTATGGAGTCATGGGGTGAGTATTGGGGTTTTGGATGAAGTTGTGGGTGTTAATTCGGGGGTTATGGATTGGAATACATCCCCTCATCTTCCTAGTGCATTGGGGCAGCCTTTGGACTACTTCCCACCTCTATAAATACCCTTCACTCAGCCTTCAAGCCACCATTTTCCACTCTATCCGAAAATTAGAAATCACAGTTGAGTGTTGGAGAGTTTGTGGCATGTGCTTCTATTGGCAGAGAGTTTGGACGTGTTCAAGAGGTCCAATCCATTCTCACGCGTGTAGGTAAGAGTTCTACTCCTTTTTCTTGGTCCTAGGTTCGAGTTTTCTATCCTAGAACTGAGATTTCCTCCGACGACTCCAAAATAGGTTCAATCGGAGAAGGGTGTTGATTCGTGGGGACTGTAAAGACTGGTTTGGACAATCTCGGGAGTTCTACCAAGAGAAATTTCAATGCTAAACTCATCCCAAGTAAGTTATTATTGTGCACGTCAACTTCTAGAGGTTTTGGTTGAGTACAACTCGAGATATAGGTTCCATCTCTTCATCTTACAAAATCTGTCAAATAGGGTTTTCCTATGGCCAATTTGATTGTTCTGAAATTTCGACCATGATCCGTACATTTTTAGAAGATCCTTCCAAAATAAAACTTGTTCCTAACATCCTAAATATGCTCTCTGTAAATGTTCATAATTTTTGGACACGATTTGGTCATCGAAATTGCATCTGGTATTTTCTGCTAAAACCGTGACAGATTAGTGTTTCCATGAAGTTCGGTTTTGTTGTGTATTTTACATTGTCCTATGCTTGTTATCAGTGGTCAAACCCTTCATGAAACTTGTTCCATTATGTGTCTAGATCATCTCTGTAAAATTTCATAATTTTTGGATCACATTTGGAATTGTTATGAATTTTTAAAGAGGCTGTGGTCGAATGAACAGTAGGTTTTGAACTCTTTGGAAAAGATGGTTCTGAAATCATTTTTTTTGGGCCACTTATATTCTAATTTTGAAGAAGTCTATTTCTATGAAAAATTCTTATTTTGATGTTTCCTAGCCACTGTAAATATTCCAGAATTTTTAAAATTAGTTTGCTGCATTTTTAAATGTGATTTTGGAAACTGCCACAGTGTCACTTTTGGTCGGTAAATGCTATCTTGAATATTCGATGAACTAAGAGTCGATTGTTACTCGTTTCTGATATTATGTGAAATCTGGAAATGTGGTGATATTATGAGATGATAAAAATGTGATTTTAAAACTTTGTGAGTTTTGATCGAGTGGGATGCCAACGTGTTAGAGGGTAAGTGCACTTGGCGTGAGCTCGTTGGGCCGCCCCCTCTTTTGTAGCCAAAACGGCATATGTGAATTTGTAGTTTCGTGATTGTAAGAGTCTATACTCCTAGATGTATCCGTATGGGTTATCTAGGGCTCCGGAGTGGTCTGTATAGGGTCACTGCTTTCACATCCCTCGTGGGTACGAGTCCCAGAGGTGGGTTGATTCGAAAGGGCTTAGGCCTAGAATCGTATTAATGGAGGCCTTGTGGGTGTAAGTTCCCAAGGTCATAATGGGTGTCCTCGATCATAACAAACATTGGTGAATATTCGTGGAATATGTGTAAGAGATTTTAAATTATGTTATTTATTTGCCTTTTTAAATAAAAATATTATTTTTGTGTGTGCTCTCCTAAACATCTTTAAAATTCGTTGTGCTATATATTAACTTACGCAGTACCTTTTGTACTAATAAATTGTTGTTTTATTTTCTTTTTAGATTTCGCAGAGTAAGCATTACACGGAGGGACGGGATTTCCATTTTTTTTTAAAAAAAAGAAGACTTGTCGCATTTAAATTATTTTTCATTTATGCATTGGACTTGGACTATAATTTGGCAGCATGTTTTGGCCCTGTTTGTTTTTAGCTTCCGCATTACTTTACTTGTGCATGATGGATTATAACTCTGATTTAAATTCGGGCACTTTTGATTGGTTTTAAATATTTTTAAATAATGATGCAACTTAAGCCGTAGCATTCTTTTAAATGAGCTCGATTTGATCGTGTCTTGTTTAAAAGAGTGTGGCGGTAACGTCCCGGCCTGGGTGACCAAATCCGGGGTGTTACATTCCTTAGTCCTACCATTTATATCCGAAAGTATGGGTCGTGGTATAACTACAGTAAAAAGAAAAATTAATTAAGGGGGGTGTATTCGTTTGAGATTTTAATAGATTTTTATGAACTTTAAAAAGTCGGTGGATTTAGAAAGTCTATATAGACTCCACATAGAGTTGATCGATTTGTATAGAGTCTATAAAGAGTCTGGCTGATTTTAGAGAGATTTCGTGTAGATATAATTTTTAAGAGAATCCATTAAAATCTATAAAGAATTAAAATTCATAGAGTGTTGAATACCTCTAGTTTTTTAAAGACTTTTTAAAATCTGTATTGAATACCTCTAGATTTTTAAAGACTTTTTAAAATCTGTATTGAATACATCTAGATTTTTAAAGACTTTTTAAAATCTAAATTGAATACACCCCAACTTTGAAAGTCCAAAAAAATCCTGTAGAGTCTCAATCCAATACACCCCCCTAATACTGCGTTGGGAACCAACACTAGGGTGTAGCATTGAGTTTTTAAAATAAATATTAAAAATAGTCTAAAAACCTATATAGGCTATGTTTGAGAAATAATTAGAGTTTAGAGCTTAGACTAAACTCTAATTATTTCTCAAACATAGTCTTGTTTAGAGTTAACTTCCAAGATGTAAACTCTAAACTCTAAATGCTGAACTCTAATTATTTCTCAAATATAGCCTTAAATATAGAAGAAAAGTATCTTTGCATCATTAAACATAATTGTTGGTATGAATTAGGAGTATTGATTTCCCATTTGCTACTGTATTATTTCCTTTATCTATTTTTTTTAGGAGCCGAAGCCAGAGAAATGGTGGTGGGAGCATACGCCACGCAAATTACAAAGGGATAAAGGAGAGAGATAGAGGCCCGATAAAGGAGAGAGGTAGAGGCTGGTGGAGAATCGAATCTCCAACCATAAAGTTGGAAGGCATGGAGTTTGCCGCTTTGGCAAGTCCTCATCCCATTTCCTTTATCTATTTAATAAAATTAATTTAATTTATTGATTATTAAAAATTTGGTACTCTCCTCGGAAGGTTTTTCACCAGGGGCTCTGGCCAGTGGACGTTTTAGGAAGAATCTTTCCTTGAAAACCTTAAGCTAAGCAGTTTGGTTGGAAGTATTTTATATTACCAATAGAAATATTATTACCACGAATTTAAGATTGCTGAAAATATGATATTACCAGCAATCTTATTTTTTGTCATTTTAACATTCCTGTGTTTGGTTGACTTGAAAATCTTATATTTCCAATTCAAACTAATTTACAACAATATCTTTACTTTTAAATTAAAAATGTTATACGTGACGTTTTACTAAACAATAAAAAATAATTATATTTAAACCTAATTTTTTTTACGTAAAAGATAGAAAAATATATGTACATAATTTGTTATATGATAATTATTGTGTATTTTTTAGTTGATTAATTATTAATTTAATTTATCTAAGTTATTAAATGTATTTTTAAAATGAATAAATTTAAAAATAAAATTTGAAATAAATATTGAAACTTTGCTAATCTCTTTTAATAATTTTAAATGAAAATATTTGGGGTAAGCCTTTTTACAATTTTTAACATATAAAATAATTTTGTAATTTAAAAGGGTATGAAAGGTAATCTAATATAAAATATATGTAAAGATTCCCAATAATCCAAGATTATCTAGGTTTTGGTTGGGAATCATATTCCCACCCAAAAGCCTCAACATTTCCATTGTGACGGTAATTTTAGATTCCGAGCGCAGACATGCCTCCAACCAAATGAGAATCTTAGATATCTTGCCCAAGATTCCCACTGGGAATGTACATTCCCTGAACCAAACGGCCCCAAGGGTTCGACTGCTTGTCGGAAAAAGTCGTCGAAAATCTCCGTTTTTCTTGTAGTGTAATTTGTTAAGGGTGTGTAGTAGTCTAGAAAAGGAGAGGCATTCAAATGGAATAAATCAAGGGGAATCAGTCAGCAATAATTTTAGAAGAAAAGAGGGTCTAGTTTGTATTTTTTTTTTTTTTTGTAAACATTGACACAATATGTGTCGGCAAAGGTGTGTGGGAGCCCAATCCACACAAATTACAAAGGGGCATAAAGGGGAGGGATAGGGGCCGGGTGAGAATCGAACCCCCAACCTATGGTTGGAAGGTAGGGAAGATGACCACTGGAGTCAAGTCTCATTCCGTCTAGTTTGTATTGTTGAATCATGATGAATGTCTAAAAAAGAGGGTCTAATTCATTCCTACAAAACGGGAAAAAGAAAAAAGAGAAAAGGAAAGAAAAAGAAAAATCACAATATCATTCTTCAAACACAATATAGTATAAAATACTATACCAATTTCCAACAGAAATGGGAATGTAACTCCAAATTTATTTAAATTTTAAAATTTCCCATATTGGCTTTATATTTTGGAGAATTATAAAAACAAATTAAAAAATATTAATAAAGTATATTACGTATTAATAATTTAAGAATTCATGCGGATGTGAACTCATTTGAATTTATTTGAGGCTACATTGAAATATTTTAAATGTCATCATATAATCTCTCAATAGAGAGACGACAAAATGGACTGAAAATTAAATGGTAGAGGTCTAATTTGACAAATTGTAACGAAGAGGACCAAATCATAGAATTCTCAAAATTAAAGGACCAAAGTTGGAATTTTCCCAGCATCATATTTATGTTTTTGGCATGTAAATAGAGAAGAAAATGGGACAAATATGGACGAATGGTACTATTCTGGTATCCTATCAATGTTTTTGTTGTCGAATATGGAATCGAATATAAATATGAATTCAAATATTTTGCGATACAGATTTAGATTTTAACGCATGGAATTGTTGGATAATCTTATAACTAATCGAAATATGAATAGACTTAATGGATATTATTTGTCAAATTTATTTAATTAATAAATATTTAATAATTACTTAAAATAAAGTGATCAATTGGATTAAAAGACAAATGTGTTTTGATGAACAATGAAGAATACCCTGCACTTTGTGCCATAGGAATTAGGATATATATTTTGTTTGAATTGTTAGAAACAAATAAATTCCGAAAATGGATTTAAGCTACTTACTCATGTCATGACTAAGCAGAAATTTTTATTATTTTTTTAAAGTAAGTGTTCTTCACCGCGCATCGCGGGCACGCTATTCGAGCAATACTAGTACAGTATAAAATACTACCAATTTCCATCTTATTATATTGTCCATCATTTTGAATTTTGCCCATAGATTAATTCTCCCCCTTATTACATTCTACCTCGTATTATTTGCGCATCTTTTACTACAATTTTCAGTTTCGTCCTCCGACCCTGCCACCAATGGATATCTACAATGCCTTAAATTGCAACTCAAATTACCCCCAAACTCAACCTATGATGAACTCATTCACACTCCAGGAAATGCATCCAATGACCCTCTATTCCAAGCAGTGAATCTTCGGACATTATTGAAAAACAGTAAGAAGCCCAAGTGGTCCTCACTCCCTTCAAGGAATCCCAGATCCAGGCAGCAATCAGTTGTTCCAAGAAAACCAGATTGCAAATTAGGGTTCGGAGTGGCGGCAATGACACGGAAGGCCTGTCGTACACTTCTGAAACCCCTTTCTTTATTCTGGACATGAGAAATTTTAGTTCGATTGACATCAACATGGATGACAAAACAGCGTGGGTAGGCGCTGGCGTCAGGCTCGGACAATTGTACTACACAATTGCTCAAAAAAACAAGACTCTTGCTTTCCCCGCCGGGACTTGCCCTAGCGTCGGCGTTGGCGGACAACTCAGAGGAGGAGGATATGGAATCAGGGTCAGTCCGGAGGGGCGGTCAGAAGTTGAAACCCCAAGGTCCACAGTTAAAACGGGTCCCAAAATTATTTTTAAGTTTTAATTATTTTAATTATTTTTTCTATTGTATATATATTAATTTTTTGTTGGGGTTTATATTAATTTTTCATTCAACTTTTTATGTTTTTTCTTTATATAATAAAACTAATAATTAGTTTCTCATTAGATTTTTTATTCTCTAAAAATTGCAATAAGTTTGATTTTTTTTTATAATTTCAAATCAACAAAATGAAAAAGTTTAGTATAGACATACTTTCTCTTAATAATTTTTTAATTATGTACTTATTTAAATTTAATGGGGAACGGAGACTTTGCCTCAAATCCATCGATTCTCAACCTATAGGTTGGGTGTTCTATTCACCACTCAACCCCATATCATTCTCAATTATATATCGTAATTTGTGTGAGATGGACTTTACTATTTCTTAGCATAGGTGTTCAACAAAAACAATGGGGACCTATTATTTTAATTTTTTCAAGGGCCCCTAAAATTTCAGGAACGGCTCTGTATGGAATGGTGTCGTTTAACCATTCCATTGCATCCGACCATATAATCGATGCCAAATTGTTCGACGCCAAACAGCGAATCTTGGACCAAAAATCGACGAGGGGACCTATTTTGGGCAATCCGAGGGGGTGGAGGCACTAGTTTTGGGATCATTGTTGTATTCAAGGTGAAGCAAGTTTTCGTACCTGAAATCATTACCGTTTTCAACATCAGCCGGACAACCGCCGACGAAAATACCACAAAATTAGTACACAAGTGGCAATCCATCGCCAATAAAATCGATGATAAGCTTGTAATGAAGATTCTTTTCAGTAGCGTCAAGTCTCCGAAAAGTGGAAACAAGACGATTGTTGCCGCCTTTTCGGCCTTGTTCTTAGGCCGCGTCCGAGACTGTAACACCCCGGATTTGATAACCCAGGCCGGGATGCCACCGCCACACCTCCCTAGCAAGACACGACTTTTTCGAGCTTGCTAGAGAGATGCAAGGCTATGGTTTTAGTGTTTAAAACATTTGAATAAGTAAACAACCCATCGTATATAACTTGAAGTTAATAATAAGTTGCAGCAGAAAAATAATATCTAAATATAAATATATGTAATGCAGCGGAAATATAAATACGACCTAGATGGCCAAACACACAGTAAATAATTTAAGTCTAATAAAATGCAGCATTCACAGTTATTAATTTAGTTCCCGAGCCCCAATATGCGTGCATGCTCATGCCATCTCTCCATACACTGTAAAGAAAAATGAACCAACGGGTTTTATCAGTATATAAAATACTGAGTAAGTTAATTCCTAACGTAGCAATAAAGGGGTTTTAAAATTTTAATAATTAAAAACTCATTTTTAAGCATGCATATCAAAAACATGTAATTCGACTAACTAATAGACAATAATTTAATACACATATTCTCATAGCCAAATTAAGTTTTAAAAAAAATGAGAATTTAAGGCATAGGCATAATTTAAAAAACATGGCATATTAAATAGCATGATTAAAGGCATAATTTAAAAATAAGATAGAACATAATTTTTAAAAATTTTGAGAACGATAAGAATTTAATTTGTATACTTGAACATGCATTTAAATTCATAAATAATGATTTAAGCACGGTGTAAATTTAAGACATAATTTAAGAATATAAATAAATAAATAAATAAATACATAAAAAGGATTAAGTCTTTTAATTTTTCCTGTTACGTCACCATCTCAACAATATTTAGTTTAGCTGGCGATCCGGCAGCCGCAACCAATTTAATAAGTGTCATTTAGCCGGCGATCCGGCGGCCTCAGCCAATTTAGAAAGTTTCATTTAGCCGGCGATCCGGCGGCCTCAGCCAATTTAGTAAGTTTCGTTTAGCCGGCGATCCGGTGGTCGAATCGGCCGCAGCCAATTTAGTAAGTATCAGTTAGCCGGCGATCCAGCGACCGCAGCCAGTTTCGTAAGTTTCCGTTTAGCCGGTAGTTTGGCGGCCGCAGCCGTTTCGTAAGTTTCTTGTGTAGCCGGTCGTCCGGCGGCCGCAGCCGTATCCGCCATACCCAGCAACACTCCGGAGCCTTGGGAAACCCATACGGATACTCACGAGAGTGTAGGCCATATATCTTATGCCGTTTTGGCGTAGTTTTTCATTCAAGTATCTTGCGTCCATTATAGGCACGCCGAAAAAAAGGCTAGAGGGGCACCCTGCAGAGCGCTCACCCCCTACCTAAGTATCCGATATCGTTTCAACTTAGTGTAACGGAATTTTTGGAAAAAAAGATATAGTCTTAACGTATATCAAGGTTTCGATCGTTTGTTTCGAAATTTCAAAATCTCACAAATTTAAGATCGTTTGACGTCACAGGTTACTCCTTTTAAATTTAAAAATTCATTTCAAGTCCGATAAATCTGAAATTTTTACAGTGTATCAAAAATACCCTAACGAACAACTTTCGTGTTTTAACGATTTCGAAATAAGGTGAGGAAACATGTCAAAAATCGACTTCAATACACAAATAGTGTGTTGTCCGGATTCAGTTTTGACACAGTTCAAATATTCAACTTTTTGACATATCAAATGGACTCCAAAGATTCTGAAATTTGGTGGACATATACTAGACATGATTATCAACAACTTTTGTTTACTTTGCAAAGATTAATTCGGATTAAAAATCATAGAAACATGCTCATCAAGTTCGGACACACATGCTGTCATTTTTTCAAAAATGTTTGAAAATACAGTTTGTGTTTGACACGATTTGAGGTAGTAAACGTTGATGAAAATCTCTGAAATTTTTACACAATATAGCTTAAGGTGTTAGGATCAAAATTCTAGTTTTGAGTTTTTCGGTTTGAACTCTCGAAATAGGGGTTTTAAATGGATTTCAGAAAACACGCGAGTTGGGGTTTTTAGGTTTGATTTTTACGTTTCGTTACAAAGTCACTAATTCGGACGCCCCTAAACCACCCGTATTGATATGAAAGTATCAACTTACTGTAATAGAGTTCTTGGTCATCCTAGGGTCGCTCGAATCGTCCAAAATCACCACGAACGGATCTACGCACATGTTCTCCTTCTCCTTCGGCCACGATCGTGTTTGCAAGTCAAAGATCCGTAAGTTAGAATGAGGTTTGAGATTAAAAATGAGAAAGAATCCTAATCTAACCCTTACCAATGATTCAATATCGGTGTCCCTTGATATATACGCTTCCACAGTCGGTTTTGGTCGCCGGAATCTCGTCGGAAAGTCGTCGGCAAGTCAAGAGCTTGTGTTTTTGGTTTAGGGAGAGTTTTGGATGAAGAAAAGGGTTTGAAGACTGATTAATGGGGTTAGGGATCATCCAATCTTGACCCTAAAGCCTTTCCATCGACTGAAATCGGGTTTCCATAGTCGGGGTCGCAAATTTTGGCAAGAAATCATCGAAATCGCGCAAATTGGCAGCTGTCTGCTGCTTGGCGCGGGGTTTGGCCCAACACCACGCAGAGGGCGCGCGGCCTGGTCTGGGCCATGCGTCCGGACTGGGCCGTGCGATCCAGTCGGGCCTTTTCTCCTCTCTTTCGGGTTTCTATCCTCCTACATTTTCGGGCTCGATTTTTCCGGGTCATTCTCGGATCACGATTCCTATCTTAAATCTATTTCGACTTGAAATTGATTTCGTGTTTGAAATCTTAAGTCCTTCGGTTTCGGATTTGTCGGCTTCTAATTCGTCGTCTTTTGGCTCCCGTGCAATAATTTATCTAATTAAATTATTTCCGACTTCACGGGTTCTTGGAATTAAAATTCTTTTCCTTCTTGAATTTCATTCCAATTCTTTTGGGATTAATCCATGGAATATCTTCGGGCTTCCTTTCCCTCTTTTATTCCATTTTGAATTTTTGAATCTATCGGCGTTTCATTTCCGAGCAATAATTTATTGTGATAAATTATTTTCTTCTTCCCGAAGATAATTCGACCTTGATCGGATTAAGAAACTAATTTTATTCCTTTGGACGCCGATAAAAATCCCGGGTATTACAGTCTACCCTCCTTAAGAATCAACTTCGTCCTCGAAGTTGGATGTTAGCTTCTCACGAGCTAGGAACTAGGGTTGCATGATTTCTACTCCTAGTATCCATTTCTTTTTCTTATATCAAGAATTATAAGAAAACAATTTGAATTTGTTTTCAATTATGACTGAACTTTAGAATTGAGATTTCCAAGTTGCCTATGTACCCTGTGAAGGGATCAAGTCATTACGTAGTTCAAAACAATTTGAATTTGTTTATTCGGGATACAAAATATTCGGGGCGGGCTTGAAAATAAATGTCTATGCATTATTTCGGGGTATTACATCCTCTCCCCCTTAGGACTTCAGTTATGTCCCCATAACTGCCTATACGTTATTCTCGGGAAGGTTCGGGTATCGTTACCTTCGACCTCCCCCTTCTCATTGAGCTGGTATGTAATACCATAGAAATTGCCCGATATATATGTATGAATATATATTTTGATCAATTCACTAAGTAGATTTTTAATCAAATCTATATATATTTATATGTTCAAATATGTGCTTAAAGATTAGTGTATTATTTTCTACAAAACATACTTTGAAAAATTATATATATTTGTCTTTTCAAATAAATATATGGATTTCAATATCAAGTGTAATAAGTATATGGTTCATAGAATATTTTAAATCCATATACAAGTTTATATACACATATATACCTTGGTCTTGAAATAATCTTTCCAAACATGTACACATGTATATACATGTATATATTTACATGTTTAAATTATAATGAGAATTATCTATTTTCTATATATCCTTGATTAATCATTCTACCCATATATTTTTTATTATGGGATTATTCTAGAATGCCATAATATAATTGGGAATAATTTGACTATGGTTTGAAATTGTAGGGTGGAATATTAATCATATCTTGTCATTTTCAAATAAAGAATATATTCCTTTTTGAAGCTATGTATGACTTACAAGATCACAAAAATTCCCACATTATGATTTTTTTTAAGATAAGAATCTTAATATATATAAAAAAAAAAAATTTAAAAAAAAAAAAAAAGTTACTGTAGCATGCTACTGTAGCACGCTACTGTAGCATGCTACTGTAGCAGTCGGGCATTATGCGTTTTTGGCGACTTTTTGCCATTTTTTGGGTCCCAAAGGTGGGAATCTTGCTTGATCATGGGGGAGGCATATTTTGGACGTTATTAGGTGTCCCTAACACCCCATTTCAGTCATCAACACCCAAAGTTTCCTCCAAAATTCTCCCAAAACTCTCCCAAAGCCAAACACCCTTCCGGCGGACTTTCCGGCGACTTTCCGGCAACCAAATCCGACCGAGGAAGTGTGTAGATCAAGGATTGCAGGCTTTGGATTGTTGGTAAGATGCTAATCAAGTTTCCTTATGGTTTTAAGATCATAACCATCATCCTAACTTACGAATCTTCGTATTCAAACACAAATCGGAGCCAATGGAAGAATAAATCGGGTGGAAGAGATTCGTTCGTGACATCCCGTGGATTCCGGACGACCCCGTGACCTCCTAAACATCATCCCCACTGTAAGTTAACCTTACTATGGTTTTGGGTGACTTAAAATGCAACCAAACATAGAGTCTTAGAAACTCTAAAATCTGTCAACAAGAGAAACCCTCAACGCAGCGTTTTCGTATGAATTTTTCAAACCTCTAAAGCTGCTCAAACAAGAAAACTCAAAACATGAAAAGTGTTGCTAAGGCTTAGGTCTAGCTTCTGTAAAAATTTTAGAATTTTTCATGATGTTTTGAAACCTGAAACCAACCCAAAACCGAAGAGTATTAAATCTGGATCTTAGAACTTTGGACAGATTTCACTCTCAATCTTATTAGCCATTTTGACCTTGGATCTAGGCCGATCTAGGATTGGAGTTGAACATAAGAATTGTAGATCTATGAGTTTAGAGCATTACTGTAAGTTTTTAGAATTTTTCGTTGAGATTTGAGCCTCCGAATCTGAGCCGATCCGATCTGCGTTAGTACCAATGTCAAGAACCTTGACAGATTTCTTAACCGAACTTGATGAGCATATTTCTATTACTTCGAGTGTTCAAACCTGAAAACTCAAAACTAAGATTTTGATCCAAAGATCTTAAGCTATATTGTGTAAAAATTTCAGAAATTTTCATCAAGTTTTGATACCCCAAATCGTGTCGGACATATTCTGCGTTTTTAAGAATTTTCAAAGGATGACAGATTTCATAACCGATCTTGAGGAGCTTATTCCTATCATTTCTAGCCCGAACCAATCCTCATGATCTAAACAAAAGTTGTTGATAATCATGTCTAGTATGTGTCTGTAAAATTTCAGAATTTTTGGAGTCCATTTGGTATGATAAAAAGTCAAATATTTTAACGTTGTCAAACCTGAATCCTGACAGCTTTTTGTTTCTGTAGAAGACTTGATTTTTGACATGCTTCCCATCGTTTTTCCGAAAAACTTAAAACACAAAAGTTGTTCATTGGAATGTTTTTGAGATACTGTACAAATTTCAGATCAATCGCCTAAGAAATGGATTTTTAAACCAAAAAGGCGCAAACTGTGACGCCAAATGATTTTTAAATCAAAGAGATTTTTGAAATTTCGAAACAAACGGTCGAGACGTTGAAATACGATATATCTATACTTTTGAAAATCCCGTTACACCAAATAAAAACATTTTCTTTAAAAGAATTCTTTTGAAACATTGGGGATTTGTGACCAAGTTTGATATTATCAATATGGACCAGAAGGCTTGTGGACATAAGAGCCCAAGCGAACGGCTAGTGGACATAAGAGCCCTGGCGAATGGTCGACCAAAAGGCTTGTGGACATAAGAGCCCAAGCGAACGGCTAGTGGACATAAGAGCCCTGGCGAATGGTTATTTCCCTAGGATGTATTGAGTTCTTGCGGGTTAGATTCCCCAAGGGCGATTGTATGTTTTCCTGCGGAAATATTGATTATGAGGATTGCGGTCACAAGATCCCTGGTGAATGGTGAACTATAAAAGAAATGAAAAATAATGAGAAATGATATTTTTGAAATTGGCTGAGGCCGCCGGATCACCGGCTAAATGATACTTTTGATATTGGCTGCGGCCGCCGGATCACCGGCTAAATGATATATTGTTGAGATGATGGCGTAACGGGAAATATATTAAAAAGCTCAGATTTTATGAAATTGGCTGCGGCCGCCGGATTGCCGGCTAAATTAAATGTTGTTGAAATGTTTTTATTAAAATTTAATTAAAGGCTTTGAAACCCCTAACCCATGCTATGTGTTAACTTACTCAGCGCGTTTTTGCTGACCCAAACCATATATCTCCTTTTTCTTACAGAGTCTGAAGAATATGCATCGTCATATGCATACATGGGAACATTTGGGGATTACATTATATTTTAAATCCCTGCATTAATTACGACTTGCATGAACGGGCCTGTTTAACCCGTGTTTTGGCCATGTCGGCCCTTATACTTTATTTCCGCTGCACAATTTATATTTCCGCTGCAACTCTGATGTATTATTTTTAAATTATTTATGAATGGGCTGTTTGAATATTTTAAATTCTGAAAAACCATAGCCTTGCATCTCTTTAGTGAGCTCGGAGAAACCGTGTCTTGCTAGGGAGGTGTGGCGGTGGCATCCCGGCCTGGGTTACCAAAACCGGGGTGTTACATTGTGGTATCAGAGCCCAGACTATTTTAAAGCTATTATATTTTAAAGAGCCCAATTATTATTTTGAAGTTAAAGCCCAAATAATTTATTTCTTTCGGCCCAATATAGTGGCCCAAACCTTTTATCCTTATTTTAACCTATCCATGGAATAAATTTATTTTTAAAACCCATGGATAAAGAAATGCATGCATAAAAATTTTTATTGGGGGGATCACATATGCATATGCATACATAAATATTTACACTAACTCTTTTTATGTGAATTATCGGTGATAAGAAACACTCCTACCTTAGAACTCGACATGACCTTGACTTAGGAGCGCTTGCTAAAGACTAACTTTGCCTTAGTCCTAGATCTTGATCACTTAGAAACTCATCTTCGCGTGCTTCTAAAATGACACCTAGAAGAATACTGAGGAAGGATCATATGCGATGATACCCGAACATGGTTGTGAATAATACATAGGCAGTTATGGGGACATAACTGTAATCTTAAGGGGGGGGAGGATGTAATACCCCGTAAGAATGCATAAGCATTTATTTTTGAAACCCGAATATTATGTATCTCAAATAATATCAAACAACAAAACACAATGATACAATCGCAATCAATCAATCGGTCAATAAGTCGCGCAACTTCGGGGACGAAGTTGATTCTTAAGGAGGGTAGATTGTAATACCATAGAAATTGCCCGATATATATGTATGAATATATATTTTGATCAATTCACTAAGTAGATTTTTAATCAAATCTATATATATTTATATGTTCAAATATGTGCTTAAAGATTAGTGTATTATTTTCTACAAAACATACTTTGAAAAATTATATATATTTGTCTTTTCAAATAAATATATGGATTTCAATATCAAGTGTAATAAGTATATGGTTCATAGAATATTTTAAATCCATATACAAGTTTATATACACATATATACCTTGGTCTTGAAATAATCTTTCCAAACATGTACACATGTATATACATGTATATATTTACATGTTTAAATTATAATGAGAATTATCTATTTTCTATATATCCTTGATTAATCATTCTACCCATATATTTTTTATTATGGGATTATTCTAGAATGCCATAATATAATTGGGAATAATTTGACTATGGTTTGAAATTGTAGGGTGGAATATTAATCATATCTTGTCATTTTCAAATAAAGAATATATTCCTTTTTGAAGCTATGTATGACTTACAAGATCACAAAAATTCCCACATTATGATTTTTTTTAAGATAAGAATCTTAATATATATATAAAAAAAAAAAAAATTTTAAAAAAAAAAAAAAGTTACTGTAGCATGCTACTGTAGCACGCTACTGTAGCATGTTACTGTAGCAGTCGGGCATTATGCGTTTTTGGCGACTTTTTGCCATTTTTTGGGTCCCAAAGGTGGGAATCTTGCTTGATCATGGGGGAGGCATATTTTGGACGTTATTAGGTGTCCCTAACACCCCATTTCAGTCATCAACACTCAAAGTTTCCTCCAAAACTCTCCCAAAACTCTCCCAAAGCCAAACACCCTTCCGGCGGACTTTCCGGCGACTTTCCGGCAACCAAATCCGACCGAGGAAGTGTGTAGATCAAGGATTGCAGGCTTTGGATTGTTGGTAAGATGCTAATCAAGTTTCCTTATGGTTTTAAGATCATAACCATCATCCTAACTTACGAATCTTCGTATTCAAACACAAATCGGAGCCAATGGAAGAATAAATCGGGTGGAAGAGATTCGTTCGTGACATCCCGTGGATTCCGGACGACCCCGTGACCTCCTAAACATCATCCCCACTGTAAGTTAACCTTACTATGGTTTTGGGTGACTTAAAATGCAACCAAACATAGAGTCTTAGAAACTCTAAAATCTGTCAACAAGAGAAACCCTCAACGCAGCGTTTTCGTATGAATTTTTCAAACCTCTAAAGCTGCTCAAACAAGAAAACTCAAAACATGAAAAGTGTTGCTAAGGCTTAGGTCTAGCTTCTGTAAAAATTTTAGAATTTTTCATGATGTTTTGAAACCTGAAACCAACCCAAAACCGAAGAGTATTAAATCTGGATCTTAGAACTTTGGACAGATTTCACTCTCAATCTTATTAGCCATTTTGACCTTGGATCTAGGCCGATCTAGGATTGGAGTTGAACATAAGAATTGTAGATCTATGAGTTTAGAGCATTACTGTAGGTTTTTAGAATTTTTCGTTGAGATTTGAGCCTCCGAATCTGAGCCGATCCGATCTGCGTTAGTACCAATGTCAAGAACCTTGACAGATTTCTTAACCGAACTTGATGAGCATATTTCTATTACTTCGAGTGTTCAAACCTGAAAACTCAAAACTAAGATTTTGATCCAAAGATCTTAAGCTATATTGTGTAAAAATTTCAGAAATTTTCATCAAGTTTTGATACCCCAAATCGTGTCGGACATATTCTGCGTTTTTAAGAATTTTCAAAGGATGACAGATTTCATAACCGATCTTGAGGAGCTTATTCCTATCATTTCTAGCCCGAACCAATCCTCATGATCTAAACAAAAGTTGTTGATAATCATGTCTAGTATGTGTCTGTAAAATTTCAGAATTTTTGGAGTCCATTTGGTATGATAAAAAGTCAAATCTTTTAACGTTGTCAAACCTGAATCCTGACAGCTTTTTGTTTCTGTAGAAGACTTGATTTTTGACATGCTTCCCATCGTTTTTCCGAAAAACTTAAAACACAAAAGTTGTTCATTGGAATGTTTTTGAGATACTGTACAAATTTCAGATCAATCGCCTAAGAAATGGATTTTTAAACCAAAAAGGCGCAAACTGTGACGCCAAATGATTTTTAAATCAAAGAGATTTTTGAAATTTCGAAACAAACGGTCGAGACGTTGAAATACGATATATCTATACTTTTGAAAATCCCGTTACACCAAATAAAAACATTTTCTTTAAAAGAATTCTTTTGAAACATTGGGGATTTGTGACCAAGTTTGATATTATCAATATGGACCAGAAGGCTTGTGGACATAAGAGCCCAAGCGAACGGCTAGTGGACATAAGAGCCCTGGCGAATGGTCGACCAAAAGGCTTGTGGACATAAGAGCCCAAGCGAACGGCTAGTGGACATAAGAGCCCTGGCGAATGGTTATTTCCCTAGGATGTATTGAGTTCTTGCGGGTTAGATTCCCCAAGGGCGATTGTATGTTTTCCTGCGGAAATATTGATTATGAGGATTGCGGTCACAAGATCCCTGGTGAATGGTGAACTATAAAAGAAACGAAAAATAATGAGAAATGATATTTTTGAAATTGGCTGAGGCCGCCGGATCACCGGCTAAATGATACTTTTGATATTGGCTGCGGCCGCCGGATCACCGGCTAAATGATATATTGTTGAGATGATGGCGTAACGGGAAATATATTAAAAAGCTCAGATTTTATGAAATTGGCTGCGGCCGCCGGATTGCCGGCTAAATTAAATGTTGTTGAAATGTTTTTATTAAAATTTAATTAAAGGCTTTGAAACCCCTAACCCATGCTATGTGTTAACTTACTCAGCGCGTTTTTGCTGACCCAAACCATATATCTCCTTTTTCTTACAGAGTCTGAAGAATATGCATCGTCATATGCATACATGGGAACATTTGGGGATTACATTATATTTTAAATCCCTGCATTAATTACGACTTGCATGAACGGGCCTGTTTAACCCGTGTTTTGGCCATGTCGGCCCTTATACTTTATTTCCGCTGCACAATTTATATTTCCGCTGCAACTCTGATGTATTATTTTTAAATTATTTATGAATGGGCTGTTTGAATATTTTAAATTCTGAAAAACCATAGCCTTGCATCTCTTTAGTGAGCTCGGAGAAACCGTGTCTTGCTAGGGAGGTGTGGCGGTGGCATCCCGGCCTGGGTTACCAAAACCGGGGTGTTACATGGTAAGTTGACTCGATCGTCGTCGTCCAATCGTCCTATAGTTCCTCTTTGATTTCCTTGCTGAGCGTTCACCAAATCCAGCCTTTTCAAATCTTCTCGCTTGTCAATGTTCTCCATCCGAGTCCTGCATTCACGCAGTCGGTGACCTTGTCGACCGCATCGATAGCACGCACCAGGTTTAGGGCATCCCCTCACTAGGTGTGGTTTGTTACACCTTAGGCAGCATGGTACATGATCACGATGATTGAAGACTATCTCGTTGTTTCCCCTATTGTTGCCTTGAGGTGGTCTATTCGGGCCTCCCCGAATATGGTTCCGTCCAGAGTAATTATCGGTTCCGTGGTCCCATTTCCTCTTGCCCTTCCCTTGGTTGATTAGTGCATTTCCCAATGCAACCAAAGCTTCCTCTATAGTTCTCAAGCGGTCACTTAAGTTCTTGGGTATGGAGGCTACTTGCCCTCCTTGATTGGTTGCACTAACGTCTTGTACTGGTACGTCGGGTTGTCGTGGCTCTTCGTTGGTGTTGGGTGGGATGGGTGGATTGCTAGGTCTTCCTCTAGGTGCCATTTTCTGTTTAGGAAGCATGCGAAGATGAGTTTCTAATCTAAGGCACGTTCGCAGTCAGGAAAGTCTAAATGATAGAATGACAAGAAGAGAGAGAATAGATGGGAGCACGCTAAGCATAAGTGATCGAGATCTAGGACTAAGGCAAGGTTAGTCTTTAGCAAGCGCTCCTAAGTCAAAGTCATGTCGAATTCTAATATAGGAGTGTTTCTTAACGCTGATAATTCACATAAAAAAAAGTTAGTACAATTATGTATGTATGCATATGCAATCCCCCCAATAAAAATTTAATTTATGCATACATTTATTTATCCATGGGTTTTAAAAATAAATTTATTCCATGGATAGATTTTAAAAGAATAAGGGTAAAAGGTTTGGGCCACTATATTGGGCCAAAAGAAATAAATTATTTGGGCTTAAGTAAAAACAAGGGTATTCGGCCAAAATAATTGGGCTTAACATAATAATTAAATATTGGGCCAAAAATAATTAATCTTTGGCCTTAAAATATTACACTAAGTAAATAAAATTTTTGGGCTCAAAATAATACTAGTAGTTTTAAAAATAATAAATTTAAAAATAATACTAGGTTTAAAATAATGGTTTAAAAATAATAATAATAGCTTTAAAATATTCCGGGCTCTGATACCAACTTGTAACACCCCGGATTTGATAACTCAGGTCGGGATGCCACCGCCACACCTCCCTAGCAAGACACGACTTTTTCGAGCTTGCTAAAGAGATGCAAGGCTATGGTTTTAGTGTTTAAAACATTTGAATAAGTAAATAGCCCATCGTATATAACTTGAAGTTAATAATAAGTTGCAGCGGAAAAATAATATCTAAATATAAATATATGTAATGCAGCGGAAATATAAATACGGCCTACATGGCCAAACACACAGTAAATAATTTAAGTCTAATAAAATGCAACATTTACAGTTATTAATTTCGTTCCCGAGCCCCAATATGCGTGCATGCTCATGCCATCTCTCCATACTCTGTAAAGAAAAATAAAACAACGGGTTTTATCAGTATATAAAATACAGAGTAAGTGTAACACCCCGGATTTGATAACCCAGGCCAGGATGTCACCGCCACACCTTCCCAAGCAAGACGCGAACCATTTCGAGCTCACTTGAGAAGATGCTAAGGCTAAGTTGTACCAATACTTTAAAAGTAATTTAAAAACCATTCAATAAGTGCCCGAAGGTTTAAAATCAGAGTTAAGTCTAACATGCATAATTTAAAACAATGCGGAAGCTAAGGGCCAAACACGGCCAAACATGAGTTTGGATTTCGTAAAAAGAATTTAAAGCAAGTGTGACAAGTCTTCGGAAATTCTCATCCCAAATGTAAATGCCATGCGCTAATCTTCAACATCTGAAAAAAAATAGAGACAACGTATCTATCAGTACAACGGTACTGAGTAAGTTAGTATATAGCATAACGAATTTTAGAGTTTTAGAAGAGAGATTTAAAGTTAGAATTTGATATTTAACAAGGAAGGTCGAGTAAAAATAATTCCGGAAGATTCTTACACTTTGCCATACGAATAATATATCACTGTTCATTTTTATCGAGAAAAAACATTCTTGGGGAATCAAACCCACAAGAGCTCAAACATATTCTTTTACCAATGTTTCCATATGATCGAGGACATCATTGTTTCCAGAACTCAAATACCTTCTTTTACCATTGTTCATTATGATCGAGGACACCCCGTCCTTGGGGAATCGAACCCGCAAGAACTCAATATACATCCTAGGGAATCGAACCCATAGGAGTCAACATTATCCTGGGGAATCGAACCCGCAGGAAAAACATACACCTTGGGGAATCGAACCCGCAAGGCAAGTGAAAGTAGCGGACCCTATACAGACACATTCCGGAGCCCTAGATAACCCATACGGATACATCTAGGAGTATAGACTCATACTAACACGTATCATAATTTCCTTGGCGCCGTTTTGGCCACCAAAAAGAGGGGGCGGTCCAACAAGCTCACGCCAAGTGCACTTACCCTCCAAAGTTGGGCATCTAACTCGATCAAAACTTACAAGGTTTCAAAATTCACATTTTAACCATTACAAAACATTATTACATTTCCAGATTTCATAATTTTCAGAAATGAGTAGCAATTGACTCACAATTCATCAAAGCGCACGAAACCAAATTTACCGATAAAAACCTCACTGTGGCAGATTTCAAAATTGCACTAGGAAATGTAGTAAACCATTTTAGATATTTCTGAAAATTTTACAGGTGCTAGGAAACATCTAATAAGCATTTTCCTTAGAAATAGGCTTTGTCAAATTCGGATTCCAAATGGCCTAAAAAAAATCATTTTAGAAACACATCTTTCAAAGGGTACAGGATTTACTGTTCACTCGACCACAGTTCCTTTAAAAATTCATAACAATTACAAAATTGATCTAAAAATTCGGAAATTTTACAGGGATGATCTAGACACATAGAGGAACAACTTTCATGAAGATACCAACCACTAAAAACGAACATAGATAGGAGTAATATGGACAAAAAAGTTGACTACACCATAACACTAAAACTGTCATCAGAAAACTCAGAAATACCAGATCCGTTTTCGTTGCCCAAATAATGTTAAAACATTATGAACATTTACAGAGAGCATATTAAAGATATTAGGAACATTTTTCATTTATAAAGGTTTTTCCAAAAATGAACGGATCTAAGTGAAAAACGCTGAACAATAAAAACTACACGGATGAAACCCTAGAACACAGTTTTGGCATAGGATGGAAATCGAATTGTATCTCAATGGATACTCCACCAAAACCCCTAAAATTTGAAAGGCACAACATTAACTTACTTATGGTTGGATTAGAATCGAAAATCCCTTCTTTGGAATCCTTGAAGACGCCCAACACAGCCCCCACGATCTATTCTTCAACCGATGGACCCTATTTTTGGATTGTTAGAAGAGATCTTAGTGTTTAGGGCATGAGATTCGAATCTAGGACCATGAGATTGGGGTAGAACCCTTACCTAACAAAGGATGAATGAATAGATGGTTTGAATCTCGTCCAAACTCCCTGTAGAAGGATGAACAACCCACCACTCTCTCCACACTCAAGTGAAAAATCTGATTTTCGGATTAGGTGAATAGGGGTGATTTGGGGGTGATTTTTGTAGTTGTTAGGGAGTTAATTCCAGAGTTTAAGCTTCCCAATGAGGGCCTTGATGAACCTTGGAAGTATTGGAGGGTTTATGACAGTCAAAACTCGGGAATAGCACTCCCATTTATTCCCATCCATCCCACTTCCCACCGTTGAGTAATATGTCTACCTTGGTTCATGCATCCACCTTTACTCCAACTTTGTGGGGATTTTATACACTCAAAACTCTTCCAAATGCATCCCAAAACATCCCTTAATGTCTGAGGATCGAATTTGGACCGATTGGAATCGTCAAATCTCGAAAATAGGGTTGAAACCGCGTGCAACGCTCGAACATGCATCTGTTGTCGCCGGCGCGCGGGTGGCGCGCCACCGCCCCGCCGGCGCGCGGCCGCCTCAGGGCGATTTTCTCTTTTTTTTATAAATATTATGATTTTAAATTCTAAAAATCATAACATGGAATTATCCGAGATCGTTGGATAATCCGATAACTCTTTTGAGTTGCTATCGTCCGAAAATATTTAATTCCGCTCTCTTGGAATTATTTCGGTTGCGATAATTAAATCCGATTCTTTTATTTCGGATTTAATTCTCGATGTCGATTTCCCGGGTATTACAGTCTACCCCCCTTAGAAATCAACTTCGTCCTCGAAGTTGGGTCGCACTCGGAAAGCAACACCAACATAAACAAGTAGTTTACACGCATAGAAATATTGAGGCTCGAAAATTAAATTCTTACCTCAATGCGTGACATCTCTCTACGGGGTATCACATCCTCCCCCCCTTAGGACTGCAGTTATGTCCCCATAACTGCCTATGAATTTTTCTTGCAATATTTTTAACCATTGAGCGACTTCTAAGGTCAAATTCTACTAGGTTCGCAAAGAGGTCTAAATTTTTAATTATTATCGGGATTCCATCATATCTTTTAGTACACAATACCACTTTCCCCGATGATAATTGAATTCCAAAGCTGATCGCTCTAGGTTCCGATAGATTTCATGCGGGTAAAGTTCTTGATCGAAATCAAAGAACACTTGTACCAGAATCAACTAAAATCTTGTCAGATATACCTAAACAATAAACATACCTGTGATCACCTCTTCTTGAGCTAGCAACCCAGCTCGATTCATGACATTCAATCGTTCTTAAGCTCTTCCTTGATTTCCTTACTGTTTGCGATTCTGTTGTGGCCTCTGTGCTTGGTGGAACCCTTGTCCTTGATTATTGGGCTGATTTGGCCCGCGATTCTTGTGAGGAGGGTTCACCAGGTCCAACCTCTTCTCGATCATCTCCTCATGAATATTGCATTCTCTAATCATGTGGTCTTCCCTACCACATCTATAACAAGTTCCATGCCTAGGGCACTTGCGCACCAGATGCGCTTTATGGCACTGCGGGCATCGTGGTATGGATGCACCATGGGTGTCATTTCTTATGTTATTCGAACCTCTGTCTGCATTCTCCTTAGGTCCATCGAACCTAGATTGACCATTATCCTTCCTCAATTTGTTATTATTGTTGTTTCGATTCTTTTTCTCAAATCCTTGTGAGCCCTTGGTCGACTCACCATTGTCCTTACGCTTCAATCGCTGGACACGAGCGATTGCTGCCGCTCGGTCATACACCGCTTGTAGAGTAGTGCATTGTCCTCCCACCAGTATCTCCCTGATACTGAGGTTCAACCCCATTTCGAATTTCTGAACCTTGTCAGAATCAGTTGGCACAAGTCTCGGAGCAAAGCGAACTAGCTCCTTGAACTTTGCATAGTACTCATGCACCGTTTTTCCTCCTTGTCTTATGTTAATAGATTCTTCATACTTTGCAGCCTTAGTGCTCAGGGGATAAAACCTCTCTCTCAATGCTTCCTCAAATTCTCCCCATGTATAAACCTTCTCAACCTCGGCCAAATCTCCTTGGAGATGTTGCCACCACTCGTCCGCCTCTCCATCCAGATAATAGGTCGCCACACGAACCTTCTCGTCCTCGGGGCATTTGACGGCAGTAAGAAGCTTGTCAAAAGTTCGGATCCAATTTTCCAACTTGGTCAGGTCCTCTTGGCCGTCATAATGAGGTGGTTTGTAAGGGTTCACCAATGCTAAGTAGTTGCCTCGGGCTACCGACGGTGGTACACCCGCTTGTGCACGCTGCACCTCGGCATTTCCTAATGCTACGAGGACTTCCTCAACATTCCTTAGACGCTCATCCATATTGTTGGGAACAGAAGACACTCGCCCTCCTATGTTTTGAGGAATGCCATTGTTGTTAGGTGCGTTAGCATCACCACTGTTACTACCCTCATTGGCCTTCCCCTAGGTGCCATTTTCTGTTATCCAAGCACGCGAATATGAGTTTCTAATCTAAGGCACGTTAGCAGTTAGGAAGATCTAAATGATAGGAAGTGAAGATGATAGATGTAGGCACGCTAAGCTTAGGTCAGCAAGATGAAAGACTGAGACAAAATTAGTCTCGAGCTAGTGCTCTAAGTCAAGGTTAAGCTGAATAAGGATGCTATCTAACACAGACAAGGAATATTTTCTTTTAAATAATGATTGTATGCAAATGCATCTCCCCCCCCCCCCCCCCCCCGAAAAAAAAAAATATTTATGCATTTTTCAAGACTTGTCGGAAAAATTGTTATATAATTCCCATGGGTTTTAAAATAAAATTCCTTTCCATGGAAATAATATCTTAAAAGGGTTTAAAATAATATTTAAAATTTTGAGCCTCTATATTGGGCCGAAAAATAATAGCTTTAAAAATTTTTCGGGCTTTGATAACCCAGGCCAGGATGTCACCGCCACACCTTCCCAAGCAAGACGCGAACCATTTCGAGCTCACTTGAGAAGATGCTAAGGCTAAGTTGTACCAATACTTTAAAACTAATTTAAAAACCATTCAATAAGTGCCCGAAGGTTTAAAATCAGAGTTAAGTCTAACATGCATAATTTAAAACAGTGCGGAAGCTAAGGGCCAAACACGGCCAAACATGAGTTTGGATTTCGTAAAAAGAATTTAAAGCAAGTGTGACAAGTCTTCGGAAATTCCCATCCCAAATGTAAATGCCATGCGCTAATCTTCAACATCTGAAAAAAAATAGAGACAACGTATCTATCAGTACAACGGTACTGAGTAAGTTAGTATATAGCATAACGAATTTTAGAGTTTTAGAAGAGAGATTTAAAGTTAGAATTTGAAATTTAACAAGGAAGGTCGAGTAAAAATAATTCCGGAAGATTCTTACACTTTGCCATACGAATAATATATCATTGTTCATTTTTATCGAGAAAAAACATTCTTGGGGAATCAAACCCACAAGAGCTCAAACATATTCTTTTACCAATGTTTCCATATGATCGAGGACATCATTGTTTCCAGAACTCAAATACCTTCTTTTACCATTGTTCATTATGATCGAGGACACCCCGTCCTTGGGGAATCGAACCCGCAAGAACTCAATATACATCCTAGGGAATCGAACCCATAGGAGTCAACATTATCCTGGGGAATCGAACCCGCAGGAAAAACATACACCTTGGGGAATCGAACCCGCAAGGCAAGTGAAAGTAGCGGACCCTATACAGACACACTCCGGAGCCCTAGATAACCCATACGGATACATCTAGGAGTATAGACTCATACTAACACGTATCATAATTTCCTTGGCGCCGTTTTGGCCACCAAAAAGAGGGGGCGGTCCAACAAGCTCACGCCAAGTGCACTTACCCTCCAAAGTTGGGCATCTAACTCGATCAAAACTTACAAGGTTTCAAAATTCACATTTTAACCATTACAAAACATTATTACATTTCCAGATTTCATAATTTTCAGAAATGAGTAGCAATTGACTCACAATTCATCAAAGCGCACGAAACCAAATTTACCGATAAAAACCTCACTGTGGCAGATTTCAAAATCGCACTAGGAAATGTAGTAAACCATTTTAGATATTTCTGAAAATTTTACACGTGCTAGGAAACATCTAATAAGCATTTTCCTTAGAAATAGGCTTTGTCAAATTCGGATTCCAAATGGCCTAAAAAAAATCATTTTAGAAACACATCTTTCAAAGGGTACAGGATTTACTGTTCACTCGACCACAGTTCCTTTAAAAATTCATAACAATTTCAAAATTGATCTAAAAATTCTGAAATTTTACAGGGATGATCTAGACACATAGAGGAACAACTTTAATGAAGATACCAACCACTAAAAACGAACATAGGTAGGAGTAATACGGACAAAAAAACTGACTACACCATAACACTAAAACTGTCATCAGAAAACTCAGAAATACCAGATCCGTTTTCGTCACCCAGATCATGTTCAACAATTATGAAAATTTACAGAGAGCATATTCAAGATGTTAGGAACATTTTTCATTTAGAAAGGTTTTTTCAAAAATGAACGGATCTAAGTGAAAAATGCTGAACAATATAAACTACACGGATGAAACCCTAGATCAGAGTTTTGGCATAGGATGGAAATCGAATTGTATCTCAATGGATACTCTACCAAAACCCCTAAAATTTGAAAGGCACAACACTAACTTACTTATGGTTGGATTAGAATCAAAAATCCCTTCTTTGGAATCCTTGAAGACACCCAACACAGCCCCTACGATCTATTCTTCAACCGATGGACCCTATTTTTGGATTGTTAGAAGAGATCTTAGTGTTTAGGGCATAAGATTCGAATCTAGGACCATGAGATTGGAGTAGAACCCTTACCTAACAAAGGATGAATGAATAGATGGTTTGAATCTTGTCCAAACTCCCTGTAGAAGGATGAACAACCCACCACTCTCTCCACTCTCAAGTGAAAAATCTGATTTTCGGATTAGGTGAATAGGGGTGATTTGGGGGTGATTTTTGTAGTTGTTAGGGAGTTAATTCCAGAGTTTAAGCTTTCCAATGAGGGCCTTGATGAACCTTGGAAGTATTGGAGGGTTTATGACATTCAAAAATCGGGAATAGCACTCCCATTTATTCCCATCCATCCCACTTCCCACAGTTGAGTAATATGCCTACCTTGGTTCATGCATCAACCTTTACTCCAACTTTGTGGGGATTTTATACACTCAAAACTCTTCCAAATGCATTCTAAAACATCCCTTAATGTCTGAGGATCAAATTTGGACCGATTGGAATCGTCAAATCTCGAAAATAGGGTTGAAACCGCGTGCAACGCTCGAACATTCATCTGTTGCCACCGGCGCGCGGGTGGCGCGCCACCGCCCCGCCGCCGCGCGGCCGCCTGAGGGCGATTTTCTCTTCTTTTTTTATTATAAATATTATGATTTTAAATTCTAAAAAACGTAACATGGAATTATCCGAGATCGTTGGATAATCCGATAACTCTTTCGAGTTGCTATCGTCCGAAAACATTTAATTCCGCTCTCTTGGAATTATTTCGGTTGCGATAATTAAATCCGGTCCTTTTATTTCGGATTTAATTCTCGATGTCGATTTTCCGGGTATTACAGTAAGTTAATTCCTAACGTAGCAATAAAGGGGTTTTAAAATTTTAATAATTAAAAACTCATTTTTAAGCATGCATATCAAAAGCATGTAATTCGACTAATTAATAGAAAATAATTTAATACACATATTCTCATAGCCAAATTAAGTTTAAAAAAATGAGAATTTAAGGCATAAGCATAATTTAAAAAACATGGCATATTAAATAGCATGATTAAAGGCATAATTTAAAAATTAGATAGAACATAATTTTTAAAAATTTTGAGAACGATAAGAATTTAATTTGTATACTTGAACATGCATTCAACTTTATAAATAATGATTTAAGCACGGTGTAAATTTAAGACATAATTTAAGGATATAAATAAATAAAGAAATACATAAAAAGGATTAAGTCTTTTAATTTTTCCCGTTACGTCACCATCTCAACAATATTTAGTTTAGCCGGCGATCCGGCGGCCGCAGCCGTTTCGTAAGTTTCTGTTTAGCCGGCGATCTGGCGGCCGCAGCCAATTTAATAAGTGTCATTTAGCCGGCGATCCAGCGGCCCCAGCCAATTTAGTAAGTTTCATTTAGCCGGTGATTCGGCGGCCTCAGCCAATTTAGTAAGTTTCGTTTAGCCGGCGATCCGGCGGCCGCAGCCAATTTAGTAAGTATCAGTTAGCCAGCGATCCGGCGGCCGCAGCCAGTTTCGTATGTTTCCGTTTAGCCGGTAGTCCGGCGGCCGCAGCCGTTTCGTAAGTTTCTTGTGTAGCCGGTCGTCCGGCGGCCGCAGCCGTATCCGCCATACCCAGTAAAACTCCGGAGCCTCGGGAAACCCATACGGATACTCCCGAGAGTGTAGGCCATATATCTCATGCCGTTTTGGCGTAGTTTTTCATTCAAGTATCTTGCGTCCATTATAGGCACGCCGAAAAAAAGGCTAGAGCGGCACCCTGCAGAACACTCACCCCTACCTAAGTATCCGATATCGTTTCAACTTAGTGTAACGGGATTTTTGGAAAAAAAGGTATAGTCTTATCGTATATCAAGGTTTCGATCGTTTGTTTCGAAATTTCAAAATCTCACAAATTTAAGATCGTTTGACGTCACAGTTTACGCCTTTTAAATTTAAAAATTCATTTCAACTCCGATAAATCTGAAATTTTTACAGTGTATCAAAAACACCCTAACAAACAACCTTTGTGTTTTAACAATTTCGAAATAAGGTGAGGAAACATGTCAAAAATCGAGTTCAATACACAAACAGTGTGTTGTCCGGATTCAGTTTTGACACAGTTCAAAGATTCGACTTTTTTACATATCAAATGGTCTCCAAAGATTCTGAAATTTGGTGAACATATATTAGACATGATTATCTACAACTTTTGTTTACATTGCAAAGACTAATTCGGATTAGAAATCATAGAAACATGCTCATCAAGTTCGGACACACATGCTGTCAGTTTTTCGAAAATGTTTGAAAATACAGTTTGTGTTCGACGCAATTTGAGGTAGTAAACGTTGATAAAAATCTCTGAAATTTTTACACAACATAGCTTAAGGTGTTAGGATCAAAATTCTAGTTTTGAGTTTTTCGGTTGGAACTCTCGAAACAGGGGTTTTAAATGGATTTCAGAAAACGCGCGAGTTGGGATTTTTAGGTTTGATTTTTACGTTTCGTTACAAAGTCACTAATTTGGATGCCCCTAAACCACCTGTATTGATATCAAAGGTATCAACTTACTGTAATAGAGTTCTTGGTTGTCCTAGGGTCGCTCGAATCGTCCAAAATCACCACGAACGGATCTACGCACACGTTCTCCTTCTCCTTCGGCCACGAACGTGTTTGCAAGTCAAAGATCGATAAGTTAGAATGAGCTTTGAGATTAAAAATGAGAAAGAATCCTAATCTAACCCTTACCAATGATTCAAGATCGGTGTCCCTTGATCTATTCGCTTCCACGGTCGGTTTTGGTTGCCGGAATCTCGTCGAAAAGTCGTCGGCAAGTCAAGAGCTTGTGTTTTTGGTTTAGGGAGAGTTTTGGATGAAGAAAATGGTTTGAAGACTGATGAATGGGGTTGGGGATCATCCAATCTCGACCCTAAAGCCTTTCCATCGACTGAAATCGGGTTTCCATAGTCGGGGTCGCAAATTTTGGCAAGAAATCGCCGAAATCGCGCAAGTTGGCAGCTGTCTGCTGCTTGGCGTGGGGTTGGCGCGGGGTTTGGCCCAACACCGCATGGAGGGCGCGCGGCCTGGTCTGGGCCGTGCGTCCGGACTAGGCCGCGCGATCCTTTCGGGCCTTTTCTCCTCCCTTTTGGGTTTCTATCCTCCTACATTTTCGGGCTCGATATTTCCGGGTCATTCTCGGATCACGATTCCTATCTTAAATCTATTTCGACTTGAAATTGATTTCGTGTTTGAAATCTTAAGTCCGTCGGTTTCGGATTTGTCGGCTTCTAATTCATCGTCTTTTGGCTCCGCCGTGCAATAATTTATCTAATTAAATTATTTCCGACTTCACGGGTTCTTGGAATTAAAATTCTTTTCCTTCTTGAATTTAATTTCAATTCTTTTGGGATTAATCCTTGGAATATCTTTGGGCTTCCTTTCCCTCTTTTATTCCATTTTGAATTTTTGAATCTATCGGCGTTTCATTTCCGAGCAATAATTTATTGTGATAAATTATTTTCTTCTTCCCGGAGATAATTCGACCTTGATCGGATTAAGAAACTAATTTTATTCCTTTGGACGCCGATAAAAATCCCGGGTATTACAGTCTACCCCCCTTAAGAATCAACTTCGTCCTCAAAGTTGGGTGTTAGCTTCTCACGAGCTAGGAACTAGGGTCGCATGATTTCTACTCCTAGTATCCATTTCTTTTTCTTATATCAAGAATTATAAGAAAACAATTTGAATTTGTTTTCAATTATGACTGAACTTTAGAATTGAGATTTCCAAGTTGCCTACGTACCCTGTGAAGGGATCAAGTCACTACGTAGTTCAAAACAATTTGAATTTGTTTATTCAGGATACAAAATATTCGGGTCGGGCTTGAAAATAAATGTCTATGCATTATTACGGGGTATTACAGAGACCTCCTCCACATAATGCTAGAAAATTTCCCGAACTTGGCCTGGTGAAAGAAAATTGCACCGAAACGAGCTGAATAAAATCGGTCCTCTTTTTCGCACGAATTCCAGATCAGCCACCGGAAGCATTGCACAAAATTAGTGCATACAACGCCGGATACTTCAAAGGGAAATCCGACTATGTAAGTGTTAACAGTGAAAATTTTGGAGGAGCGGAACCTCTGTTTTATTGATGAAGGTTGAAGGAATTACAAAAATGCAGAAAGTAAAATACAGAAATTGAAAGAAAGCTGTAAATAATGAAAGTGCAGAAAGCGATAAATAAACTGCAGAAAGTAAAAATATAAAATGCGGCCTCTTTGAGGGTTGATTGGGGATGTCCTCCCTCTTGTGCCACACTACACTTATATAGGGGTGGGGAACCTAGGGTTCCCTCAGGCCCATGAACGCTCCACCTTGATTTTCTTCCTTTGGTGGTGCCTCGTCCTGATTTGCTTCCTTACATGACGCATTATCTTGATACCTTCTTTGTATGACGCCTTTCACTATGATCCTCTTTCCAGGTAACGCCTCAGTCTTCAATGTGCCATGATATCTCTCTAATGAATCTGTGCTCCTCATAATTCGTATCCATCCGTTCCCGTACTCATTGTGGACTGGGCCGACTACTTGAGTATTGGGCCGAAATGTAATGATCTCAAATATTTTGGGTGATAACAGATGCCCCCCTTGCACTTTTAGTCGATGGAACTGAGACTAAAATTGCGCATATATTTTATTAATGCCGCCGTCGGAAACCTCTTTTTTCTTTTTATTATTATTACTATTACTTTATTTATTTATTTTTTTTTAAAAAAATGATGGCGGCCTAGCTTGTCCCCATTTGCAAAATGCAAATCACTGGCGGCATGTGCTCCGCCATGCACACCCTTTTTTTTATAGCTCCAAGCCGCCATGTTTTTTCCCTTTTTTTTAATGCTTTGGCAGCCGCCACATTGGATGATAACACATTGCATGAAAACATGATGCCGCCACCTTCAAAAAATTATAAGTCGCCACCTTCAAAATTTTTTAAAGCCGCCACCTTCATTTTTTTTTATGCATGCCGCCACCTTTTTTTTTTTTTTTTGGCCGCCATTCGCATCAAGCCAGATATCATTCGCCTCCCTCTAGGCAGCATTCGCGCATCACTCTCGGCACCATTCGCATTCTCCAGGCACCATTGCATTACTCCAGGGCACCATTCGCAATACTCCAGGCACCATTTGCATAACTCCAGACACTATTCACATCCTTCTAGACACCATTCGCATTACTCCAGGCACCATCACATCACTCTCGGCACCATTCGCACCACTCCAGGCAACATCGGCCACTTGTATCCTCAGAGCCGCCATCTCATCTATTCGGCTCGTCCTTAGCGCCGCCAACACCCTTCCGGCCGCCATAGCCGCGAGCGTCGTCAGCCAACATCCTACGGGCCTCCATCGAGTCGAGGGAGAGCGCCGCCATCTTCTTGGTTCCGCCATTGAGATCTGCCTGCCAAGCCACCATCATCCTTGCTAGGGGCCGCCGCCATCATCCTTTCGCGAGGCCGCCACCAACTTCTGTCCGAGGGCCGCCACTGGAGCTGGTCAGCGCCGCCATCCATTGCGAGAGCCGCCAGCAGGTTCCCGGCTGCCATCGACGTCCCAGCCGCCAGCCTGCTTAGGCCGCCGCCACCCTCTTCCCGAAGGCCGCCATCTTCCTCCTTCAGCGCCGCCATCTTCGATCCGAAGCAAAGCGCCACTTTGCCTCGTGGGCCGCCATTGGTGAAGCGCCGCCACCCCCTGCTTGAGCCGCCATCCAGGGTCCGCCGCCATCGAGGAGTTCGGGCCTCCATCTCACTTTCGAACAGATGGGCGCCGCCACCTCAGTCATCAGGGCCGCCATCAAAGAGCATCTGGAAGCCGCCATTGTCTCAGATTTTCAGCCGGGCCGCCATCTGCTCCAGAGGCCGCCACCTTGCCCTTGTCTGAGGGCCGCCATCCCAAGCTGCATGGGAGCCGCCATCTCCATCCATTCTGGGAGTCCCCATCTCGATTTTTTTCGAGGGTCACCATCTCAAGCTGTCCGGGACCGCCATCTCTATCTGTTCTGGGAGCCGCCATCTCCATCTGTTCTAGGGCCGCATCCAGGAGTGCAACCTCCATTTGTGCCCGAGCCGCCATCCGCAAGCGCTCAGGCCGCCACCACTTGCACTTGAGCTGCCATTCATGATCCGGCCGCCATCCTAGAAGTCTCGGCAGCCATTGAGGAAGAAAACCCGGGAGCCACCATTTCGATCTGTCCGGGGGCCGCCATCTCGACCAATCGGGGGGCCGCCATCTTGATCTCAGCCTTCCTCAAGTCTTGATCTGCCATCGACGTTGCCTGGAGACCTCAGCCAGGCCGCCATCCTCAGTCAGGCCGCCATCCTCAGCCAGGGCGCCATCCTCAGTCACCAACAACTCGGCCTCCAAGGCCGCTGTCGATGGCGTTTCAGAGTCACTATCCAGGGTTTTTACCACCCAATGTTACTGCATTAGCCACCACCCATGGTTCGTCTTCCTCTTTGTCGTGTTTCAATTTCTCAAAACGAGTCTCGTGTATAGGTTGACGCTTCTCATCTTGTTCCTCAAGGAACTTTTCCAAGCGGGCTGCTTTCTCGACCAGCTGGGCAAGATCAGTCGCATCCTGCACAATTAAATGTTCCTTTAATCTTGGCAACATATTAGCCACTGCTATATTGGCTATTTCCCTATCCGGAATTGCTATGGTGCACCGGCCTTTAAGCCGTTGTAATCTATTGATAAAAGTACTTGCCGCCTCATCGGCATATTGTTAGACATTAGTAAAGTCTGGAAGGCTTACCTGTGATAGTGGAGTGTAGAACCTATCATGGAATGCCCATTCGAGGTCGGCCCAATTTTGAATTGAGTTAGGCCGCAAGGAAGCAAGCCATGCGAAGGCAGGTCCGATGAGGGATGAGCTGAACAATCTTAATTTCAGCCAATCATTAGCCGCTACTTCCCCGCACTGAGCAGTGAACCTTCCAACATGCTCCAAAGTGGATTTGCTATCATCCCCTGAAAAGGTGGTGAACTCGGGCATCTTGAAGCCCCTTGGGTAGGGCTGCATGGTATCTACCCAGTCAGGACATGGATTCTTGTATATGGGCCGCTCCATCGGCCTTAGTTGAATCCTAAAGTGTTGTTGCATCATATCTGCCAGCGACTCGGGCGAGACCGTTGGTGCATACGTAGGAGGCATGGTGGCTAGAGGAGGCACGATGGCTTGAGCGACAGGTGCCGCAGGCACTTCGCATAGTTGTGGCGCCTGCCCTCCTATGGCGGCTAGAGGAGGTATGGAGGCTGGTGCAATGGGTGCCGCCGCCACTCCACTTGGTTGTGGCACTGATGGGTGATTTTCACTACTCATATTTTACCACAAGCGGATGGTTGTCATCAAGTAATAAAAACCGGTGAATACCGGGTCGAACCTAAGGGAATTCAGATATTATTTCATTCTGGAGAAAACTTAGTCATTTTAAGTTCATTAATAATATATATTATATTTGAAAAGAGTTTGTTTAATTCTAATTGTGATTAAATTAAAAACGGTAGCATTAAATTTAAAATAAAGCAAGTTAAAAATAAAATAATAAAAATAAAAATAAGATACATGCTTGTAATGATTTAGAACATGCCATCTTTATATAAAAGCGAAATTGCATAATGATTTAGCATTTCCCAATGTCTAAAAAGATCAATTTCAACAGAATTAATAATTTTATAAAGATTAAAAATATGACAATTTCCTAATTTTCATAATTTGTAAAAACAGACTTAATGGAAGCAAATTAAATTATCTAACATTCTGCAATCATCAGTCTAGGCATAAATTTGAGTCTTTCCCAAGCATACAAATTTTCCTATTGTGATTAAATGACACATTTCATTTCCCAAATCAGCGTGTACATGCCAGAATCCATTTAATGTGATTTATTCCCAAGACCGGTACTAAAATCTAATTTCCACTTTTTATCTCCCGATTTAGCAAAGCAGAAATCAAACAGATTAGATTCTAACATTTAATTATGCAGAATAGTGTAAATAATCTAATAAACATGGTAAAATATTGATAAAACATGGTAATATGGATTTTAATACTAAATTTAGAATGTGAACAGATTAGAATTTTTATCAGATTATTGTAGACAAAATATGCAGAATGATCGATCAGTCCAGATTTAGCAGATTAAAAATGCAGATTTCAGATTTTTGCCAAAACATAATTGTCGATCAATTTCAGGCATCCAATATATAATCCTAATTCAAATTCTAACAGTTCTTGCAGATTAATCCAGATTACACAGATAAACATCGACATTTATTATACTTCCATAAAACATAAATTCGTTTTTCAAAAGTGATTCTGAACTCCCGTTCTAGAATACTTTTAACACGAACAACATAGAAATCCATTTACAAACATGAAAACAGTAGGAAATTATGTTTAAAAGCAAATCCTAAACATTACAAAGCGAGAAAAAGAAAGACAACACCTAAAATGCGAAGAACACAGTCAGAAAGACGTTCTGGTCACTTCCTCCGGCATGATTCGGTGTTATCGGCCTTCTTCTCCAAACTTGCAGAGCGTTTCTGTCGATAGAATGTGTCTAGAATGAAGAGAATGACGAAAAACGGGCTTTAAAACCGTATTCGGGAGGTTAGAAAACCTCCAAACCGCGACTGTGGCGCATAAAGTGGCGCTCGGAAGAGGTTTTAGGCGCCACCAAGGAGAGCTGGCGCATCCTGACATTTTTCAAAAATTCTGCTGCGGTGCAAAAAGTGGCGCTTGGAAGGCAATTTCGGCGCCGCCAAGAAGGTGCGGAGCATTCTGAAGCTTTTTCACATCTGAAATTTTTCTAAGTATTGAAGCGGTGCCTGATGCGGTGCTCGGAAGGCAGTTTAGGCTCCGCAATGCCTGTGCGGGGCATTCTGGGAAGATTTCAACTAATTTTTTTCTAAGTCTGAATCTTGGCACATATCACATTAAATATTCCTTATTTTCAAAAATAAAGCTTCCGAACATCGCTCTTCATCATTTAAATGCCTGAAACAACATTGCAATGCATTAGGTTTGCCATAGTCTTATTAAAAACACATAAAAACATGGTAAATTTAACCTCAATAAGCCAAATCTAACCATGATCACTTGAAAAATAAAAACACATGAAATATACTAAAAAGTGAAATGAATTAAGGTAAAATGCACACATTTTGGACATATTGTGGTACAATTCAAGCTTTTATAAGTGTGGTTTCACAGGGTGCATCAGTGCCTGCCCCCTAGGGTTGGTGGCATCCAACCAGGGTTTAAAGGCTCCACCACATAGGGTGTGGTTGGAACGTTCGGCACAAGGGGTGCCGCTTGACATGGTGGCATGCTAGATCCACCAGATGTCGTTGGACAGCCGGATGTAACACTGGAGGCTATCAAATATCCTGGTGTTGCATAGATCGGCACTGGAGGTGGCGCATAACCAAAGTTCGGCATGCTAGATGCTGCTGGAGTGAGGGAATAAGCCGTCTGATGTGAAAATAGGAACAGACTGGCCATATGCAGCTCCCTAAACCCTCTGTTGGCCGCCTGTCGGCCCCGGGCATGGGAGACTGCGTGGCACATTCATGTCGTTTGCAGCAACAGTTCCATCTTGCTGAATACGCAATGAATCGCAAATTCTATTTGCTTGGTCGGCCATGGCAGACCGCAACACATCCACTAAGTGCTTTGAACTCGGCCATCGATTCTGTCATCGATAGCCGCACTTGCTCGGACAATGTAGGGGTTTCCATTATTCCCTATTTCGATTGAGAGGTGCTTTCTACCGCTTCATCGGTAGGCGCTCTAAGTAGCATGTTTTCATGTAGAGACCTCTCTTCAAATTTCTGAGTAAAATTACTTGCTAACCTTTCAGATCTGGGACGTATAAACCCTAAGCGGATATGGTTTCCCACTCGTGTCCCACTGGGCGCGCCAATTTGTTAACAGTGAAAATTTTGGAGGAGCGGAACCTCTCTTTTGTTGATGAAGGTTGAAGGAATTACAAAAATAAAGAAAGTAATATACAGGAACTGAAAGAAAGCTGTAAATAATGAAAGTGCAGAAAGCGATAAATAAACTGCAGAAAGTAAAAATATAAAATGCGGCCTCTTTGAGGGTTGTTTGGGGATGTCCTCCCTCTTGTGCCACACTACACTTATATAGGGGTGGGGAACCTAGGGTTGCCTTAGGCCCATGAGCGCTCCACCTTGATTTTCTTCCTTTGGTGGTGCCTCATCCCGATTTGCTTCCTTACATGACGCATTATCTTGATACCTTCCTTGTATGACGCCTTTCACTATGATCCTCTTTCCAGGTAACGCCTCAGTCTTCAATGTGTCATGATCTCTCTCCAATGAATTTATGCTCCTCATAATTCTTATCCATCCGTTCCCATACTCATTGTGGACTGGGCCGACTACTTGAGTATTGGGCCGAAATGTAATGAGCATAAATATTTTGGGTGATAACAGTAAGAAATCCGATTCCAATCGAAGGCCTAATAGGGATTTGGAAATATCTCATGGGGGAGGAACCAGAAAGCATAGAGCATGCACTGCAGTTCAGTCCATAAGGCGGAGCTATCAGTATGTACAAAGAATCTGCGACTCCATTCCCATATCGATCAGGCTACCTATTCTCGATCCATTATAGGTTGATCTGGGCTAGGCCGGAAGAGTCAGACAGGCACATAAGGTGGATCAGAAGAATTTACAAATACATCGGTGCTTATGTGTCGAAATCTCCTAGAGCCACTGTTCGGTCGCACGGCCAATCAAATATATTTATCCTATTTCTGCGAACACAAATACATGTAATCGTCTCCACAGGATTGTGATGTATAATTCTAATGTATTATAACAATTAAAATAAAAATGGGATTCTGATTTGAATAATCTACGAATATAAGAAAACAATAAAAATAAGTAACCAATGCAAATAATAAAATTGGTGATAAAAGAATAGGATTAACTATGAATTAAAAAGCCTAATCCTAGGAATGATTTGGGATTGGTACTTGAATTAGATCATCGATTTAATAAAGATTAAATTCTTACACTATTGATAAATTAGTTATAGTTGTCAGGTTCACTTAGGCAACCAATTTTTCCTTACGGAATAGATAACTAAGGTACGACATTGGATACTATAATCTTTGGTGCGACCGTAGAATTTAATTGCCCAATTGTATTATAAACTAGAAAAATCCATTCAAGTAATCTACACATATGATGTGTAAATTAATGTTGATTATGCAATTCATTGGGAATAAACTAATAATCAACCCAATTGTCACTTACTCAAATAAAAATATAATTACGGGTATCCTATTCAAATTGACAACCAATCATCAAGCCAAATAAAATATCGGTACCAAAATATTCATCCAACTGAGCAATTGCAATAAGAAACATAAAAACTGCATAAATATCAAAGATGTAAAAATCCACAAAGTGTATCTAACAATCTCCCAAAATCCAAATATCAAATCCAATTAAAACCTAGAACTAGAAAGGTGATTCTACTCCATAGTCATAAGCAATACTAAGAAATTAAAAAGCAATACAACCATAGACTTGAGATTGATTGGATTGATTTTTCTCTTCCTCCTTGGTTGTATGTCGCCTCCTGCCTGGTCTCCTCTGCCCACTATTTTCAGTTCCCCATTTTCCTCTCTCCAAGTAGGGGTGAGAATAGGCCAGACTATCCGACAGAGACCTACGGCCTAGCCTAGCGAAGGTCAGGCCATACCAGGCTTTTCTTATAAACATATCAGGCTCAGGCTATTTTGAAAGTCTATTTAGCTAAATAAGCCCAAACCAGGTTTTATAAAAAGCCTACTAGGCCTATCAGGCGGCCTATTTAACATTGTTATTAGTCTGTTTATGTTCATTACATAGGAATATATGATATTTTTATTATTATTTTATCTAAAAGTAATTATTAATTTGATCTTATATAGATTTTTAAAATATTTATAAGTTTCTTCCCGTATATAAATAGTTGTAGATAATGACTTGCCAAGTGCATAAATTTATTTCTTTCAATCTTATGATTACATCTGAACATATATAAAAGAATTTTAACTTAATGTTGAAATAGGCTTTTAAAATACTTAAAAATTGGTTTATTTAAATAAATAGGTAAGGCTTAGACCATAGGCCTATCATCGGTATAGGCCAAGCTCGCGCCTTAAAAAATCGAAGCAGGTCTAGGCCTTTTAAGCCTAAGCCCAGTCCGGCCTAGCCTATTTCCACCCCTACCTCTAAGACATCTCTTGTCTTCAGTTTCTCATTAATTATTTGTTATTGTATAACATTACTCTTGTGCATATTCTGTAGTTCTGAGTATGTCGAAACAATGCTGAAACTTCAAGATCAGTTACTGACAGTTACTGTCTTTTGCGCAGCAGTTACCTGCGCGTTCTGAACCTGTTTAAGCATCTTTACAGAGTCTTATACGTCTTTTTAGTGTCGGAATTTTTGGTATAAGTAGTTCTCTGTAAATTAGATCGAGTTGTAATTTTCATTGTTTAGGTTTTTCATATTTTTCGCATTCGATCAATTCTCTCCAGATTTTCGTGAGTTCATTTCTTGAGAGTTTTCGTTTCTTGATGAACTTGGTTCTTCACCACTTTCATATCTGATATTTTTCATCGAGATCGTGCGCTTCATTGCTTCAATTGGCCTTTGTCGAATTGGAGAAAATCTTCCTCCACCCCGTAAAGAGGTTGTGCCTTGTGATGAACCTCCAAATCTGAAGGATTGAATCTGGGATTGTCTTCTATTCAAGATTCAAGGTTGCTGAAGATCTGCTGATAAGTTTGCATCAAATTGGATTGGATATCCAGCGTCTGCAGTTCTGGGGGAGATCAGACTACAGTCGTTCTGCTAGAATCAGGTCTAGTGTGTGTTAGAGTTTGATGTTCTTTACTTAGTCAGTTTGAGTCTTGTTTCCTGAGTCTTTGAGATAGTAAAGAGTCACTGGATTGGAATCTCCCAGACGTAGGTCCAATTGGACCGAACTGGGTCATCAAACCACGCGTACTTTACTCTCTGCTGATTACTCGTAGTTTAGACTCAAGTCGACGACACTTCATTATTCAATATTAAAATCTGGGATCTACAATTGGTATCAGAGCGGCAGAATCTGACGTATTAAAGGCGATCTGAAGAAATCTTGGAAATATGAGTAAAGAAGGCGCATCATTGTCAAGACCACCTTTGTTCGATGGAACCAACTATAGATACTAGAGAACACGGATGAAGGTTCATTTAATGGCACTTGGAGATGAAGTGTGGGACGCAGTCAAAACAGCCTGGCAACCACCCACTCGAGCACAAGCTGTACCAGAAGGATCCACTGCACCACCTGGTAGTCGGACAGCAACTAAAGCTGAGTATACACAAGCCGAGAAAGATGCCAAGAAAGGAAATTATACTGCCTTAGTGCAATTTTCAGTGTTATGGATGAGACGCAGTTCCAATTGGTCACTAATCACACGTTAGCTTATGATGCTTGGAAAATGCTAGAAGTGATGTACGAAGGTTATGAAGATGTTCGAGCTACCAAGTTACAACGATTTGAGACTATGTTCGAAAATTTGAAGATGAAAAAGGATGAATCTATCTCTGTCTATTATGGGAGATTCAAGGATATTGTAAATCAAGGCTATTCCTTGGGTTTGGTTTATGATAATCAAAAACTCGTTAAAAAGATGTTGAGGACTCTCACAAAGAAGTATGCCCCGAAGGTTGCTACATTGGAAGAATTGGATAAGTTGAACACTATCACCTTGGATGGTCTAGTTGGAATTCTTCAAACTTATGAGCTGAATCATCTTGAAGAAGAATCATCAAGGAACATTGCCCTAAATGTGGAAGAAGATTACGGAAACTCCTCTGAGGATGAAGTATCATATATTTCCAGAAAAGTTGCCAAGATGTTGCAAGACAGACGTGCAAAGCAGTTCTACAAACAACAAGGTCGCAGTTCCAACGATGTTCAGACGACGGATAAACAACCTCGCAGGGATTTCAAAAGAAAGGATAGCAGCAAAGCTGATCGTTTCATCAACAAGAAGAAGGACTATGAAAAACCTGACAAGTTTGCCTCGGTGATTTGCTATGAATGTGGAGGCAAAGGACATGTTCGATCTGAATGTGCCAAAGCCAAAAGGAAAGAAATGAGAGAAAAGAAGGCACTGCAGGCTACTCTAAGTGATTGTGACGATGAAGGAACTCCAAAAGGACAAATTTCAGATTCTGATGAAGTCGTTGTATTCACTCTAAGAGAAACAAGCCCTACTATAAAAGGTATTGTCAAGTCAATATGTTTTTCACCTAACAATGATATTTCTAATTCAGGTGAAAGCGATGATGATGAATATGGTCAACTACTTGCTGACTACAATGAGCTCAAAGAGGATTTCGAGGTTGTTGTTCAGGAAAACAAGAAGTTGTTAGGACAACTGGCAGAATTTATGTCATGGAAAACAACTCACTTAAAGGCAGAATTTATGTCATGGAAAAGGAGCTTGATGATCTCAAAGTAAAGAACTCTGAACTTCGAAAAAGTATCTAAAGGTAAAAATCAACTTGATGAAGTTTTATCTATGGAAAAACGTGTTGGAGATCAAATAGGTTTAGTCAATAAGAAGCAAAGCACTCCCAGCAAAAAAAAATTTACAAGTGGAGGCTTCCTTACTTCAACTATTGAAACAACACCTAAGAAGTTTGTCGGAGAATCGTCCAGACAACAGAAGGATTGCTTGTACTACAATCTACCCGGACACACTGCTGAAACATGCATGCGTATCCTAAGAGATTTCATGAATGGAAGACCAGTCGTATGGCCAGATCAAGAACTTCGAAAGAAATTTAAAATGCATAAGGTATGGATACCTAAAAACAAAAATGTTGATGAAGATTCTACATGTTTTGTAGTTCTTTCGATGCAGGAACAACGGCGAAACGACCGATGGTATTTTGATTCGGGATGCTCAAGGCATATGACCGGAAGAAAAGATGTCTTAGACAACTTTGTTGAGAAAGATTGCAGAGCTGTCATGTATGGTGATGGCACTCGAAGTAAGATTGCGGGATATGGTAAATCTAAGGATGATATTCTTTCTACACTCTATAGAATTTACTATGTAAATGGTCTTACTACTAATCTTATCTCTATTACTCAACTTTGTGATGAAGATTTAGTGGTTAAGTTTACTAAAGAGAGGTGCATAGTTTATAATGATAAAAACAAATGTATCATTTTGGGAGGCCGTAGCAAGAATAATTGTTACATCTTGAAGAAACACATCCCACAGATTTTACTGTCCAGAGATAATCAGACTACTCTTTGGCATAAGAGACGCGGGCACCTTAATTTTCAGACACTACATAAGTTGAGTAACTCGCATGTTGTTCGTGGGTTGCCCCAACTACTGAAGAATGACCAAACCATCTGCAGAGATTGCGCCAAAGGACAGCAAACCAGATCGAGACATAAGAAGACTGATGAGATTAAGACAAAAGAATGTCTCAACCTGATACACATGGATCTTATGGGTCCCACCGAAGTGGAGAGCTTAAACGGTAAAAGGTATATTTTAGTATGTGTTGATGATTTCTCTAGATATTGTTGGGTTTTCTTTCTTAGGTCAAAAGATGAAACTTTTGAGTACTTTGAGGCTCTGAGTAAGAGACTTATGAATGAGAAGCAAAGGAACATTTCACGAATCCGAACCGATCATGGCAAGGAATTCGAGAACCAGTCGTTTGATCGTTATTGTGACGACCATGGAATTACTCATGAGTACTAAGCTCCCAAAACACCACAGCAAAATGGTGTTGCTGAAAGAAAGAACCAAACTTTACAAGAGATGGCAAGATCGATGCTTCATACCAGCTCAATGAGTAAGAGTTTTTGGGCGGAAGCTATTAACACAGCTTGTCATATCACCAACAGAGTGTTGTTGAGACCACACTCCAACTGCACACCTTACCAACTTTGGAACGGTAAAACTCCCACAGTAAAATACTTTCATATTTTTGGTTGCAAATGCTATATTTTGAAAGATAGAAATCAATTGCATAAGTTTGATTATAAATCATTGGATGGATATTTCATTGGTTATTCTAACAACTCTAAAGCATATCGTGTCTATCTTACTAGTGATAAGAAGGTTACAGAATCTACTAATGTTCACTTTGAAGATCTTGATCTTTTAGATAACCGGTTAGATGATGATGAGCTACCTTCTAATCATAGTCATGAGAATACTAATGATGTAGAACAGAATGCTATTGAGGAAGAGCAGATTAGTCCTGATGTACCAGATAAGGAAGTTGTCACAAACTCTGTACCAGATAAGGATACTGATACAGATACTGTAGTCGAGACGATAGCAGAACCACCATCTGAAGTTCTGAACAAGAGAAAAGGATCTAGAGTGCATAAGCATCACTCAACTCAGGATATTATTGGAGATCCACAAGGCCAGAGACAGACTAGACATAAAGAGATTAATTTCAAGGATCTAGCAAGCTTCAATTGTTTTGTTTCAAAGGTAGAGCCTAAGAACCCTATGGAAGCTTTGAAAGACGAGTACTGGATCGCTGCCATGCAAGAGGAGCTACTACAGTTCGAGAGGAATGACGTCTGGGAGTTGACAGAACCACCACCAAACATCAATATAATCGGAACAAATGGGTGTACCGCAACAAAACTGATGAGAAAGGCAACGTAGTCAGGAACAAAGCAAGGCTAGTAGCACAAGGATATACTTAAATCGAGGGTCTTGACTACGGTGAGACATTTGCACCCGTCGCTCGCATGGAAGCGGTAAGGATTCTTTTAGCTATTGCTTGTTCTTTGAATATTAAGCTTTAGCAAATGGACATCAAAACTGTCTTCCTTAATGGGAAGATTATGGAGGAGATCTATGTTTCCCAACCAATTGGTTTTGAAGATCCAACTTATCCGAATCATGTATATCGGGTAAAAGTTTCTCTCTATGGACTAAAATAGGCACCTAGGGCATGGTACGAGAGATTATCAAAGTTCTTGGTGAATAGTGGATATAAGGAGGTAATGCTGACAAGATGTTGTTTGTCAAGCATCAAGACGACCACTAAAATGTTGCACAAGTATATGGTGATGATATAGTTTTTGGCTCAACTTCAGCAAAACTCAGAGAAGAATTTGTCAATTTTATGAAATCAGAGTTTGAAATGTCTATGATGGGAGAGTTGCACTGCTTTTTAGGATTACAAGTCAAACAGGAAGCTGATGGAATATTTTCTTGTCAAGAAAAGTATGCAAAGAATATGTTAAAAAGGTTTGATATGGATAGCTGCAAGGTAATCAGAACACCCCTAGGACAACAGGAGAAGCTGACAAAAGATGAGACTGGAAAGTTAGTTGATCAGAAGCTTTATAGAAGCATTATTGGTAGTCTTCTATATCTCACTGCTTCAAGACCAGATACATCCTATAGTGTTGGAGTTTGTGCTAGATTTCAATCCGACCCTAAGGAGTCACACATGAAAGCAGTAAGATGGATTATGAGATACTTAAAGGGTTCATTGGATATTGGGATTTGGTTTTCCAAAAGATCATCACTTGATCTAATTGGGTATACAGATTCAGATTGGGCTGGTAGCTGCGATGATAGAAAATCTACAATATGAGGTTGTTTTTATTTGGGGAACAATTTGGTCAGCTGGTATTCTAGAAAACAGAATATCGTAGCCCTATCGACAGCCGAGGCAGAATACATTGCTGCCACATGTTGCTGCTCTCAACTACTTTGGATGAAGCAACTACTTCAGGACTGCGGTATCATTAAAACTGATTTTTTAGTTTTCTGTGATAATACTAGTGTTATCAATATATCTAAAAATCTTGTTTTGCATAATAGAAGTAAATATATTGATATACGATATCATTTTATTCGAGATCTTGTGGAGGATAATATTTGCAGGATAGAGCATATTGGGTCGTTGGAACAACGAGCGGACATCCTAACGAAGGCTTTGGATGGAGAAAAATTTGAAGGCTTGAGGACTACCTTGGGCCTCTCCTACCACAATTAATTCTCATATCTATTGGGCCTGACACATTGCAATGTTAAAAAACTTACCTTTGCAGGCCCAAAATCGAAAGGCCCAAACAAATGGAGTGGTCACATCCGGGGAACACCATAATCACACGCGGGCAGCCTGACTAACGTCACGGTGGCTCTGCAACTGCTACAGGTTGTCAGGTCGCCCACATCTCGAGAAACTGCCGTTCGACTCTTCAACTTCTGGAGATCCCCTCCATTAAAAGGTCACCTTTCTTCTCCATTTTCCCATACACCATTTTCCTTAATCACTCATTTTTTTCTTTTAGCATCCATCTTTTGGAAGCTCCAAAAATGGTCATCATCTCCGACCTTGATGATTCCAACTCCACCACCGACTCAAATGCTCCACCACCGCCTGCTCCAGCTTTATCCCCCCAACCTTTCCATTTGGATCCCATGTCGTTCACAGGATGGTGACTGAAATTCTGTCCTCCGCCCAACCGCCTGTCTCTTTTCCCCCAAATCCTTCAAACCCTAATGCTTCCTCTTCAATTCCGTCTCTTACCTTTGTCCTCTCTGCCAACGGAGTTCTACACATTCCTTCACCTCAAATTCCTCAAACTGAGCTGTCCACCAACATTTTACCCACTGTCGATCCCGCGGCTGTTGATGAGATCGTTCGAGAGATCAACGAAGAACACGGCGATCCCCTTTTGTCCCCGTACGGAAATCAAGGTGTTCAAGACCTTACTCAAGAGGAAATGGATGAAATCATTGAGTCACACCAGGGACGCAGACGACGAGCAGCTTCACAGACGTCTCAACCTCAGCGGAGGTCATCTCGAAAGCGAAAGGCATTACACCACAACCATTGCCTCAAACAGATCCAGTGGCTTCAACATTGAAGAAACCACGAAAAGCCCCAACTATTCTGGATGCCGAGCAAGCCTACAGCAAAAAGTACTTTACTAAGGACATGTGCAATTTCTCCCATGAAGTACTCAAGGAAAGGGATTTCAAACCGGAGGAGGTGTTCAAGCACACTCACTACACCACTCTAGGCTTCACGGACTACCTTGATGAGAGGCACCTCCTTCATTGGGCTCAAGGCCTCACTCAGTATTCGCCCTCTCATGTTCGCGAGTTTTATGCCAACCTCCATCCTGAGATCCTCAACCCTAATTCGGCCTGGTTTGGTAAGATTTATATCCGTGGTAAATTTCATGAACTGACCCCCTCTGTTCTTTGTTCGTTGTTGAAGCTTCCCCCGAAAGACGAACTAAGCGATGGCTTAGAGCTCATGCCAGAAGACATTCACACCGTGGCACTCAAAATTTCAAATGAAAAGGTCAAGCAGTTTGGCCGAAGCAAGTTCAGTGTTGTCAGCCTCACCTTGAAATTTTACTGCCTGTACCAATTCTGCAGCTCCAACGTCCTACCAACGAAAAATCAATCGCAGATCAGCTCTAACATGGGTAAACTTCTACTGTGCATCCATAAACATATGGGACTGATGAATTTTGGCTTTTTCCTTTTAAAAGAGATGCTGAGGTACTCAAATGGACGGATTAAGTCTGGCGCCATACTCCCATACCCTGCGCTAATCACGGAGTTCCTACTCTCAATTGGAGTGAAGATCAAGGATAGCAGAATGGTAGCCTTGAAGGAATACAAACCACCGCCAAACCTGATGAACATGCACAATGATTTCAAGCATGGACCTCCCCTCTCTGGGCGTACACTGGTGAACTCCTTCAAAACTCGACTCCTCAGTCAGAATGAGCGCATAACCGCATGGAGTCAGGAAGCTATGTCTATCAAAAGGGAGAATCTAAAAATCATTTCTGCACTTCCATACTCTTTTGATGCTACTGACATGCAGGCTGCTGATGAGGATGTTGATCCTGGTGATGAGGAGTGATAATCCATCATGGGGTAGTTGTATGCTGTTGATTGGCTGGCTGGAAATTCTGGTATTCTATAGCAGTTTTGACTGCTTGGTAACTATTTCTGAAACTCTTTTTGGTGACTCTATTTGTGTTTGTTGCTTGTCCCTGAATGGTTTTTATGACTTGTGGTTTCTGAACTTTTTCTATCTTTTGGATTTTTGTGGGACTGTAATAGTAAACAGGTTATTTGGATTGCTACTGAACCACTATTTCTAATATCTACACTGGTGATATGTTCTGATAGTTTGATTGGATGTTGTTGCTAATCTGCTTAGACTATTCTGTAACATCCTATATATGATTCATGATTGAGTATTGCTTTGCTTTGATTACTCGATCTCTTGATACTCTTTAGACTTAGATAGTTTCAACACCACTTGGTGATGGAATTATCATCTCCACAAGAGTGGGGGAGATTGTTATTGTATAACATTACTCTTGTGCAGATTCTGTAGTTCTGAGTATGTCGAAACTACGCTGAAACTTCAAGATCAATTACTGACAGTTACTGACTTTTGCGCAGCAGTTACCTGCGCGTTCTGAACCTGTTTAAGCGTCTTTACAGAGTCTTATACGTCTTTTTAGCGTCTGAATTTTTGGTATAAGTAGTTCTCTGTAAATTAGATCGAGTTGTAATTTTCATTGTTTAGATTTTTCATATTTCACATTCGATCAATTCTCTCCAGATTTTCGTGAGTTCATTTCTTGAGAGTTTTCGTTTCTTGATGAACCTAGTTCTTCACCGCTTTCATATATGATATTGTTCATCGAGATCGTGCGCTTCATTGCTTCAATTGGCATTTGCCGAATTTGAGAAAATCTTCCTTCACCCCGTAAAGAGGTTGTGCCTTGCGAGGAACCTCCAAATATGAAGGATTGAATCTGGGATTGTCTTCTATTCAAGATTCAAGGTTGCTGAAGATCTGCTGATAAGTTTGCATCAAATTGGATTGGATATCCGCCGTCTGCAGTTCTGGGGGAGATTAGACTACAGTCGTTCTGCTAGAATCAGGTCTAGTGTGTGTTAGAGTTTGATGTTCTTTACTTAGTCAGTTTGAGTCTTGTTTCCTGAGTCTTTGAGATAGTAAAGAGTCCCTGGATTGGAATCCCCCTGACGTAGGTCCGATTGGACCGAACTGGGTCATCAAACCACGCGTACTTTACTTTCCGCTGATTACTCGTAGTTTAAACTTCAAGCCGACGACAATTCATTATTCAAGATTAAAATCTGGGATCTACAGTTATTGGTTGCTTCCTTTCTTCTCCCCAGCCGTTTCATTTTTTCAATTTCCTTAAGAATATTTTTCTTTTCTTTAGTTGCAAATGGGCCAAGCCTATTTCCAACTAGCCACTCACGAATTGTTCACGACCATGACTAAAGCATTCCTTGCTTGTTGCCACTTTTTGTATCAAATAACCATTTTCCACTTGTTTCATTCCATCACCTTCATGCCTACAAAATAATCCAAATATGTACAAATAAGTCATATTCATATTTAATCAACTATAAACCACTTAAAATATTAACAAATATATGCACAAAATTCCTCTTATCAGCCGCGTATTTCAATTACAGGGATCTTGATCTTGGAGTTAATAATAATCAAGGAAATACCAACTTTTCGCAGGCGAGTGTAGTGGGGTTTGAAATATTTTGGTAACAACTTTAGAAGATTGGTTGAAGTTAAGAGTAAGGTTGACCCCATGAACTTTTTTAGAAACGAGCAGAGCATTCAGACGTCGTCATAATTTGTGGATTGGAATAAAGGCCAAAATGTTCCATTATCTTTGCTAAAAAACCAAAATAGTCCTTTATGTTTTAAAATACCAAAATAGTCCTCTACATATGCATAAAATAACCAAAATAGTCCTTTTGTATTATTAAATTGGGCTAGTGGACATCCACACTTTTATATTTAACCCTAAACTTTCAAAAACTTTCATTAAGGCCCTAGGAAGGTTTGACTTTGTACAAAAAGGTTATCTTTCAAAACTTAAATAATTTTATTGTCCATATGACTTCGGATCCGCATGAAAATTGGTATCAGAACCTAGGTTTTATTGAAGAACATATTAATTATATTATTTATAATATTTTATTTCTTATTGGAGAAGATTTTATTATTTAATGGATTCAATGAATTTGAAACCAACGAGTTATTTCCAAATTTTGGAAATAACAAATAGAAAATTCCAAAGAAATTTCTTGAACTTGTCCATGGGACAAGATATTATCAAAATTAGTTTCTTTCCTAAAAATGAAAGGAACAGACTGGAAAGAAATTGATCCGGATAGCTCTATGTTCTCACAGGACTTAAGGGAAATCCAAAAAATGATTCAAGATTATGGTAACCGAGTATTAATTTTACCTGGAAAAATAGATAACTTGAATCAATCAACATAGGAGATCTTGAAATTATTTCAAGATCTAAAGAAAGAGATTTTAAATCTGAAATTTGATATTTCGGATATCAAGAAAAGGCAAAAGGATATTTCTGGATCTTCCAAGAATAACTAAGCCAATATTAGAGATGCATTCGGACCCGTATAAGCTTTACACTAAAAAGGTAAAGCAACTATGGTTCCAAAGCAGAAATCACAATAAGAGCTTATGATCGATCTCCTGAAATCAGTCGAATGAGTGTTTCGAGGACAGATCTATCAGATCTACAAGAATTAGCAGAATCATTTTCCCAACTTGGGATTATGGATCTAGTTAATGTAAAACCCAATGAAGTTCTTCAATTGGGTTATGCGGAAGAATCAGGATCCAACGTGACCCACGATGGACCGTCTGATGTTCCAATGAGAGAAAGTACAGACTTTCATATAAACAGGTATCCTGAGGTGCATCTCAATGCAAGACGAAACCCATGACGGAACCCGAGTAGACCACCAGAATCCACACCGTGGGCCAAAACGATGTTACAACCATTAAATTCATATGGCATAACACTGAACCTCGATGTTATCGACTTCCGAAACATCGAAGATCTGATCGACGAATGGGTAGCTTCAATGAAGATTGCAGCAACCACTCTGGATCTCGATAAAGAAAACTTTGTCAGATTAATAGAGCTAAGTCTCGAAGGATCGGCAAAGTTAGGCTGGAAAAACTCCACGGCGGCTCTAAAGGAGCAAATACTTGAAGGAGAATCCAAAAGCACAATCTGCGAAAGATTTGGTCTCTTATTCAAAACCCATTTTGTAGGAGATGGTTATTTTGAAGAACAGAGAACCGAAAAAATCAAGGTCTATACCCAAGCACTGTTGGGTATGGAATTAAGAAGTATTTGTGCAGTAGATGAATATATCTACTGGTTTCGTAACTACTATTTTCGGAGTAAGATGACAGCTGAAGTAGCATGTCCCATGTTCTTTGCAAAGATCTGCAGCCCATGGAGAGAGATGTTGATCCAATCGTACACGGTACCCCCTGGTACAGTGGACTCAATAGCCCGGAGAATGTCCTTCTTAAAGGATAAGCTTAGAGAATGGTGTCAACAGGCAGCAGCCCAAAAGAACATCAAGAGACTAAGAGGTAAAATAAAAAGAACCCCTCTTTCCTGTGAAAATAACGATTTTCCAACCATTATAGGAGAATCAGAAGAAAATAGGAGAAAGAAGAAAAGTCGAGGCTCATACAGTAGGAGTTTCAGAAGACCTCCATTCCGAAGAAGAAGAGCATGGTGGTCCAAGGGCAAGCCAGATCATACAAAACTGGACAAAGAATGGGAACAACGAAGAGTTCATCCCAAGGTTCAACTAGCTCAGCAGCAAGGAGCACGGGGAGAACGACGTCCAAGAGAACATTCAGACGAGCCCCTACCCGAGCCAACGAAAGTTTCAAGGACTGCAATTGTTGGAAGTGTGGAGCCAGAGGTCATATCTCACCCGATTGCCCTCAGAATCGTGAGATACGAATGTACGAAGCCACGGATGATATCGTGGAAGCAGTCTACCATGGAAAACTGGTACCAGTCTATCAGTTTGAAGACATCCCCTCGGATGAAAGCATCTACGAGGAAGAATTAAGAAGTGACTCGGACTCATATTCAGATGGATCTTCAACCGAGTCTAACTGAAGAAGACAGGATTCAGACCACTGAAAACCTGTCCGGATTCTTTTCAAGGATGACGATCTCGAATCGAACCATGGAAAGAATAATGAGACAAGATTCCAACCTCAGCCCATATGACGGATTCAGAATTGGCGGGATTGGACGAGTTCTTAACCAGATGGGACTCAACCAGAGAAGACATAACATCATCTACAAGGTAAGTGCAGGTGAGTTTGCAATTCCTATGGAACTTACTTGTAATGTTATGGATATGCAATTAATTCCTAAAGAAGAAATTCTTGAGGAATTAAGCAGAATGAATGAGGAAATCGCCATTACTATGAAATGGATCCACATACGAGCCATCGAAGTAGTAATTAAGGCAACCTTCAAAGAAGGAATTGATTCTGAATTACATCTATCAGTCACTGATAGAAGAATCAATAACCTTAGAGATGGTCTTCTTGGAACTATGGTAGGAAATTTATATGCTGGGAAGTTAATGTTTGACATACATCCAAGAATTTCCTATAACTTAGCTGACCATGATTTTAGTAGAGTTCTAACCCTTCATCAGGATTTTAAAAGAAAAGATCTGATGAAAGAAGGAAACATGCCATATTCTATAACCTATAAAATCTCTTATGCACTTTCCAATAGTCATCATTCTGACTTATTTATCAGGAAAAAATATATAGAAATTCCTAGAATTTTGAAGGAATTTGCTAAAGTCATGACTCCAAATCATACCCAGATTCCAAGGGTAGGAGGAGTAGACATACAGATAAGAGATCATCCAATTCTAGATAGATCAACGAGTGCTAGAATTGAGTACGCAAGCCGTATGTCTTTTTCGGAAGACAGAATTATGGCATATAAAGGGAAGGAGTTCATCAAAGACTTAACTCCTCAATCCATTGGGGTAGATAATATAAAGATTAAATGCCCTGAAGGATGGAAAGAGATACGAGTAATATTTGACATCACCGAAAAGATTAACCGTTTTCCATGTGATGACTTATACTACTTGCAGCAGCCATCAATCGGAACCTATGAAGGAACAATTGAAATTGCAGGACATGAGATCAGAGTCCTAGCACCGCCGAAAAAGACAATGGGGTTATGATTTTGGGATTAAGTTTTCTCGAAAATCATAAACCATGGGTAAGAAAGGATAATGGTATAGAATTTAATCTGAAGGGTCACACCATCAGAATTAAATGACAAGTCCATTTTCCATTTATATCTCAGTAGGTATAATATATGAACAATATAAGTCAGAATATTTTGCAGCTTATATTGATTCAGGATCAGGTATTTGCACGGCAAAACCAGGAGTTTTCCCTAGCGAAGCTATGGAATCATTACCCATTATTGCAGCAAGAGATTTTTCCCAAAAAATCTTAGTACTAAATAAGGGTATTCGACAGGCCAATATCATGATTGGAGGAGCATTTGGTACACCTTGGTATAAGGTAAAAACGCCTCCTATTTACTTTCATGATACAGGAGCAGATATTTTGTTAGGGAATAATTTCATACAATCCTTTACAAAATATGTTCAAGATAACAAAAGAAATTTGTTAATATTTACCACAAGTTGTGGAAATGAGATACAGGTGTTGCGCAGAGAAAAGGCATTCAACGGGTTAATGCCTATATTATTTCGCAGCAAACATGGTGATAATGCTGCCAAACTAACCCATTCAAAAATGCAGGATAAAAGAAAGTTTAGTAAGGCTTTGTTGTCTTTTAGACAGCAAGGATTTGATGAAGCTTCTATTGAGGAAATTATAAACCTCAAAGAAGCAATGCAAAAAATGAAGTCATTAAATATAACTTCATTAGACATTGATGGGGAAACTAAATTGTCCCTTGAAAATGTTAAAAGACTTATCCAGAGAAAATTTAACGAGGATCCTTTGGCATGGTGGGATAAAAACAAGATCGAAGCTACTCTACAGGTAAAAGAACAATATAAATAGGAGTATGTTCGATACAAACCCATCTTAATGAATATGCAGGATAAGAAAGATATGCAGTAAATTATCAAGGAGCATATCGATCTTAAACTCATCAAGCCTGGAGCATCAGCTTATAGTAGCCCTGGATTCTTGGTAAGAAATCATGGAGAAATAAAAAGAGGTAAACCCAGGTTGGTAATAAACTATCAAGGTATTAATAAAATAATACATTTTGATGGTTATTACATTCCGAATAGAGAACACTTAATTGATTGCATCAAAGGTGCTAAAGTGTTTTCTAAATTTGATTGTAAATCTGGTTTCTATCAGATTAAGATGGAGAATGAGTCGAAGAAATTTACAGCATTCTCCACCCCACAAGGGCAATATATTTGGAATGTTATGCCAATGGGGCTTTCCAATGCCCCTCAGATATTCCAAAGAAAGATGGATAATCTATTTAAGGATTATCTAGAGTTCATGTTCGTCTACATAGATGACATTCTGATTGCATCTCGAAATATAAAAGAACATATTAAACATCTTGAAATATTTTCAGATGCATGTCACGGGGAAGGTCTTGTTCGCTCTGAGAAAAAGGCTACTATCGCTGCTAATAAAATTGAATTCTTAGGAGTTCAAATTGATGAAGCAGGGATAGAGTTACAGGAACACATTGTGGAGAAAATCCGCAATTTTCCTGACATATTAAAAGATAAGAAACAACTTCAGAGTTTCTTGGGAGTTGTAAATTTTGCAGGCATGTTTATAAAAGACCTTGCAAAATATAGAAAGGATTTTAGACCACTCCTGAAAGAGACTGAAAGCTATGGAAATGGGAAGAAATCCATACCAAGAGAATTCGTGAACTAAAGCAAGTCTGCAATAGCTTGCCAAAACTCGCGATACCTCAAGATGAGGATGAGCTGGTAGTCTACACAGACGCCAATGATTTTCGATGGGCAGGAGTGCTCGTGAGAAAAACAACCTACGGGTCAAGAACCCTGTAGATACACAGGAGGGTTGTTCACTGAACAAGAAGCCAAACTCTGGCACATTAATGAAAAATAATTCCTTGCAGTATGGAAAACATTTAAAAAATGGCCTTTATTCTTACTTGCAAAGAAATTTGTATTAAAAGTTTATAATACTAATGTTAGAGCTTTTCTAAAAAATAAACTTGAATCAAAAATTGAAAAAACTCGTATTATCAGATGGCAAGCTGAATGTCAATATTATACTTATAAAATTGATGTTATAAAATCTCATGAAAATGTTCTTGCAGATTTCTTGACGAGAGATGGAAGCATTTGAAGCTGATTCCATCATTACGAGATTCAGGCACCTCAGAGAAAACCTAGAGGAGCTATCAAAGCATTTTGGATAGCTCGAGATCAATGCACGAGCAGCTGGCCAAATACAACAGAGTGATGTGGACATGGTTCGCAACAATATACGAACCTCCCATATAGCAATGACAGCGCTATGGGAAACAGTATTAGAGCCAATCAGGAAGGCGTTAGCCTCTTTGGTAAACATAGAGAAATGAGCCCAAAAAGCTAAGGTGGTCACATATGAAGAAGCAGATTCAAGCACTGCTTCAAAGGAACCATTGTTGGATACCGACAAAACTGTTGAGCAAGAGGAAAGTCACATTTTCGAAAGTTCAAGTCAACCCACTGCCTCTGGGGTAAAAGATGAAGAAATTAACCTTCGGCCAATGACAGGCACCTCTAAGGTTAATTCAGAAGAGAAGGTCATTTCTACAGCCTGGCTGGACTAACGAGAGAAATGGGAACAACTGGTTTCCAAAAAGGGAATTAACCCCAGCAAGACAGTGATCGAAACATCCGGAAGATACAACATGGTCTGGATGCTCGAGGGATCAAAGCCAGAAGAGGTTCGAAAGTGGTATGATTTTGGCTCATTAGCATCGGTTCATACTACATCACCAGGGTTTCCGGAAATTGAAAAACGTCCGGGATGGATAAGTAGCGCAGTGCACGAATCATGGCAGAACAACCCGCACCTGCAAAGAGGAGATATTCTGGAGCTTAAGTTCATTTCGGCAGCACCAGAAATAGTCGGGAAAGGTTCTTATCCGGTCTTTCACTTTATTAAATTACAAAGACCTGATATGATTGCCTTCAACAGAGTTAAGTCTATGGATGAGAAGGCACCATTGGTATCTTCAATCAGCGAAGATGAGATCTCCACCAGACGAGCATGGGGATTCTGGGTCTGTCTCACAGAGATGGAAAATGTCAAATATCCATTTAAAATCTTTTCCAATAATTTAAATGGATCATTCCTGGTTAATTCTTTAACAGGGAAAAGCACGGAGTTTGCGGAAACCTCTTTTGAAAAGAAAAGGTTACTCATCTGGGAAAATAAGTTGCCAGCAACGGAGTCTACCAGAAGAAAGGCATGCAACATGATGCATGTTGGGCAATGGGATAATCACATATGCCCATATTGCGTGGAACAGGAAAAACCCCTATTCGGTACAAAGATTCGGGTAACCTAAAAGAAAGACGAATCTGGACAAGATAAAGGAAAGAAATGTCCAAAAAACTTTCACAAGTCCAAGTGAAAACAACTGGATGTACGAAAAAGAGAGGTGTCGGCAAAGACCCTACAATAATGGCCGACAAAGTAGAGAGGGGCAACTGGCAAGGGCATGTGACGAGTTGACAAAGGAGCCCACTAGCAATAATTCTGGCAGAATAATAATGTAGGCTGGAATCCAAGGCAAGTGATGTCACTGCGTTCGTCACAAGAAATTAGAGTTTGTTTGGATTCCGCGATTGAAGTCCACGGACGCCTATAAATAGAAGAGATTGAAGCAGATGGAAGGCATCAGAAATCCTCCCAACTCTTCAAAATAATAAGTTGTATTTCCTTTCTGCGAAATTTCCTTTCTGTATTTCTTTTTCATATGGGGTCAGTCCCCCAGAGTCAAGCATCCTCATATATGAGGAGCTAAGTGTCCGTCTTCTCCATTAGGAGAAAAATATTTCTGTAATATTTTTAATATTTCTTCAATAAAAATCCAGGCTTCCTATATCCATAATCTTCCAAAATTAGAATTAAAATTTTGCCCCAAACCTCGCTACGTCCTAAGGTATGAAACGAAATAGGACTGTGCTGATTGTTGCTGAAGGAGCCCAGATCTGGTGAACCATTGGCTGCGGTCGTATAACAAACAAGATTGACCTTCCTTGTAATGGATGAACAAATTAAAGCTTATCAAACCTATGTACTTCATCCGTTACTTAATAATTGACACATTTGGTGTTTTGTCACTGTTCATTAATTAACTTTGATTCGACTTTTTAATACATTTATATAAGATAAAATATAGTCAAGTGCGATCTTGTTGGATTCGTCTAATCGCATAGATTTAGAATATCAAATTTTTATAATTTTTACTTATATGCAATTTGAGTTATTCCGGATTCAAAATGTGTATTGGATTGCGTGAAATGTGGGTCCGTGGCAAATATTAAGGAATGGAGGTAGTATTTAATAAGGAGGAGCGGATTAGCCGATTAGGTGCTTGTAGATGGTTTGTATGAAGAAATAATATATTATGAGAGATGTTTTGTATGATGCGAGATAGACTTTTGTGATATATGCACATGTATACTATTAATAAGGCTGGAAAGTATAAATAGCACAACCCGTCTACAGAATTGAAATTAACACTTTAAAAAATAGAATAAATTATGTGAATTCTTCAAAGTCTTTTGCCTTTTAAAGGATGTCGTCAGATAACATCTGCCAAGTTTGCGACACACATTTTCAGGCATCGACATGTTGTTTGAAATCAATAGAGTGGTGAAATGTCGTCTTAAATATTGTCCAGAGCCCCAATAACTTGCTTCGATAATATCCTCAATATACTCTTTATTATCATCTAAAAGACCTATTGCATAGCACGCTTCCTTATAGTTTTCTTTACATTCTTCAGTCATTGTACAAAAGTCATCATAGCATATAGATCCCCTTACATGATTCAACAGCATCCTTATATGGTAAATTTTTCCTGCAGTCTGCAGATGGAGGAACATGAAAGATACGTCTAATAGAAAAACCTCTCTTTCTTTTTGTCCATCGCTTTTCAGATGCATTCCAAACATAATGTTGTGAAAACTCATTGGACAACCACTTTCGAACTTCTGTATGGTCTTTATTGTATGCCATGTAAGAATTGTGATTCCCCAATAGTACTACTTTTTAAAATATTTTTAATGTAATCGACATCTCTAAAAACACATGTGTGTTCATCTTCTAGACAAACGTTCTCATGGGTGGAGTTCGATAATAAATAGTAAATTCAAATATTCTCCACATAGCCTCACATCAGATACATATCTACAATCAACATATTCACTCTTCTCATTGTAGTTGTAGTTAATAATTCTAGCACCTATCCTGTCGCTAGCTTTAGTGATGTATTTAAATAAATACTCACCATGTCCCACTAATTACATCTCACTTTCCTTTTTAGTCCGTCCCACTACAATTGTCACATATCCATCATTAGAAAATTTTTACTCCATAAATATCAACTAGAACATCACATCAACTAATTAATTCACTTTTTCTCAATTCAAATAACCATACATCAACTAATTACTCACTTTAACACAATATCTCATTATACCTAAAATATTGTGTGCAAAGATTTTGGGACGTTATTACCGGGACGGAGGGAGTACTTCAGATACTGGCCTTCATTGCAGTATTCTACATTAATATGAGCACGATTTCTGTTGAGCAAATATGGATTGTATGGAACTACAAATCTACTACAAAATATGTTGATATTAATAATTGTTTGTTATTATCAACGATACTGTTAAAGTATCTCTATCGGTTATATCTTGGAATGTCACCGTATTTATATAGACATGAGCTACTCTATCTACTACTAATTGGTTCTGGGTTGAAGCCCTGAGTCCATCTTCTTTCTAACATGACTACTCAACGATTTTGAAATTCAATAGTTGATACAACTGTAGTAAGACATTAATTATTCAAATAAAATGATATAATTTAGCAAAAAAACAAAATTACTATAATCAAAATTATAATTTTAATTTTAAAAAAAACAACCAAAAATACTAATGGTCACATGTGCATCTACCTTCAATTTTTTTTTTTTTACGTATACTTTTTGTTTTATTTAAATAGTTATCCCAACTCTTGTTTAGTTTGGTTCATAAGTTATTTAAAACAAATACAAGAATTTGTTTTTCAATCCAATGAAGACATAAGCTTGAATTTTATCACCCTGAAAAATAAATAAATAATTAGTTTATAAATAGTATAAATTTACATATAATCTATATGTATATAGTTGTATAGAATTTTACCAATAACATCTCCAGATCTTCTTTTCCAGACATATCTTCCTGAAGCTATAGTCTCAAAATCCTAACAATAATAGCTTTGCGGGTTAGGGTTTTCTCTCGCTCTCCTCCAACTTCGGCGGCTCCGGCAGCACATGACCCCGGGGGAAAAGCGTTGAGCTTGGCAGATGTTCTAGCTGGGGAAGGGAACGCAGAGAAGACACAGCAACCTCGGCGGGTGAAACTTTTGACAATTTCCACACACGAGTATTTTTTAAAAGAATAATAATGAAGTAATCCCGATTTAGATTTTATTTAGTGAAAATCGATTTATGATGATGGAGTTGGGATTAGGGATATATTAATAGTTTGTCATGTTTTTATTACTCGTGTTAAGAAACTGTGGCCCGAAAGCGCACGGTGTCAAAAATTGCAGTAATTTATAGGTAAGAGTAAGACCAGATCGTTCACTGGAGGATGTGCGATAGAAGCAGGTCCCACACCGTTTTATCATATTTTCCACTCGTATTGCTCTAATCAGTTCATGGTTTGAATTAACAGCTACTGACTGAATTTAGTCTAGACTATGAAAGCAAGTAAAATTATTCTACAAAGCGCATTAAAATTATTCTAGAAAGCACATAAATCTATTCTAAAGAAGAAATTTAAATCTGTCTATGAAAGCACTTTAAATTACTGTAATACCCGAGAAATCGACATGGGAGTTGTAAAATCCGGAAGTTAAGAAATTTGGATTTATTTATCGAAATAATTCCGAGAGAACGGAATTAAATATTTCGGATAATCGCGACTCGGGATAGATGTATCGAATTATCCCAAAAATCTCGGATAATTCATATTATGATTTTTAAGAGATTAAAAATCATAATATTTAAAATAAAAAAAAAAAACGCTGCCTGGTGGCCGCGCGGTGCCCGCGCGGGGCACGCCACCAGCAGCAGGCCTGCAGTTCAGGCGTTACACTTGATGTTTGCGTTTGTTTTGGCTTGGGAAGTTTCTAAACATTGGGAATTCAATTCTCAGATGTTGGTGGACGTTGTGGGGTGCTTGGCAATGATTGTTGGGTGCATTTAAGTCCCCAATAATCAGCTCTTAGAGGAGATATGGGTCATAGGATCCTTGGAGGACAAGTGGAGTGTAGGGGGGGTTTTGGATGAGATTTGAGGGGATTAATTCGGGAAGTTATGAGTGGAAACTCATCCCTTCACCTCCCCACTATCCCATGGCAGCAATTGAAGCTATTAAACCTCTATAAATATCTCCTACTCAGCCTCCATTCCACTCATTTGCAATTCATTCGAAAATTAGAATCACAGTTGAGTGGTGAGAGTTTTGTGAGTTGTTCATCATCTTGGCAGAGAGTTGGACGTGTTCAAGTGATCCAATCCTTTCTTCTAAGGTTAGGTAAGAGTTCTACTTCATTCCATTGGTTTTAGATTCGAGTTTGTTGCCTAGAACTAAGAATTCTTTCGACAACTCCAAAGTAGATTCAATCGGAGGGAGGTGTTGATTCGTGGGGCTGTTCCGGGCGATCTCGAGAATTCTACCAAGGGGAATTTCAATCCTAAACTCATCTCAAGTAAGTTAGTATTGTGCACGTCGATTTTTAGGAGTTTTGGTTGAGTATAACTCGAGATATAGGTTTATCTTTTCATTTGACAAAATCTGTCAAATAGGGTTTTTCTATGACCAATTTTATTGTTCTATGAATTCGACCATGATCCGTACATTTTTAGGAGAACTTTCCAAAATGAAACTTGTTCCTAATGTCCTAAATATGCTCTCTGTAAATTTTTATAATTTTTGGACAAGTTTTGGTCACCCAAATTCGATCTGGTATTTTCTGCGTATGTGTGAACAGTTTTGATGAATGTATGTAGTCAGTTTTGTTGTTCGAATCACTCTTGCCTATGATCGTTTTTAGTGCTTGATGTCTTCATGAAACTTGTTCTAATATGTGTCTAGATTATCCCTGTAAAATTTCATGATTTTTGGAGCACATATGAAATTGTTATGAATTTTTGAACTCACAGTGGTCGTATTTACTGAAGCAAGAGAAATTGAATTTCAATAGCTTTCTGAAATCGATTAAAATGACCTACTTAGAGTCCGAATTTTGAGATGGCTATTTCTATGAAAAATGCTTATCTTGATGTTTTCTAGCTACTGTAATTTTTCCAGAATTTTTAAAAATAATTTGTTGCATTTTTAAATGCGATTTCGGAAACTGCCACAGTGTTACCTTTAATCGGTAAATGCTATTTTGATTATTCGATGAACTATGAGTCGAGTGTTACTCATTTTTGAAGAATATGGATTCTGGAAATGTGGAAATATTATGAAATGATAAAATGTGGTTTTAAAACTTTGAAAGTTTTGATCGAGTGGGATGCCCAATGTGGTGAATTATGTCGCCCCCTCTTGTAGCCAAAACGGCATTTATTTATTGTGATGTATGAGTCTATACTCCTAGATGTATCCGTATGGGTTATCTAGGGCTCCGGAGTGTGTCTGTATAGGGTCCGCTGCATGCACTTACCTCGTGGGTACGAGTCCCAGAGGTTGATCCCAAGGGTTCGTCCCTAGGATATGTTTGAGTCCTTGTGGGTATAAAGTCCCAAAGGTTGGTCATGTGGGTTCGTCCCTAGGATATGCTAATGGGGTGTCCTCGATCATAACTAACATTGGTAAAATGTTCGTGGCATATGTGTAAGAATTTTAATTTAATTTGTTTACTCGTCTTTTAAATAAATATATTATTTTGTATATTCTCTAAAAAAAACTTTTAAAATTCGTTGTGCTATATATTAACTTACGCAGTACCTTTGTACTGATAAATTGTTGTTTTATTTTTCCTTTCAGATTTCGCAGAGTAAGCATCGCATGGAGGGATGGGATTTCCATTTTTTAAAAGAAGACTTGTCGCATTTTATTTATTTTAATTTATGCCTTGGACTTAGACTCTGTTTTTGGCCGCATGTTTTGGCCCTGTTTATGTTTGCTTCCGCACTGCTTATTATTATTATGTGTGTTATACTCTGATTAAACTTCGGGCTCATTTGAATGGTTTTTAAATATTTTTAAGTCAATGATGCAACTTAAGCCTTAGCATCCTTTTAAATAAGCTCGATTTAATCGGGTCTTGTTTGGAAGGGTGTGGCGGTAGCGTCCCGGCCTGGTGACCAAATCCGGGGTGTTACAAAGTGGTATCAGAGCCCGAAATATTTATTTTTAAAAGCTATTATTTTTCGGCCCAATATAGAGGCCCAAAATATTAAATATTATTTTTAAGCTTTTTAAATATTATTTCCATGGAAAGGAAATTTATTTTAAAACCCATGGAAAAATATATCTCAAAAATTCGACAAGTCTCAAAATATTATTTTTGGGGGTTGCATATGCATTAACATATGTGCTTGAAATGTGCAAGATATTGATATGTTAAAATTTATTTTTAGATGGCCGACCCAAAGCTTTTTAACATGATGACCGATATGCTATGTTCGATGACTAGCATCATGCATGAGTTAAGACATAGCCGTGATGAGGTTAGTGCATATAAGGACCATGTAAAAGGTATCGAGAAAGAGTTGGAGAAATTGAGGAATGCTCGACAGGAGGATTTGGGCCGCATCGCTGCTCTTGAAACTCTGTTTCATGAGGAGCAACACAACAACCACATGCTTAGGGGACGTGTGTTTACTTTGGAGCATGAGATTGTTGACCTTCAAAACCGACTCAATGCACCGGAACCTGAGGAGGAAGAGGAAGAGGAGGAGGACCCGGACATGTATATTGATATTGAGGGCGTGGATGAGGAGGAACCAGAGGCAGAGATAGTGGACCCACCGATACCTCTTGACTCCGATGGGGAGTATGAGCATGACAGGGCACTCCTCGGCTATTCTCCCGATTATCTACTAGATTGATCGCATCATATCGTTGGATTATCTATTGCTTTCCGTATTTCATATTACTTTGATTTGCCTTCCATTGTAGCTGCTTTATTATATTTTTTCCTAAATGATCTAGTGAAGCATTTTCCTTTTTCCTTTGTTGCGTCGTCTCTTTTAGAATTCTGCGTACTTGAGATGTTAGAACTTACTAACTTGACTACTAACCTACCGTAGAATTTGATTCTTACCCTTGCGTGCTTATCTAACAGAATGCCGCCAAGGGGAAGACCGCGAAGGGAAAACCCCGCTGCTAACAACGCCAACCCTAATGTACCAGCCGAAGGTGGCGCACCACTGAACCCGGACGGGGCAAATGGGCCAGTGGGTGCAAACCCACCTAATGTTAGAGGTCAGGCGGGCGCTGTACCCAATGTTGTAGACGCACGGTTGAGGACTGTAGAGCAAGTCCTCATAGCACTAGGCAACGCCGAACTTAATAGGGCCCAAGCGGCGGTACCTCCGCCGGCAGCCCGTATTAACTATCTGGCAATGGTAAACCCATACCAGCCGCCCCATTACGAGGGACAAGAGGATCCCGCAAAGCTAGAAGACTGGATGAGGACATTTGACAAGCTTTTGAACGCCGTCAGATGTCCCGAGAATGAGAAGGTGAGAGTAGCTACGTACTATTTAAGTGGGGAGGCGGATGAATGGTGGCAGAACCACCAAGGGGGACTAGCGGATGGCGAGCAAGTTTATTTTTGGGAAGAATTCAAGGAGATGATGAGAGAGAGATTTTACCCTCTTAGCACGAAAACGGCTAAGTACGAAGAGTTTATCAACCTTCGTCAGGGTACTCAAGCAGTACAGGAGTACTACGCGAGATTCAAGGAACTCGTCCGTTTCGCTCCAAGATTGGTACCGACTGAGGCCGACAAAGCCCAGAAATTTGAGATGGGGCTGAACCTCAGCATCAGAGAGATTCTAGTTGGCGGACAGCACACAACTCTGCAGGCTGTTTACGATCGTGCAGTGGCAATCGCACGGGTACAACAGCTGAAGCGCAAGGACCATGGGGAGTCGAGCAAGGGCTCGAATCAATTTGATAAGAGGAACCGGAGCAACAACAGTGGTAACAACTTTCGAAAAGGGAACGATCTGGCAAAGAATGAGGGACAGAGAAGAATTGAGAACAAAGGGTTCAACCAAGGAGGGAATGGAAATCGGAGGCCTGGAAATCAGGGTGCTTTCATACCCCGATGCCCGCAATGCAACATTCCGCATCCGGTGCGCGAATGCCCGAAACCTGGGTCTTGTTATAGGTGTGGCAGAGATGGCCACCTGAGAAGGGATTGTAGAATTCGAGAGGAGACAATCGAGAAGAGGCTGGACTTAGTGATTCGACCAACTGGGAATCACCCAACTGGGCCGAATCAGCGTAACAATCAAGGACAAAGGTTCCAACAAGCTCAAGGGCCACCCCAGAATCACAACCAGCAGAGAAATCAAGGCGGAGCCGTGGGACGCTTGAACGTGATCAACCAAGCGGATTTGGCCGCTCAGGGAGAAGTGATCACTGGTACGTTTACTGCTTTAAGCGTGCCCGTTAAAGTTTTGTTCGATTCAGGCGCGAGCTGTTCTTTAATATCTACAAGGATTATATCTGCCTTAGATCTACCAGCGCCTACGAACATTAACTTAGAAATTCAATTACCATCGGGCAAGGTGATATCGTGTTTGAAACGATACGATGGAACCCCGATAGTAATCAAGAACCTAGAAGTCTTCGCGAATCTAATTGAGTTTGATCTTGGAGATTTCGACGTCATCTTAGGCATGGATTTTCTGACTCAATACAAAGCTGTTATTGAGTGCCAGAAGCAGAAGATTTCCTTAGCCAAGAGTCGAGGGAGGAAGGTTGTGTATTACATGCAGCCTCGAAAGAAAAACGCTAAGGTAGTGAATGCCTTGAGGTTCTACAATCTCATACGGAAAGGCTATCACTTATATGCATGCTATGTGCATAACCTCAACGACGAGGGAAACAAAATCGACGAGATCCCAGTCATAAATGAATATCCTGACGTTTTTCCAGAAGATATCCCAGGGATGCCACCTGAGCGAGAGGTTGAGTTCACGATTGATCTGGTACCTGGAACCGAACCGGTATCCAAGGCACCTTATCGCATGGCGCCAGCAGAAATGAAAGAGCTGAAAGAACAACTAGAAGAGTTGTTATCAAAAGGTTATATTCGACCGAGTACGTCACCTTGGGGAGCGCCAGTCCTATTCGTTAAAAAGAAGGACGGTGGACTTCGGTTACGCATAGACTACAGAGGTCTTAATCAAGTCACGATTAAGAACAAATACCCGCTACCTAGGATCGAAGACCTTTTCGATCAACTGAGAGGAGCTTCGGTATTTTCCAAGATCGACCTGAGATCGGGATACCACCAACTGCGTATAGCCGAGAAGGATATACCGAAGACAGCGTTTCGTACGAGATATGGGCACTACGAATTCACTGTAATGTCCTTTGGTCTTACAAACGCTCCCGCAGTATTCATGAACCTCATGAATAATGTTTTCCAAGAGTTGCTAGACTCTTGTGTCGTCGTATTCATCGATGACATCCTAGTTTACTCAAGGGATGATGAGGAGCATACGAAACACTTGCATCAAGTACTCGGAACTCTGAGGAGAAATCAGCTGTACGCAAAACTGTCGAAATGCGAGTTTTGGATGAAGGAAGTCGCATTCTTGGGGCACATAGTATCGGCTAAGGGAGTGTCGGTTGACCCGGCAAAAATATCGGCAGTGATTGATTGGCCGGCACCGACGAGTCAGACAGAAGTAAGAAGCTTTCTTGGACTAGCCGGATACTACAGAAGATTCGTGAAAGATTTCTCCAAGATTGCAAGGCCAATGACCCAACTGCTGAAGAAGGGATTAAAGTTCGAATGGACTACAGAGTGCGAAAAGTCTTTCCATGAACTCAAGAAAAGACTCACAACAGCACCAGTCCTGATACTTCCATCAGAAACGGAAGATTTTGAAGTGTACAGTGACGCTTCAAAAGAAGGACTCGGGTGTGTACTTATGCAAAACCAGAGGGTTATTTCCTACGCATCGCGACAGCTCAAGCCGCATGAGGAGAATTATCCGACGCACGATCTAGAATTAGCCGCGGTGGTGTTCGCTCTCAAGATTTGGCGACACTACTTATACGGACGAACATGTCGGATGTTCACGGACCACAAGAGCCTCAAGTACATATTTACTCAAAAGGAGTTAAATATGAGGCAACGGAGATGGCTTGAGTTAATCAAGGACTACGACCTGGAGATAGCCTATCACGAAGGAAAAGCAAACGTCGTGGCAGACGCATTAAGTCGAAAGGCGAAGCACACGACAAACACTCTTATTTTACCGTCAGGACTATATATGGACTTAGCAAGGTTGGAAACTGAACTAGTCCATTATGGGACTGTGGTAGAAAGGGTGAATGCCGTGACGATTGAATCTACCGTATTTGACGAGATTATGGCAGCTCAGCCGGATGACGAGAATCTCAAGAGGATCAAGGAGAAGATGGACGAGGGAAAAGCGGTAGGATTCACAGTCTACGATGACGGGAGTATTCGCTTTAAAGGGAGGTGGTGCGTTCCTCACAAGTGTGAGGAATTGAAGCAGAAATTGATGGAGGAAGGCCACAGTACGCCTTATTCAGTACACCCTGGTGGTGATAAGCTGTACAAGGATTTGAAGAAAATCTATTGGTGGCCGAGAATGAAAAAAGATGTTGCAGATTTTGTGGCTAAATGCATAACTTGCCAAAAAGTAAATGCAGTACGGCAAAAGCCATTGGGATTGGTGAAACCGTTGGAGGTCCCAAGTTGGAAATGGGATAGTATTTCCATGGACTTTGTCTCGGGCTTACCAAGATCTCCTCGAGGGATGAACAAAATTTGGGTAATAGTTGATCGGTTAACAAAGACTGCCATCTTTATACCAATGAAAGACAATTGGTCAATGGATCAACTAGCCAAGGCATATATCGATAATGTGGTTCGAAGGCACGGAGTGCCACATGATATTATTTCGGACCGAGACAGTAGATTTGTCTCAAATTTTTGGACAAAATTACAAGAAGCCTTGGGAACCCAAATCAAGATGAGCACAGCCTTTCATCCGATGACCGACGGTCAAACTGAGCGGACGATACAAACACTTGAAGATATGCTTAGAGCGTGTGTACTTGAATTCAAGGGAAGTTGGGAGAACCACTTGCCGCTAATTGAATTCTCGTATAACAACAGTTACCATGCTAGTATTGGCATGGCACCGTTCGAAGCTCTCTATGGACGCAAGTGTCGCAGTCCGATATGCTGGACAAAGGATGAAAATTCTGTAGTTGTTGGACCTCAGCTCATTGAAGATATGAGTAAACAGATCCAGATTGTCCAACAAAAGATGAAGGCCGCACAAGATCGCCAAAAGAGCTATGCCGATACGAGGCGACAGGAGTTGGAATTCCAAGCGGGAGACAGGGTTATGCTAAAGGTGTCACCCATGAGAGGGGTGATGCGATTTGGCAAACGAGGGAAGCTGAGTCCTCGTTACATTGGTCCATACGAGATTTTAGACCGTGTAGGTACCTTGGCCTACCGATTGGCTCTTCCACCGGAATTATCACGGGTGCACAACGTGTTTCATGTTTCTCAGCTGAAGAAATATGTGCACGATCCAACTCACGCCTTGCAAACTGATGTGATTGAGCTGGATGATGACCTGACGTATGAGGAGTATCCGATCGAGATACTGGACGTCAAAGAAAGAGTCACAAGAAACAAGACCGTGAGGATGGTAAAAGTACTATGGTCTAATCATGGTATCGAAGAAGCGACGTGGGAGTTGGAATCGGATATGAAGCAGAAGTATCCCAACCTTTTTCAACACGACTCGTGAGCAGTTATGGGGACATAACTGTAGTCCTAAGGGGGGAGGATGTGATACCCCGCAGAGAGTCGACACGCGCCGAGGTAAGAATTTAATTTTCAAACCTCAAATATTTTATGCGTGTCAATTATTGCATGCATTACTATTAGTCCGAGTGCGACCCAACTTCGAGGACGAAGTTGATTTCTAAGGAGGGTAGACTGTAATACCCGAGAAATCGACATGGGAGTTGTAAAATCCGGAAGTTAAGAAATTTGGATTTATTTATCGAAATAATTCCGAGAGAACGGAATTAAATATTTTGGATAATCGCGACTCGGGATAGATGTATCGAATTATCCCAAAAATCTCGGATAATTCATATTATGATTTTTAAGAGATTAAAAATCATAATATTATAAAAAAAAAAAAAAAAAAAAAAAAAAAAACGCTGCCTGGTGGCCGCGCGGGGCGCGCCACCAGCAGCAGGCCTGCAGTTCAGGCGTTACACTTGATGTTTGCGTTTGTTTTGGCTTGGGAAGTTTCTAAACGTTGGGAATTCAATTCTCAGATGTTGGTGGATGTTGTGGGGTGCTTGGCAATGATTGTTGGGTGCATTTAAGTCCCCAATAATCAGCTCTTAGAGGAGATATGGGTCATAGGATCCTTGGAGGACAAGTGGAGTGTGGGGGGGGGGGGTTTGGATGAGATTTGAGGGGATTAATTCGGGAAGTTATGAGTGGAAACTCATCCCTTCACCTCCCCACTATCCCATGGCAGCAATTGAAGCTATTAAACCTCTATAAATATCTCCTACTCAGCCTCCATTCCACTCATTTGCAATTCATTCGAAAATTAGAATCACAGTTGAGTGGTGAGAGTTTTGTGAGTTGTTCATCATCTTGGCAGAGAGTTGGACGTGTTCAAGTGATCCAATCCTTTCTTCTAAGGTTAGGTAAGAGTTCTACTTCATTCCATTGGTTTTAGATTCGAGTTTGTTGCCTAGAACTAAGAATTCTTTCGACAACTCCAAAGTAGATTCAATCGGAGGGAGGTGTTGATTCGTGGGGCTGTTCCGGGCGATCTCGAGGATTCTACCAAGGGGAATTTCGATCCTAAACTCATCTCAAGTAAGTTAGTATTGTGCACGTCGATTTTTAGGAGTTTTGGTTGAGTATAACTCGAGATATAGGTTTATCTTTTCATTTGACAAAATCTGTCAAATAGGGTTTTTCTATGACCAATTTTATTGTTCTGTGAATTCGACCATGATCCGTACATTTTTAGGAGAACTTTCCAAAATGAAACTTGTTCCTAATGTCCTAATATGCTCTCTGTAAATTTTTATAATTTTTGGACAAGTTTTGGTCACCCAAATTCGATCTGGTATTTTCTGCGTATGTGTGAACAGTTTTGATGAATGTATGTAGTCAGTTTTGTTGTTCGAATCACTCTTGCCTATGATCGTTTTTAGTGCTTGATGTCTTCATGAAACTTGTTCTAATATGTGTCTAGATTATCCCTGTAAAATTTCATGACTTTTGGAGCACATATGAAATTGTTATGAATTTTTGAACTCACTGTGGTCGTATTTACTGAAGCAAGAGAAATTGAATTTCAATAGCTTTCTGAAATCGATTAAAATGACCTACTTAGAGTCCGAATTTTGAGATGGCTATTTCTATGAAAAATGCTTATCTTGATGTTTTCTAGCTACTGTAATTTTTCCAGAATTTTTAAAAATAATTTGTTGCATTTTTAAATGCAATTTCGGAAACTGCCACAGTGTTACCTTTAATCGGTAAATGCTATTTTGATTATTCGATGAACTATGAGTCGAGTGTTACTCATTTTTGAAGAATATGGATTCTGGAAATGTGGAAATATTATGAAATGATAAAATGTGGTTTTAAAACTTTGTAAGTTTTGATCGAGTGGGATGCCCAATGTGGTGAATTATGTCGCCCCCTCTTGTAGCCAAAACGGCATTTATTTATTGTGATGTATGAGTCTATACTCCTAGATGTATCCGTATGGGTTATCTAGGGCTCCGGAGTGTGTCTGTATAGGGTCCGCTGCATGCACTTACCTCGTGGGTACGAGTCCCAGGGGTTGATCCCAAGGGTTCGTCCCTAGGATATGTTTGAGTCCTTGTGGGTATAAAGTCCCAAAGGTTGGTCCTGTGGGTTCGTCCCTAGGATATGCTAATGGGGTGTCCTCGATCATAACTAACATTGGTAAAATGTTCGTGGCATATGTGTAAGAATTTTAATTTAATTTGTTTACTCGTCTTTTAAATAAATATATTATTTTGTATATTCTCTAAAAAAAAACTTTTAAAATTCGTTGTGCTATATATTAACTTACGCAGTACCTTTGTACTGATAAATTGTTGTTTTATTTTTCCTTTCAGATTTCGCAGAGTAAGCATCGCATGGAGGGATGGGATTTCCATTTTTTAAAAGAAGACTTGTCGCATTTTATTTATTTTAATTTATGCCTTGGACTTAGACTCTGTTTTTGGCCGCATGTTTTGGCCCTGTTTATGTTTGCTTCCGCACTGCTTATTATTATTATGTGTGTTATACTCTGATTAAACTTCGGGCTCATTTGAATGGTTTTTAAATATTTTTAAGTCAATGATGCAACTTAAGCCTTAGCATCCTTTTAAATAAGCTCGATTTAATCGGGTCTTGTTTGGAAGGGTGTGGCGGTAGCGTCCCGGCCTGGGTGACCAAATCCGGGGTGTTACAATTATCCTAAGGAAGCAGTGAAAATTATCCTAAGAAAGCCATAAATTTAAGCTATACTATCTAGAAAGCAGATTTACATGTGAGATAGAAGGGACAGGGAGAAAAGAATAAAAATTAGACAAGATTCAGATGAGACATAATTAAACTTCAATTTTAGCACTCGGATCTTTGTTCGGGGTAATCCTATCAGATAGTTAATTCTCATGCTCTCATTATTGTGTTCCCTTTAACAGACAGGTACTTACAGCATGAGTTTACATGTTCTTAAGACCACAAATTCTAAGATACCACAGACTTATAACTGCCCTGGTGTAACACCCCGGTTTTTGGTCACCCAGGTCGGGATGTCACCGCCACATCCCCTAGTAAGACACGGTTTCTCCAAGCTTACTAAAGGAATGCAAGGCTAGGTATTGCAGTATTTAAAACATTTAAAACATTCAAAACAGCCCATACAATATAGTTCGAAAATAATAATATCATAACGCAACGGAAATAATTGTTTTAGTATAGTATCGCAGCGGAAAATGTAAATAGGGCCGACATGGCCAAACCACGGGTTAAACAGGCCCGTTCATAATATAGTCTAATGTACGAATTTAAAAGCAAAATAATGTTTCCCAAAAGTAAAGTTCCCATGCATGAACGTGCTCATGTTCATTCTACGTACTCTGTAAGAAAAGAAAATAAAAATGGTTTGGTCAGCACAACTTGCCGAGTAAGTTAACACATGCATGATCGTAGGGTTTAAAAGCCATTAATTTAATATTTAAATAAAGCATGATAATAACATAAATAATTCAGTCTAATTTAATCAACTATCTAATTTGCATAATTCAGTTCAGGGCTTCCTTTAACAACACATTTCTCATAATCTAGAATAAAAGCCATAATTTAAATAAGCATTTAAATAATTTAATTGGACAACAAATATAATTTAATTTAATTTAAATTTCCCCCTTACATCCCAGATTCAGTATTTCAAGTATTTCACGATTGCATCGCAATCTCAACAAGTTTAGCCGGTAGCCCGGCGGCCACAACCGTATCAGCCATACCCAGTACCACTCCGGAGCCTCGGGAAACCCATGTGGATATTCTCGAGAGTGTAGGCTCTATATCTAATGCCGTTTTGGCAATATCATATCTCAATTTCGCGCGGGGTCACCATCGTCTATTAAGGCACGAAGTGAATCGTTAGGGGCACCCTGCAGAGCACTCACCCCTAATTTTAATTTATCAAGTTTGTAAGGGGATTTAGTTTCAAAAATCTGATTTCAATTTAGTTTATTCAACAATCATGTTTTAACTCATTTCAACCCTAAAGGTTAATTTCATGTTTCAACAAGATTTCAAGATTTGACTTCCGGTAAACCACTGTTTACTCTAAAATTCGTCTAAAATCAGATTTAACACCAAAAATTCCTAAATTTCTCTACTGACTTAGAAACGTCGAGATGAACAACTTTCGTGTTTTAACTTTTTCAATCCGAGATATCGAAATAGGTCAAAAACACCAATTTTCACAGAAACACAAATCTGTCCGAATTTTGTATGTCACAGTTTAAAGATATTGAAATCTACCACAGCAAATCAACTCCAAATTTGACGAAATTTTACAGAGACCATCTTAAGACATTTATCTACAACTTTTATGTTCGGTCAAAGATTTAAATCGGTCTGGAACCTATGTCAAAAACGTGATCAAGATCGGACCTAAGTTCTGTCAAGAATTTCAAGATCTAGTTTCAAGCAGTTCAGTTTCGGTTGGATTTCACATATCAAATCGTCTTTAAAAATTCTGAAAATTTTACAGTAGATAGAACTAAGCCTTAGGAACATTTTTCATGTTTTAAGTTTTTCCGTTTGACGTCGTTTTAAGGTCGGAAAAATTAGGCAAAACTGTTGCATCGGTAAAAACACCATGTTGGCAGATTTTCGATCTCTTGTTAAATCTTTTAGTTTCGAACGTTTTAATTCCTCCCAAAACCATGTAAGGTTAACTTACAGAGTTGTGAACGTCCGGGATCGTCTATTTTGAAGGCGTGGCTTCCAGTCCACCGTTTCTCCTCTCCGTTCGTCGGGTTCTACGATCTAGATCCAATTCGAGGTGTAGAAGGGAAAAGGAGAAGATTAGGATTCGTTTTCGAATCATATATTGAACAAGGATTGGATCGGGACTTACTACAATGCTGGAGATCTTGAAATTTTCGTCCAACAGTCCAAGCCTTGGTTTCGTGCCTCCGACGACTCCGGATTTAGGGTTTCGAATGTGTAGAGAGTTGTAGGGTTTTGTAAAAGTGTTCGGGGCTTCCAAGGGAGTTTATTTATGGATAGCTAAGCTAGGGCGTCCAAAATCTGACCCTAAGGGTCTTGAGTCGAAAGATGTTCAACCGAAAGTCGAAAAATCCGCGTTCGGGCGAGAGATTCACGCAACGGGCGAATCTGTCGCGTGGCGCGGTCGTGGCGCGCCCTCCCTTGTTCGACCGCGCGGCCACCGCGCCGAGCTCGCCTGGACTTCGGTCCGGGCGGGTCGTGCGATCCGTCGTGCTTTTCCTCCTCTCTTTCGGATTTCTATCCCTCTATGCTCCCGTTTTATGATCTTCGGGTTTCTACTTTCTCTCTAAGTTTTTACTCGGGTCTAATTGGATGTTTGGACTCGAGTTCTCGAGTTCATTGGTGTCGTGTTCCGGTGTATAATTTATTTACCTTTAATCCATCCTTTTATTTAATTAAATTCCTTTAATTCCTTTTTAAGTAAAATCTCATTTCTCATTTCCTTATCCTTATTTATTTATTTATTTGCTGGATTTATTTATTTATGGTATTTATTGTATTTATTGTTTATTTATTTAATTATTGTTTTATTTTATGTTGGAAAATTCTCGGGTATTACAGTCTACCCTCCTTAAGAATCAACTTCGTCCTCGAAATTGTGTTACGGCCTTTCTCGTGCTAAGGTCTTTTGTTTGTTTTGTTATTTTGTGACTGAACTTAGAATTAAGACTTCTAAGCTGCCTACGTACCCGGTGAAGGGATCAAGCCATAACGTAGTTCAAAAGTTTACAAAGATGCACGCAAAATAGGTGGTATGACATCCTCTCCCCCTTAAGATTGCAGTTATGTCCCCATAACTGTGTCGGTATCGGTTTGGAACAATGTCGGGTATCGTTCTCTCATGTCGGATTCTACTTCCCAAGTTGCCGTCTCACTTTCGTGGTTTGACCAAAGAACTTTGACCATTTTGACAGTTTTATTCCTCCTTACTCGCTCCTTAGTGTCTAGAATACGCACTGGGACTTCTTCATAAGTCAAATCTTCATCGAGCTCAATTATCTCCGTTTGAAGTACATGTGTCGGGTCCGGCACATACTTCTTTAGTTGTGAGACATGGAAGACATTATGAACTCGATCTAATTGTGGCGGTAAAGCCAATCGGTAGGCTAGAGTTCCGCCTCGTTCTAGAATTTCGTAAGGTCCTATGTATCGAGGACTTAACTTTCCTCGTTTGCCAAAGCGCATCACCCCCTTCATGGGTGATATCTTTAGCATGACCCTATCTCCCACTTGAAATTCTAGGTCTCTTCGTCTCACGTCGGCATAACTTTTTTGACGGTCTTGTGCGGCTTTCATTTTTCCTTGAATCACTTTGATTTGTTGAGCCATGTCTTCGATAAGTTGTGGTCCCACTACCACTGACTTATCGTTTTCGTCCCAGCTCAACGGGCTTCGGCACTTCCGTCCATACAACGCCTCGAAAGGTGCCATGTCAATGCTAGCATGGTAGCTATTATTATAAGAGAATTCGATTAAGGGTAAATGAGATTCCCAATTTCCCTTAAATTCCAACACGCATGCTCTCAGCATGTCTTCTAATGTTTGGATTGTTCTCTCGGTTTGACCATCTGTCATTGGGTGGAATGCGGTGCTCATTTTGATTTGAGTACCGAGAGCCTTTTGTAACTCCGTCCAAAAGTGAGAGACAAATCTACTGTCTCTATCGGAAATGATGTCATGTGGTACTCCATGTCGTCGTACCACATTATCAATGTAGGCTCGGGCCAATTGGTCCATAGTCCACGTGTCCTTCATCGGGAAAAATATGGTTGTCTTCGTTAGCCTATCCACAATCACCCAAATCTTGTTCATGCCTTTAGGTAATCGGGGTAATCCCGAGACAAAATCCATTGAGATGCTATCCCACTTCCAACTTGGAATCTCTAGTGGTTGCATCAATCCTAAGGGTTTATGTCGCACTGCCTTAACCTTTTGGCAGGTGAGACATTTCGCCACGAAGTCTGCCACTTCCTTCTTCATTCCCGGCCACCAATAGATTTTCTTCAGATCTTTGTAAAGTTTGTCGCCTCCGGGATGCACTGAATATGGCGTGTTGTGCCCTTCCTCCATCAACCTTCGCTTCAACTCGGCACATTTAAGGGGCACGCACCATCTCCCTTTGAAACGAATGCTTCCATCCTCATGGACAGCAAATCCTATTGCCTTTCCTTCGGCAGTATACCCCCTTATCTTCTCGAGTTTCGCATTGCCCGGTTGGGCGAGCTTAATCTCGTCCAATATTGGAGTTTCTACGACCATGGCGTTGATCGTTTCACTCACTGTGCCAGGATGCACAAGTTCTAACTCCAATCTTGCTAACTCCATGTACAATGCCGGCGGAATTACCAACGAGTTCGTCACGTGTTGGGTTTTCCGACTTAGGGCATCGGCTACCACATTCGCCTTCCCCTCGTGGTAGGCTATCTCTAAATCGTAGTCCTTAATAAGTTCCAACCACCTTCGCTGTCTCAAATTCAACTCCTTCTGAGTGAGTATATATTTCAAGCTCTTGTGGTCGGTGAACATTCGACACTTCCGCCCATAAAGATAATGTCTCCATATCTTTAGAACGAAAACGACCGCTGCCAACTCCAGGTCATGTGTCGGATAATTCTCCTCGTGAGGTTTCAGTTGGCGTGATGCATACGCTACGACTCTCGAGTCTTGCATCAAGACACAACCTAAACCTTCCTTCGAAGCATCGCTGTAAACTTCGAAGTCACCATTCTCTGATGGTAGTGTTAATACGGGTGTGGTTGTGAGTCGTTTCTTCAGCTCTTGAAACGCTGTCTCACAAGCCTCTGTCCACACGTATTTTACTCCCTTCTTAAGTAGCTGGGTCAAAGATCGTGCGATTCCGAAAAATCCTTCACGAACCGTCTATAATACCCGGCTAATCCAAGGAAACTCCTTATCTCAGTTTGGCTCTTTGGAGTTGCCCACTCAGTTACGGCAGAAACTTTTGCCGGATCCACTGAAACTCCATCAGCGGATACTATATGTCCAAGAAATGCTACCTCCTTCAACCAAAAGTCGCATTTGGACAATTTGCCGTATAGCTGATTCCTTCGCAAGGTCCCTAACACTTGGTGCAAGTGCTGGGCATGCTCCTCCTCTTTTTTCGAGTAGATCAGGATGTAATCAATGAACACTACTACGCACTGATCTAACAGCTCTCGAAATACATTGTTCATGAGGTTCATGAACATTGTCGGAGCATTTGCTAACCCAAAGGATAACACTGTGAACTCGTAGTGACCATATCGAGTTCGAAACGCCGTCTTCGGAATGTCTTTCTCGGCAATTCTCAACTGGTGATACCCAGATCGTAAGTCAATCTTCGAGAATACTGAAGCTCCCTTCAGTTGATCAAATAGATCCTCTATTCTCGGCAGAGGGTATTTATTCTTAATGGTCACTTGGTTTAATCCTCGGTAATCTATGCAAAGACGTAATCCTCCGTCTTTCTTCTTAACAAATAAGACCGGTGCTCCCCAGGGGGAAGTACTCGGCCTTATATACCCCTTTCCTAACAGCTCCTCGAGTTGGTCTTTTAACTCTTTCATTTCCAGTGGTGCCATTGTAATACCCGAGAATTTTCCAACACAAAATAAAACAATAATTAAATAAATAAATAATAAATAAAATAAATACTATATAAATAAACAAATCCAGCAAATAAAAGAAATAAATAAAGATAAGGAAATGAGAAATGAGACTTTTACTTAAAAAGGAATTAAAGGAATTTAATTCAATAAAAGGATGGATAAATGGTACACCAAAACCCGACACTAATGAACTCGAGCATTCGAGTCCAAAACATCCAATTAGACTGAGAATAAAATTAGAGAGAAAGTACGAACCCGAATATACCCCGGAAATCGGAATTCGGGAGCATAGAGGGATAGAAACCCGAAAGAGAGGCGGAAAAGCACGACGGATCGCACGACCCGCCCGGACCGAAGTCCAGGCGAAGTCGGCGCGGTGGCCGCGCGGTAAAGTGGCTTTAGCGCGCCACGACCGCGCCACCCCACAGATTCGTTTGTTGCGTGAATCTCTCGCCCGAACGCGGATTTTTCGACTTTCGGTTGAACATCTCTCGACTCCAGACTTCTAGGTCGGTTGTGGACGCCCTAGGGACTTAGAATTCTATAAATAAGCCCCTTGGGAGCCCCAAACAAGTTTACCAAACCCTACAATCTTCTATACGTTCGAAACCCTAAATTCGGAGTCGACGGAAAGCACCAAACGGAGGCAGCAGCTTGGACGAAAATCCAAGGTCTCCAAACGTTGTGGTAAGCTCTAGTCCAATAAATCTTTTCACGTTTCAATCCGAAAACGGATTCTAACTTCGATTCTTTTCTTTCTACACCCCGTATCGAATCTAGATCGTAGAACCCGACGAACGGAGAGGAGAAACGGTGATCTGGAAGCCACGCCTCCGAACTAGACATTCCCGACGTTCATACACACTGTAAGTTAGCCTTACATGGTTTTGGGAGATTTTAAAACATTCGAAACCTAAACGATTCAACAAGAACCATAAATCTGTCCACTTTTGTTTTTCTACCGACGCAACAGATTTGTTGAATTTTTCCGACCCTTAAAACGAACTGAAACGGAAAAACTTAAAACACGAAAAACGTTCCTAAGATTTAGACCTAGCCACTGTAAAAATTTGAGAATTTTTGGAGTTGATTTGATATGTGAAAACCCGTCGAAACCGAACTGTTTGATTCTAGATCTTGAAATCTTGGACAGAACTTAGGAATGATCTTGATCACGTTTTTGAGATAGGATCTAGGCTGTTTTAGATCTTTGGCCAAACATGAAAGCTGTAGATAAATGTCTTAAGATGATCCCTGTCAAGTTTCATTAAATTTGGAGTTGAATTGATATGTTAGAATTTGAAATCTTTAAACTGTGACATGTTAAACTCGGACAGATTTCTTCTTATGCGAAAATCGGTGATTTTGACCTATTAAGGTATCTCGGATTGAAAAAGTTAAAACATGAAAGTTGTAGATCTTGATGTTTCCGAGTCAGATATGAAATTTTGGAATTTTTGGAATTAAATCTGATTTTAGACGAATTTTGGAGTAAACTGTGATTTACCGAAACGAAATCTTGAAATCTTGTTGAAACATGGAATTAACCTTTAGGGTTGAAACGAATTGAGATATTGTTTCTAAATTAATACAATGGAAGTCAGATTTTAAAAACTAAATCCCCTTACAAACTTGATAAATTAAAATTAGGGGTGAGTGCTCTGCAGGGTGCCCCCTAACGATTCACTTCGTGCCGTAATGGACGATGGTGACCCCGCGCGCTATACTTGAAATGTGATATTGCCAAAACGGCGAAATATAGAGCCTACACTCTCGTGAATATCCGTATGGGTTTCCCGAGGCTCCGGAGTGGTACTGGGTATGGCTGATACGGCTGCGGCCGCCGGGCTACCGGCTAAACTTGTTGACATCGCGATTTTTATCGTGAAACTTTGAAATACCAAATCGAGAATGTAATGGGGATTCTAAATTAAATTAAACTAGATTAAATGATATTGTTGTCAAATTAAATTATTTAAATGCTTTATTTAAATTATGGCTATTATCTTGAACCATGTGATATGTGTTGTTAAAAAGAGCCTGAGATAAATTATGCTATTGGATATGGATTAGATGAAACTAAATATTATGTTATTATCATGCTTTTGTTAAATTATCAAATTTATGGCTTTTAAACCCTACGATCATGCATGTGTTAACTTACTCAGCAAACTTTGCTGACCAAAACCATTTTTATTCCTTTCTTTACAGAATATGTGGAATGAGCCTGTATGAGCACGAATCATGCATGGGATTTTGGGAATTGTTATTTTGCTTTTAAATTTCGTACTTAGACTATATTATGAACGGGCCTGTTTAACCCGTGTTTTGGCCATGTCGGCCCTTTTTATAATTTCCGCTGCGATACTGTACTAAACTAAATATTTCCGCTGCGCTATGCTATTATTATTTTCGAATTATATTGTATGGGCTATTTTGAATGCTTTAAATGTTTTAAATCCTGCAATACCTAGCCTTGCATCTCTTTAGTAAGCTCGGAGAAACCGTGTCTTACTAGGGGGATGTGGCGGTGACATCCCGACCTGGGTGACCAAAAACCGGGGTGTTACAGCCATCCGGTATCAGAGCCCGGCTATTTTTAAACTATTATTTTTAAACCATTACTATTTTTAACTATTATTAGTATTTTGACTATTATTTTAAATTTTAAATTATTATTTCCATGGAGAAGAATTTTTATTCTTTATTTTAAAACCCATGAAAAAATATATATATATATGGTGTATTAAATTATTATTGGGGGGAATTATCATTTGCATATGCATGTTGCATCTCTGCTATGAACTTATAATCTCGGAGACTTGAACTTAGAATCTTGGCGAAACTTGAACTTAGCATCTTGGCGAAACTTGAACTTAGAATCTTGGAAACTCGAACCTAGAATCTTGGCGAATTGAACTTAGAATCTTGGCGAATATTAACTTAGATCTCTTGCTTGCGCTAGATGGCTAGTCAAGACATGATGCAGTTGATGGTCAGGATGATGAGCGTTCATCTCGATTCCCACCAAACCCTAGAGCAAATGAAGTACCGTATGGCTCAGTTGGAGGCCAATTTACATCACATGGGCAACTTGAGAGAGGCGGATCATCACCGCATAAACCAACTCGAACGCCAAGTCCAAACCCTCACTACACAAAACTTAATACTAAAGGAATACATCGATGCCCACGGGCAAGACTTAAACACTATCTTTGACGACCTACTACCGCCGAGTTCGGAGGAGGAAGATCCAGAGGAAGATCCGGCTACCCCACCGGGAGACGTCATGAGGCACTAGAGATTCTATTGTTAGACATTGTTTTGCTAGAAAAATATTTCTACTTTTGTACTAAAATTTCTTTTGAGGAAATAAAATGCCCGATTTATTTTTTTTCAAAACAAAACAAAACAAAATAAAATAAAACCCTGAAGCATACGATGCTTCTTAATCCGAACAAAGCACCACGTGCTAAATTACTACACACATATACATTTATAGAAATTGCTTAGACTATATGCTAAATTCACCAGCCCTAATCTATCATATTTGTACCAGAATGGCACCCAGAGGAAGAGGAAGAGGAAGAACTCAAACCACTCCCCAAACCACCACTGAGATACCTACTGAAACACCACCCAACGTCACTGAACCGATTCAACCTGAGATGGAACAACCCCAAGGTGCGCAGGACGCCCCCGCACCGAACAATGTGGGCGATCGTCTTAGGACGATAGAGGAAGTGTTGATTGCGCTCGGAAACGCGCAAGTCAACCAGGGTCAAGCTGTGGCGGTACCTCCGCCCCAAGCTCGCCCTAACTACCTGGCGATGGTGAATCCCTACCAGCCGCCCCACTATGCTGGTGAGGAGGATCCAGCTAAACTGGAGGAATGGATCCGGACTTTTGACAAGCTGCTGGGAGCGGTCAAATGTCCGGAAGGAGAGAGGGTACATGTCGCTTCATACTACTTGGGAGGCGAAGCTGATGACTGGTGGCAAGCAACGCAAGCCAAACTGACTGAAGATGACGAGCCTTACTCGTGGATGGAGATGATGGAACTACTCAGGGATCGATTCTATCCCTTGAGTACCAAAGCTGCCATGTACGAAGAATTCTTGTCACTGAAGCAAGGAAGCCAAACGGTGCAAGAATACTACACCCGCTTCAAGGAGCTGGTGAGGTTCGCACCAAGGCTAGTGCCTACTGATGCGGAGAAGGCACAGAAGTTCGAGATGGGACTGAACCTGTCTGTGCGCGAAGTGATCGCGGGGGTACACTACCCCGATTTGCAAGCCGTATACGATCGCGCTGTAGCGGTAGCACGCGTGCAGCAGCTGAAAAGAAGGGTGAGTGGGGAGTCCAGCAGGGGTCCTCAAGACAAGAGAAGCCGAGACTCGAGAAACGAGAACAACACTGGAAGGAACGAGCAGCGCAGAGGGTCGAATAGGCCCCAACAAAACAACACGGGAAGGAGGTTCAATCAAGAAGATCCGGTACCGCCTTGCCCGCAATGTGGACGACCACATCTGGCAAGGGGATGCCCGCAACAAGGCGCCTGTTACCGATGCGGTCGAATGGGACACGTTCGACGGGAATGTCGAACTAGGCTCGAGAACATAACGAAGAGGGACGATTTGGTCGCGGGGCAAGAACAGCCTCAAAACCAAAACGGTCGAAACGGGAATAACCAAGGGTACAGACCCCCTCAAAATAGGCCGCAAAACCAGAACCAGAACCAACGACCTCCGCCCCCACAGAATCAAAACCAGCAACAAAATCAGCAGCCGAATGCGAATCAGCTGGGCAATCAGGGACGCCCTATGGGGAGGCTGAACGTGGTGAACCAAGCGGACGTGCCTGCGCAAGGAGAAGTGATGGCAGGTACATTTCACGTTTTGAATACACCCCTTAGAATTTTATTTGATTCCGGAGCTAGTTGCTCAATTATTGCATCAAGGATAGTGCCTGAGTTAGATCTACCTAAGTGCGAGAGAATTAGCTTAGGAATTCAATTGCCTTCTGGAGAAGTAGTGCCTTGCTCTAAACGATATAACGGAATTCCTATAGTGATAAAGAACGTAGAATTCTTCGCGAACTTGGTAGAATTTAACTTAAGAGACTTTGACATCATACTGGGGATGGATTGGCTATCCCAGTATGAAGCGGTGATCGAATGCCAAAAGCAAAAGATCACCTTGTCAAAAAGTAGGGGAAAGAGAGTTATCTTTTACTCTCAGCCCCCTAAGAAAAGTAACAAAATCGTTAGTGCACTTAAACTAAGTAACTTGATGCGTAAGGGGTACGAACTATATGCGTGCTATGTGCACAACCTTGAGGCGGAAGAGAACAAGGTTGATAGCATACCAGTGGTAAGAGAGTACCCGGACGTGTTCCCTGAAGACGTTCCGGGTAGGGGTGGGCGTCGGGTCGGGTTGTCGGGTTCGGGTACCCGAAAGTCGGGTACCCGACACTATCGGGTATCTAAAATAGATACCCGAACCCGACCCGCACAAAAGCGGGTACCCGATAATCGGGTACCCGACTTTATCGGGTCGGGTTTGTCGGGTACCCGATACCCGAAAAAATATTATTTTTTAAAAAATATATATTCAATTTATTTAGTTTTAATTTTAAAAAATACAATTATTAACCCAAGATACACAACTCTTTAAAAAAAGCTAAGATTATTACTAACATTCAACCATATATATGTATATTCATTTATATTGTTATAAAAAAATTTAAAAAGAAAATTTTTATTTTAATTTAAAATGATAATAACTATCAATTTAAAATAATAATAACTATGGTGGTGGCACTGGTAGTTTTATAAAGTTTTCTTGATTTAAAATAATAATGTATCAATTTTCTTATTTAAAAAAATCTTATTTAAAAAATATAAAATTTCAGTTTTACTTATTATTAATTAACATAAATTAGTATTATTTAATTAAATTTAGTGCTCTACGGTGATACTATTAATTAAAATAAAAAACTATAACTCATCGTGTTATTTTCAATTCTTGAAATCCACTGTTATGTTCAAGATTAATTATATTATCCATCACTAATGCCAAAAAAATTAAATATCGTAGACTTTACAAATTTTTTAAGCTTATACTTAATTTTTCACCATATTGAATAAAAAATAAGTACCAATTATCAAATATATGAATATTGTAGAGCAAAATATATAAATAAATATTAGGGAAAAAAATTAAAATTTATTTATTTATTATTTTGTCGGGTACCCGATACCCGATCGGGTATCCGGCTATAAACCCGACACCCGACCCGATAGATGATTGTCGGGTCGGGTACCCGAAAATGTCGGGTTTTTAACATTAAAACCCGACAAAACCCGAACCCGACATGTCGGGTTCGGGTCGGGTACCCGATACCCGACAAAAAATGCCCACCCCTAGTTCCGGGCATGCCACCTGAGAGAGATCTTGAATTCACGATAGATCTCATTCCGGGGACAGAGCCTGTCTTGAAAGCTCCGTACCGGATGGCACCACTGGAAATGAAGGAGTTAAAGGAACAACTCGAGGAGCTATTGGGAAAAGGTTACATAAGACCGAGTACGTCCCCTTGGGGAGCACCGGTTTTGTTTGTCAAGAAGAAAGACGGAGGACTACGTCTTTGCATAGATTACCGAGGACTAAACCAAGTGACCATTAAGAATAAATACCCCCTTCCGAGAATAGAGCATCTGTTTGATCAACTGAAGGGAGCTTCAGTATTCTCGAAGATCGATTTGCGATCTGGGTATCATCAATTGAGGATCGCCGAGAAGGACATTCCGAAGACGGATTTCGAACGCGATATGGCCATTACGAGTTCACAGTGTTATCCTTCGGGTTAACAAATGCTCCGGCCATGTTCATGAATCTCATGAACAACGTGTTCCGAGAATTGTTAGACCAGTGTGTCGTAGTGTTCATTGACGACATCCTGATCTACTCGAAGAGCGAGGAGGAGCATGCGAAACACTTACATCAAGTGTTGGAGATCTTGCGAAGAAATCAGCTATACGGCAAGCTGTCGAAATGTGACTTCTGGCTGAAAGAAGTGGCATTTCTCGGACACATAGTATCCGCTGATGGAGTATCAGTGGATCCGGGAAAAGTTTCTGCCGTAACTGAATGGGCAACTCCGAAAAGTCCAACGGAAATAAGGAGTTTCCTTGGATTAGCCGGATATTATAGACGATTGGTGAAGGACTTTTCAAGGATTGCACGTCCTTTGACCCAGCTGCTGAAGAAAGGAGCAAAATACGAGTGGACCGAAGCTTGTGAGATTTCGTTTCAAGAGCTGAAGAAACGACTCACAACCACACCCGTATTAACATTACCATCAGAGAATGGTGACTTCGAAGTATATAGCGATGCTTCGAAGGAAGGTTTAGGTTGTGTCTTGATGCAAGACTCGAGAGTCGTAGCCTATGCATCACGCCAACTAAAACCTCACGAGGAAAATTATCCGACACATGACCTGGAGTTGGCAGCGGTCGTTTTCGCTCTAAAGATATGGAGACATTATCTTTATGGGCGGAAGTGTCGAATGTTCACCGACCACAAGAGCTTGAAATATATATTCACTCAGAAGGAGTTGAATTTGAGACAGCGAAGGTGGTTGGAACTCATTAAGGACTACGATTTAGAGATAGCGTACCACGAGGGGAAGGCGAATGTGGTAGCCGATGCCCTAAGTTGGAAAACCCAACACGTGACAAACTCGTTGGTAATTCCGTCGGCATTGTACATGGAATTGGCAAGATTGGAGTTAGAACTTGTGCATCCTGGCACAGTGAGAGAAACGGTCAATGCCATGGTCGTAGAAACTCCCATATTAGACGAGATTCGACTCGCTCAACCGGGCGACCCGAAACTCGAGAAGATAAAAGGGTATATTGCCGAAGGAAAGGCAATAGGATTTGCTGTCCACGAGGATGGAAGCATCCGTTTTAAAGGCAGATGGTGTGTGCCTTTTAAATGTGCCGAGTTGAAGCAAAGGTTGATGGAGGAAGGGCACAACACGCCATATTCCGTACATCCCGGAGGTGACAAGCTATACAAAGATCTGAAGAAGATCTATTGGTGGCCGGGAATGAAGAAGGAAGTGGCAAATTTCGTGGCGAGATGTCTCACCTGCCAAAAGGTTAAGGCAGTGCGACATAAACCCTTAGGATTGATGCAACCACTAGAGATTCCAAGTTGGAAGTGGGATAGCATCTCAATGGACTTTGTCTCGGGATTACCCCGATCACCTAAAGGCATGAACAAGATTTGGGTGATTGTGGATAGGCTAACGAAGACAGCCATATTCATCCCAATGAAAGACACGTGGACTATGGACCAATTGGCCCGAGCCTACATTGATAATGTGGTACGACGACATGGAGTACCACATGATATCATTTCCGATAGAGACAGTAGATTTGTCTCTCATTTCTGGACGGAGTTACAAAAAGCTCTCGGTACTCAAATCAAAATGAGCACCGCATTCCACCCGATGACGGATGGACAAACCGAGAGAACAATCCAAACACTAGAAGACATGCTGAGAGCATGTGTGTTGGAATTCAAAGGAAATTGGGAATCTCATTTACCCTTGATTGAGTTTTCCTATAATAATAGTTACCATGCTAGTATCGGCATGGCACCTTTCGAGGCATTGTATGGACGAAAGTGTCGAAGCCCTTTGAGCTGGGAAGAAAACGATAAGTCCGTGGTAGTGGGACCACAACTTATCGAAGACATGGCTCAACAAATCAAAGTGATCCAAGGGAAGATGAAAGCCGCTCAAGACCGTCAAAAGAGTTATGCCGACGTGAGACGACGAGACCTAGAATTTCAAGTGGGAGATAGGGTCATGCTAAAGATATCACCCATGAAGGGGGTGATGCGCTTTGGCAAACGAGGAAAGTTAAGTCCGCGATACATAGGACCTTACGAAATTCTAGAACGAGTCGGAACTCTAGCCTACCGATTGGCTTTACCGCCACACTTAGATAGAGTTCATAATGTCTTCCATGTCTCGCAACTAAAGAAGTATGTGCCAGACCCGACACATGTACTTCAATCGGAGATAATTGAGCTAGACGAAGATTTGACTTACGAAGAAGTCCCAGTGCGTATTCTCGATACTAAGGAACGAGTAACGAGGAACAAAACCATCAAAATGATCAAGGTTCTTTGGTCAAATCACGAAAGTGAGACGGCAACTTGGGAGGTAGAATCCGACATGAAAGAACGATACCCGACACTGTTCCAAACCGACACCGACACAGTTATGGGGACATAACTGCAATCTTAAGGGGGAGAGGATGTCATACCACCTATTTTCGTGCAATTTTGTAAACTTTTGAACTACGTTATAGCTTGATCCCTTTACCGGGTACGTAGGCAGCTTAGAAGTTTAATTCTAAGTTCAGTCACAAAACAATAAAACAAACACAAGACCTTAGCACGAGACGAGAAAAGCCGAAACACAACTTCGAGGACGAAGTTGATTCTTAAGGAGGGTAGACTGTAATACCCGAGAATTTTCCAACACAAAATAAAACAATAATTAAATAAATAAATAATAAATAAAATAAATACTATAAATAAATAAACAAATCCAGCAAATAAAAGAAATAAATAAAGATAAGGAAATGAGAAATGAGACTTTTACTTAAAAAGGAATTAAAGGAATTTAATTCAATAAAAGGATGGATAAATGGTACACCAAAACCCGACACTAATGAACTCGAGCATTCGAGTCCAAAACATCCAATTAGACTGAGAATAAAATTAGAGAGAAAGTACGAACCCGAATATACCCCGGAAATCGGAATTCGGGAGCATAGAGGGATAGAAACCCGAAAGAGAGGCGGAAAAGCACGACGGATCGCACGACCCGCCCGGACCGAAGTCCAGGCGAAGTCGGCGCGGTGGCCGCGCGGTAAAGTGGCTTTAGCGCGCCACGACCGCGCCACCCCACAGATTCGTTTGTTGCGTGAATCTCTCGCCCGAACGCGGATTTTTCGACTTTCGGTTGAACATCTCTCGACTCCAGACTTCTAGGTCGGTTGTGGACGCCCTAGGGACTTAGAATTCTATAAATAAGCCCCTTGGGAGCCCCAAACAAGTTTACCAAACCCTACAATCTTTTATACGTTCGAAACCCTAAATTCGGAGTCGACGGAAAGCACCAAACGGAGGCAGCAGCTTGGACGAAAATCCAAGGTCTCCAAACGTTGTGGTAAGCTCTAGTCCAATAAATCTTTTCACGTTTCAATCCGAAAACGGATTCTAACTTCGATTCTTTTCTTTCTACACCCCGTATCGAATCTAGATCGTAGAACCCGACGAACGGAGAGGAGAAACGGTGATCTGGAAGCCACGCCTCCGAACTAGACATTCCCGACGTTCATAGACACTGTAAGTTAGCCTTACATGGTTTTGGGAGATTTTAAAACATTCGAAACCTAAAAGATTCAACAAGAACCATAAATCTGTCCACTTTTGTTTTTCTACCAACGCAACAGATTTGTTGAATTTTTCCGACCCTTAAAACGAACTCAAACGGAAAAACTTAAAACACAAAAAACGTTCCTAAGACTTAGACCTAGCCACTGTTAAAATTTGAGAATTTTTGGAGTTGATTTGGTATGTGAAAACCCGTCGAAACCGAACTATTTGATTCTAGATCTTGAAATCTTGGACAGAACTTAGGAATGATCTTGATCACGTTTTTGAGATAGGATCTAGGCTGTTTTAGATCTTTGGCCAAACATGAAAGCTGTAGATAAATGTCTTAAGATTATCCCTGTCAAGTTTCATTAAATTTGGAGTTGAATTGATATGTTAGAATTTGAAATCTTTAAACTGTGACATGTTAAACTCGGACAGATTTCTTCTTATGCGAAAATCGGTGATTTTGACCTACTTAGGTATCTCGGATTGAAAAAGTTAAAACACGAAAGTTGTAGATCTTGATGTTTCCGAGTAAGATATGAAATTTTGGAATTTTTGGAATTAAATCTGATTTTAGACGAATTTTGGAGTAAACTGTGATTTACCGAAACGAAATCTTGAAATCTTGTTGAAACATGGAATTAACTTTTAGGGTTGAAACGAATTGAGATATTGTTTCTAAATTAATACAATGGAAGTCAGATTTTAAAAACTAAATCCCCTTACAAACTTGATAAATTAAAATTAGGGGTGAGTGCTCTGCAGGGTGCCCCCTAACGATTCACTTCGTGCCGTAATGGACGATGGTGACCCCGCGCGCTATACTTGAAATGTGATATTGCCAAAACGGCGAAATATAGAGCCTACACTCTCGTGAATATCCGTATGGGTTTCCCGAGGCTCCGGAGTGGTACTGGGTATGGCTGATACGGCTGCGGCCGCCGGGCTACCGGCTAAACTTGTTGACATCGCGATTTTTATCGTGAAACTTTGAAATACCAAATCGGGAATGTAATGGGGATTCTAAATTAAATTAAACTAGATTAAATGATATTGTTGTCAAATTAAATTATTTAAATGCTTTATTTAAATTATGGCTATTATCTTGAACCATGTGATATGTGTTGTTAAAAAGAGCCTGAGATAAATTATGCTATTGGATATGGATTAGATGAAACTAAATACTATGTTATTATCATGCTTTTGTTAAATTATCAAATTTATGGCTTTTAAACCCTACGATCATGCATGTGTTAACTTACTCAGCAAACTTTGCTGACCAAAACCATTTTTATTCCTTTCTTTACAGAATATGTGGAATGAGCCTGTATGAGCACGAATCATGCATGGGATTTTGGGAATTGTTATTTTGCTTTTAAATTTCGTACTTAGACTATATTATGAACGGGCCTGTTTAACCCGTGTTTTGGCCATGTCGGCCCTTTTTATAATTTCCGCTGCGATACTGTACTAAACTAAATATTTCCGCTGCGCTATGCTATTATTATTTTCGAATTATATTGTATGGGCTATTTTGAATGCTTTAAATGTTTTAAATCCTGCAATACCTAGCCTTGCATCTCTTTAGTAAGCTCGGAGAAACCGTGTCTTACTAGGGGGATGTGGCCGTGACATCCCGACCTGGGTGACCAAAAACCGGGGTGTTACAGCCATCCGGTACGGAGCTTTTGAGACAGGCTTTGTGCCCGGAATGAGATCTATCGTGAATTCAAGATCTCTCTCAGGTGGCATTCCCGGGATGTCTTCAGGAAACACATCCGGGTATTCTCTTACCACTGGTATGCTATCAACCTTGTTCTCTTCCGCCTCAAGGTTGTGCACATAGCACGCATATAGTTCATACCCCTTACGCATCAAGTTAGTTTAAGTGCACTAACGATTTTTTTACTCTTCTTAGGGGGCTGAGAGTAAAAGATAACTCTCTTTCCCCTACTTTTTGACAAGGTGATCTTTTGCTTTTGGCATTCGATCACCGCCTTATACTGGGATAACCAATCCATTCCCAGTATGATGTCAAAGTCTCTTAAGTTAAATTCTACTAAGTTCGCGAAGAATTCTACGTTCTTTATCACTATAGGAATTCCGTTATATCGTTTAGAGCAAGATACTACTTCTCCAGAAGGCAATTGAATTCCTAAGCTAATTCTCTCGCACTTAGGTAGATCTAACTCAGGCACTATTCTTGATGCTATAATTGAGCAACTTGCTCCAGAATCGAATAAAACTTTAAGGGGCGTATTCAAAACATGAAATGTACCTGCCATCACTTCTCCTTGAGCAGGCACATCCGCTTGATTAACCACGTTAAGCCTCCCAATAGGGCGTCCCTGATTGCCCTGCTGATTCGCATTCGGCTGCTGGTTTTGCTGTTGGTTTTGGTTCTGAGGGGGCGGAGGTCGTTGGTTCTGATTCTGGTTCTGCGGCCTATTTTGAGGGGGTCTGTACCCCTGGTTATTTCCGTTCCGCCCGTTTTGATTTTGAGGCTGTTCTTGCCCTGTGACCAAGTCCTCCCTTTTCGTTATGTTTTCAAGCCTAGTCCGGCACTCCCGACGTATGTGACCCATTCGACCACATCGGAAGCAGGCGCCCTGTTGAGGGCATCCCCTCGTCAGATGGGGTCGTCCACACCTTGGGCAGGGTGGTACGGGTTCTTCTTGGTTAAACCTTCTCCCATTATTGTTTTGTTGCGGCCTATTCGACCCTCTCCGCTGTTCGTTCCTTCCAGTGTTGTTCTCGCTTCTCGAGTCCCGGTTTCTCTTGTCTTGGGGACCCCTGCTGGACTCCCCACTCACCCTTCTCTTCAGTTGTTGCACACGCGCTACCGCCACAGCGCGGTCATACACAGCTTGCAAATCAGGGTAGTGTACCCCCGCGATCACCTCGCGAACAGACAGGTTCAGTCCCATCTCGAACTTCTGTGCTTTCTCCGCATCAGTGGGCACTAGCCTTGGTGCGAACCTCACCAGCTCCTTAAAACGTGTGTAGTATTCTTGCATAGTTTGGCCTCCTTGCTTCAGCGACAGGAACTCTTCGTACATCGCTGATTTGGTACTCAGGGGATAGAATCGATCCCTGAGCATCTCCATCATTTCCACACATGAGTAGGGCTCGTCATCCTCCGTCAGTTTGGCTTGTGTCGCCTGCCACCAGTCGTCAGCTTCGCCTCCCAAGTAGTATGAGGCGACGTGCACTCTTTCTCCTTCCGGACACTTGACTGCTCCCAGCAGCTTGTCGAAAGTCCGGATCCACTCCTCCAGTTTAGCTGGATCCTCCTCACCAGCATAGTGGGGCGGCTGGTAAGGATTCACCATCGCCAGATAGTTAGGGCGAGCTTGGGGCGGAGGTACCGCCGCAGCTTGGCCCTGGTTGACTTGCGTGTTTCCTAGCGCAATCAAAACCTCCTCTATCGTCCGAAGACGATCGCCCACGTTGTTCGGTGCGGGGGCATCCTGCGCACCTTGGGGTTGTTCCTCTACAGGTTGGGCCGGTTCCGTGACATTTGGAGGTATTTCGGTAGGTGTTTCAGTGGTGGTTTGAGGAGCGGGTTGAGTTCTTCCTCTTCCTCTTCCTCTGGATGCCATTCTGGTACAAATAGGGTGGATTAGGACTTGTGAATTTAACATATAGTCTAAGCAATTTCTATAAATGTATATGTGTTTTGTAATTTAGCACGTGGTGCTCGATCGAACTAAGAAGCGCCGTACGCTTCGGGGTTTTATTTTAGTTTGTTTTATTTTATATCGATTTTTTTCCCGTGTACGGACAGGTCTGTCCGTTTTTTTTTTTCGATTTATTATAAATAAATCGGGCATTTTATTTCCTCAAAAGAAATTTTAGTACAAAGGTAGAAATATTTTCCTAGCAAAATAGTATCTACTAAAAATAGAATCTCTAGCGTCTCAAGACGTCCTCCGGTGGGGTAGCAGGATCCTCCTCCGGGTCTTCCTCCTCCGAACTTGGCGGCAGTAGATCGTCAAAGATAGTGTTCAGGTCTTGCCAATGGGCATCGATGTGCTCCTTTAGTATTAGGTTTTGTGTAGTGAGGGTTTGGACTTGGCGTTCGAGTTGGTTTATGCGGTGGTGATCCGCCTCTCTCAAGTTGCCCATGTGGTGCAAATTGGCCTCCAATTGAGCCATACGGTATTTCATTTGCTCTATGGTTTGTTGGGAATCAAGGTGAACGTTCATCATTTTGATCATCAACTGCATCATATCTTGACTAGCCATCTAGCGCAAGCAAGAGATCTAAGTTAATATTCGCCAAGATTCTAAGTTCAATTTTGCCAAGATTCTAAGTTCAAATTCGCTAAAATTCTAAGTTCAAATTCGCCAAGATTCTAGGTTCAAATTCGCCAAGATTCTAAGTTCAAATTCGCCAAGATCCTAAGTTCATAGAAGAGATGCAATATGCAAATGCAAATGATGATCCCACCAAAAATAATTTAATGCACCATATATATATATATTTTTTTCCATGGATTTTAAAAATAAAAATTTCTCCATGGAAATAATACTTTAAAATTTAAAGTAATAGTCAAAACATTAATAATAATTTAAAAATAATAATGGTTTAAAAATAATAGTTTAAAAATAGCCGGGCTCTGATACCAACTTGTAACACCCCGGTTTTTGGTCACCCAGGTCGGGATGTCACCGCCACATCCCCCTAGTAAGACACGGTTTCTCCGAGCTTACTAAAGGAATGCAAGGCTAGGTATTGCAATATTTAAAACATTTAAAGCATTCAAAACAGCCCATACAATATAGTTCGAAAATAATAATATCATAGCGCAGCGGAAATAATTGTTTTAGTATAGTATCGCAGCGGAAAATGTAAATAGGGCCGACATGGCCAAAACACGGGTTAAACAGACCCGTTCATAATATAGTCTAATGTACGAATTTAAAAGCAAAATAATGTTTCCCAAAAGTAAAGTTCCCATGCATGAACGTGCTCATGTTCATTCTACGTACTCTGTAAGAAAAGAAAATAAAAATGGTTTGGTCAGCACAACTTGCTGAGTAAGTTAACACATGCATGATCGTAGGGTTTAAAAGCCATTAATTTAATATTTAAATAAAGCATGATAATAACATAAATAATTCAGTCTAATTTAATCAACTATCCAATTTGCATAATTCAGTTCAGGACTTCCTTTAACAACACATTTCTCATAATCTAGAATAAAAGTCATAATTTAAATAAGCATTTAAATAATTTAATTGGACAACAAATATAATTTAATTTAATTTAAATTTCCCCCTTACATCCCAGATTCAGTATTTCACGATTGCATCGCAATCTCAACAAGTTTAGCCGGTAGCCCGGCGGCCGCAACCGTATCAGCCATACCCAGTACCACTCCGGAGCCTCGGGAAACCCATGTGGATATTCTCGAGAGTGTAGGCTCTATATCTCATGCCGTTTTGGCAATATCATATCTCAATTTCGCGCGGGGTCACCATCGTCCATTAAGGCACGAAGTGAATCGTTAGGGGGCACCCTGCAGAGCACTCACCCCTAATTTTAATTTATCAAGTTTGTAAGGGGATTTAGTTTCAAAAATCTGATTTCAATTTAGTTTATTCAACAATCATGTTTCAACTCATTTCAACCCTAAAGGTTAATTTCATGTTTCAACAAGATTTCAAGATTTGACTTCCGGTAAACCACTGTTTACTCTAAAATTCGTCTAAAATCAGATTTAATTCCAAAAATTCCAAAATTTTACTACTGACTCAGAAAGGTCGAGATGAACAACTTTCGTGTTTTAACTTTTCCAATCCGAGATACAAAATAGGTCAAAAACACCAATTTTCACAGAAACACAAATCTGTCCGAATTTTGTATGTCACAGTTAAAAGATATTGAGACCACATCGGTCAAAGATCTAAATCGGTCTGGAACCTATGTCAAAAACGTGATCAAGATCAGACCTAAGTTCTGTCAAGAATTTCAAGATCTAGTTTCAAGCAGTTCGGTTTCGGTTGGTTTTCACATATCAAATCATCTCTAAAAATTCTGAAAATTTTACAGTAGATAGAACTAAGCCTTAGGAACGTTTTTCTTCTTTTAAGTTTTTCCGTTTGACGTTGTTTTAAGGTTCGGAAAAATTAGGCAAAACTGTTGCGTCGGTAAAAACACCATGTTGGCAGATTTTCGATCTCTTGTTAAATCTTTTAGTTTCGAACGTTTTAATTCCTCCCAAAATCATGTAAGGTTAACTTACAGAGTTGTGAACGTCCGGGATCGTCTATTTCGAAGGAATGGCTTCCAGTCCACCGTTTCTCCTCTCCGTTCGTCCGGTTCTACGATCTAGATCCAATTTGAGGTGTAGCAGGGAAAAGGAGAAGATTAGGATTCGTTTTCGAATCATATATTGAACAAGGATTGGATCGGGACTTACCACAACGCTGGAGATCTTGAAATTTTCGTCCAACAGTCCAAGCCTTGGTTTCGTGCCTCCGACGACTCCGGATTTAGGGTTTCGAATGTGTAGAGAGTTGTAAGGTTTTGTAAAAGTGTTCGGGGGTTCCAAGGGAGTTTATTTATAGATAGCTAAGACCTAGGGCGTCCAAAATCTGACCCTAAGGGTCTTGAGTCGAAAGATGTTCAACCGAAAGTCGAAAAATCCGCGTTCGGGCGAGAGATTCACGCAACGGGCGAATCTGTCGCGTGGCACGGTCGTGGCGCGCCCTCCCTTGTTCGACCGCGCGGCCACCGCGCCGAGCTCGCCTGGACTTCGGTCCGGGCAGGTCGTGCGATCCGTCGTGCTTTTCCTCCTCTCTTTCGGATTTCTATCCCTCTATGCTCCCGTTTTATGATCTTCGGGGTCTCTTCGGGTTTCTACTTTCTCTCTAAGTTTTTACTCGGGTCTAATTGGATGTTTGGACTCGAATTCTCGAGTTCATTGGTGTCGTGTTCCGGTGTATAATTTATTTACCTTTAATCCATCCTTTTATTTAATTAAATTCCTTTAATTCCTTTTTAAGTAAAATCTCATTTCTCATTTCCTTATCTTTATTTATTTATTTATTTGTTGGATTTATTTATTTATGGTATTTATTGTATTTATTGTTTATTTATTTAATTATTGTTTTATTTTATGTTGGAAAATTCTCGGGTATTACACCTGGCCAGGGTATGTTATTCATCTGTGGTGGACAAGCAACACCTGACAAATCATTAATTGAAGTGCCAAGTACTGCTATCATTCCCCCATGTCACACTCAAAGATTCTAATCAAGCCTGAACTATCTCATAACTCTCAAATCTAGAAACAGTTACACCACTCTCAACACATCTGAGTGACCTCTAAAGAAAGCATTTAAAAGAAAGAAATAAAGAAAGCATTTAAAATTCTATCACTCGGAAGTTTTAAAAGCGCTACCCTGAGAGTATAAGAGAGCCCCCAGTCATGATGACCGGACGTGGATCAAGAATTCTCGGATCTCGGTGAACCGCTCGCAGTGTTCACTTCCTTCCGGGTGGTTATGAGATACAAATTAATGAAACGAACTAATGAATTAGTTCGTTACGGATGCACTCACTCAGGACTCAAAAATAGGCTTTGGCATAAGAGGACAGCAGTTGAAAGAACCTATCTCAGAAAATAACCAAGGCCTGAATGTTGTTCCTCTAGTATTATTTCACACCGTATTTTGAGTCCAAGTTAACCCCATCTCAGTGCAACATTTAATATTAGATTTCCAACATGCAGTAATTTTAGAAAATAATAAATTTGAAAACCATTCCCTAAACAGGTACTAGACTCTCAATAAGAACACAGACCCTTTTAGTCTAGATGAACCTAATCGCTGACTCTGCTTCTAATTTCCCAAAATCAACCCTCGGTAGAATATGAATTAATCATAACTGAGGAATTTATCGCTTACTTAGATCCGGATTTTATAAATGAATTTTTGCTGGAAATTTAATATAAGATATCTGATTAAAATCAGAACTTCTATATCCAAGGGAATGATCCCAAAATACTATGACCACAATATTTATATAATAATAGCATGCATACAGATACATTGGAGTGTAAAATTAATTAACCCAAAATATAATGGTGGGTTTAGACAGAAGATGGAACGCAGATGTAAAATAGCCGTGGGGCGAGAATGACGGCAGAATAATCAGGTGGACTGCAAACATCTGTTGTCCAGTTTCCCAATTACTCGGATGGAATGAATTTAGACAGCAGAAAACCATATAATGGCAGTGTCGCTACCAGTTGGGCTTCTACTGTCTGTGAATTCGGATAAAAACCTACATGTTCCCTTCCTACAATAATTATCAGCTAATATTGACAGATATCAATTGACTTTTATTACAGATTAGAATTCAGGTTTGGAACATAAGATAAAGAAAGGGAAATTGTATCTAATTAGGAACTGACTGAGTGGCTAATCGTTATCTCTGTGAGGAGACGTTTTTGCCGGAGCTTCCATCAGTCACTAATCAGACCATGCAAAATAATAGATAATGATAAATACACAGAAGACGAGCTAGTCGTATCCCTAAAAAGGGACCTTTTTGCCAACATTGGTATGTGATATCTCTCATTACCCGTTGCACACAATACGAGAAAAGACCAAAAATAGAAAGAAAGAAAAATGCCTTGCATGAGAGACATTGGTTTCTCATGCAAGGGTGTGGAATTAAATCCATAATTAATGCTTCAAATAATCCTTCATACCATAATTAATTACAGTTCGGATTATCTGCTTAAGGCATTAATGTTTTGTTTATAGAAAATTGTTTTAATGAAAATTGAACAAAGATCCTTTGATCATAATAATTATTGATCTTAATTATTACTAATTATAATCATTAATCATTGACTTAAGGGTTCAATTAATTAATGATCGGATATGGAGAAACATAAAATTTGGCAAGAGAGTGCCAGTCATGTCCCAAGACAGAAATTACGTCGTGAACCGTGGGTTCACGACGTGAGGCATGCAACATGAGGGCTGGAATATTAGAAGAAAGCAGATTTTGGAATTTTTAGGGTTGGGGTCAGAAAGAATTTTTGGAATTCAAAAGGGGATGGGGACCCTATCGTGAGACCATAAGTTGTGTCGCAAGCCTAGGCTTGCGACATGTGTCTCGCGACAGGTGGAATTTTAAAATTTTTGCAAGGCATTGGTCTCATGTGGCGAGACAAAAACTGTGTCGTGAGACATGGTCTCACGACAGGGGTCTCGCGACACGATGTTTTTCAGAAATTTTTCTAAGTATTTCGTTTCCCATGTTGCTAGACTAGAAATTGTGTCATGAGACATGGTCTCACGACAGGGGTCTTGCGACATGGGGTTTTTGAAATATTTAAAGTATTTGGACTCCCGTGTCGCTAGACTGAAGATTGTGTCGTGAGACATGGTCTCACGATAGGGGTCTTGCGACATGGGGTTTTTGAAATATTTAAAGTATTTGGACTCCCGTGTCGCTAGACTGAAGATTGTGTCGTGAGACATGGTCTCACGATAGGGGTCTTGCGACAGGGAATTTTCTGAATTTTTCTAAGGCATAATCTTCATGTCGCGTGACTGAAATTGTGTCGTGAACCTTGGGTTCATGACAGGATAGTCTCGCGACACGAGCCTTTCAGAATTTAAAATTAAGGGATTTTGGTCTCATGTCGCTAAACATGAAATTGTGTCGTGAACCGTGGGTTCACGACAGGAGTGTTTCGCGGCATGAGGTTAAAAAAAATAAAAACAAGTGTCCTGGGACACCCATGTTGCAACACTACCCTTATGTCACAAGACGTGGTCTCGCGACATGAAGCGGTTAGCGACATGAGTGTGTTCTGGACACATGTCAGGCAGGAACGGTAGCATGCATAACTCGTGAGTTTTACCCTTTTCCAGATCAAAAAGCTACTCTAACACGAGAAAAGGCATGTAGAAATTACATCTAGCCTAGAACATGCTTAAAATAAAATTCTAACTACAAACATGAATTAAATAAAGCATATGATCCTAGTCTAGGGTATTATCACACATTAAACATGATCATGATCCAAAAATAACAAAACAGGATGCAAAATAATAAAAAGTGATCAAATGATCAAAATAAGATGAAAGCATTAAATATCCGTGGGTTTAGAACACCCACTTCATGATTTTGGGACACTTATCAAGATTAACTTCCCATTTTATTGATGGGTTTGATAATACCCATTACTTGAGTATTTCAAACCCTAAAACAAAAGTTTAGAGCAAGAAAACAAAGAGAAAGTGGCTACCTAATAATCTGAAATGGAAAACAAACAAGGAATCAAAACTATTCTAAGCTAAACTAGTGCATAAATTAAATAATACAAGAAAAATAAATTAAACTAACTAAACTAAACTACCTAAGAACTGTTCTTCAGTCTGCCTTCAAGAGTATGAAATTGTTAACCCTGGCACCTTGGGATCACCATATATTTATAGAAGTGAAACCCTAGGCCCATGGGCTTTGATCTAAGGCTCACACACGTCGCAAGCATGTCTGCATGTCGCGAAACTATGCGGTGTGTCGCGAGACTCGGTTGCACGTCGCAAGACTTCACGCCCTGTCGTGAGACTCCGGACCATGTCGTAAGACCATGCTTCGCGACACGGGTCTAGCGTCATGGGTCGTCAGTCTTCAGTTCTCCTTCAAGGGGTCTCCTTTCGCGAGACTCATGCCATTTCGCAAGACTATGCTTCGCGACATGGGTCTAGCGACATGGGTCTTCTGGACTTGGGATTTCTTCATTCAGCTTCTGTGTCACAAGACACCCCCATGTCGCGAGACTATGTCTTGCGACATGAGTCTTTATCTAGCGACATGGTGTTCCGGACACTGCTTTTCCTGTTTATCCTTCTCATGTCGCAAGACACCTCCATGTCGCGAGACTATGTCTTGCGACATGAGTCTTTGTCTTGCAAATTGTGCATTTTTGTGGGTTTTTTCTTCTTTTCCCATCTTTTTATTTTTTGTGGGCTGGTTATTCTTTTGCCCATCTTTTTCATTCCTTTTCTTTTCTTTTCTTTTTCTCATGTTTTTGGATTTTTCTAACACATAATATAATAAAATTACATAGTTTTGTGTTTTTCATACCAGCTTATGATTTTTACAGATACGCATAAATCAGTCCAATTCAACTGCTTTCTTATTAAATATAAGACCGGAATGCAATCAAATGTCTGTTTCAGACACGGAAATGGATTAAAAATAATGGATAATTTTGGCCATTATCAGCGGGATTTATTGGCGGAAAAGCTTATCACCATGAGTTTTATAGGACCGAATGGCGAGATTCCAAAGTTCATCATCGACGAAACCATCAAAGCGGAGGCGAGCAAGGAGTGGGAGGATGCCTTGGGGGTAAAGTTGTTGGGCATGACCGTTGGTTTTGTCACGCTCCAGGAAAGATTGAAGCGAATGTGGAAACCAAAAGGCGACAAGAAAGTTATTGATGTGGGGTACGGATGTTACGTGATCAAATTCGCATTGCATGCAGAGAGGGAAGTTGTGATTAATGGAGGGCCATGGATGATTTTTTATCACTACCTCGCCGTTATGCCTTGGACTAGGGACTTCGATCCGCGAACAACGCAAGTTAATAAGACATTGGTTTGGGCACGTATGAATGACTTGTCCATCTACCGGTATAGACCGGACATCTTGTGGGCGCTAGCATCTGGATTGGGGGATGTAGTGAAATTTGATACTTGCACGTCGGAGTTTTCTAAGAGCCGCTTTGCGTGGGTTTGTGTTGCGTTGGATCTGAACAAACCGCTCACCGGAAAGATGTTGGTTAACGATAGATGGATTACCATATCATATGAGGGCTTGCATTTATTATGTACCAAATGTGGGCGCTATGGGCATTTTGACAGGAGCTGCACTCACGTGGTCGTTGATAAGGAAGCGTCACCTGCTGAGTGAGGGGGCGATGCGAGGGGAAAAGGTAAGGCTAGTGAGGGGCCGAGCGTCGGAGAAAGGGTTGTAGGGATGGATTGTTCTGCGGGTGTAGGTGATGGAGGCACTCCGGATGTGGATGTTGTGGCTGAAACTCAGCTCCCTGATGTGGTGGAACCGGCCTATGGGGACTGGTTGGTGGTCACAAGGCTGAGGAATAGACCTAATAGGAGGGGTCCATGGGTGGTGACTGAGTCTGCGAATGGAGTAGTTCTTGAGGATCTTAGTAAGGAGAGGGATGATGCAAGGGCTGATGGAAAATTGAAGGAGAAGGCCAAGGGCAAGAGTGTGCAATTGAGACCTGCTGGCAAAGCATCTGTCTTGGGCACTGTTAAAGCTACAGATCAGGATCATCCTGAAGAGACTCCTCAGCCGACTGCTATGGCGATTGTTCCGGTGCAGCGGACTAGGGGTAGAACTCATATTCAAATATTGAAGAGGCCAAGGGATGATCAAGAGGATAACTTCTCTCAATCCTCGGATGATCATCATGTCTTCGGTAGATATTCGCCTTTATTGGACGATGGGGAAACTAAGGAAGACGATACATGGATTGATGCAGACGATGCAAGTGTTCAGTAGCTAGCGGTCGTTCCACATTGATAATTATTTTATGGATTTTAAAGATTTTACAATTATCGCGTGGAATGTGTGTGGGTTGATGAGTAGGACGGCTCAAAGATGGATGAGTGACCTCCTTAGGGAGCACAAGCCGGATATTTTGTGTGTATTGGAACCGCGAGGACAATTTTCTCGACTGTAGCCCTACTTGATTAGAATGGGATACATAATAGTGTTTATTCAAGAATCTTTGGGAATGGGAGGTGGAATTTGGGTGTTGCAAACTCTCGCTAGCACTTGCAATATTACAGTCAGACATACACATAGTCGTCTGATTACCATTGAGATCAGAAAAGGCTTGTGTAATTGGGCTCTCACTGCATTATATGCAGACCCCAATTATCAAAGAAGAAAGAGTACTTGGGATGTCCTCAAAGAAGTTGTTGACTATGAACATCACATGGGTAGTATTGGGAGATTGGAATGAGATTGCATGTGAAACCGAGGTTAGTGGTGGAGTTTATTTGGCGAATCGGGCTGCGGAATTGAGAGAGATTTTTTACCATTGTCACTTGATCGATGTGAACACCATTGGACCTGAGTTCACCTGGTCCAGAATGGCGGGAGCTGGTAGACAGATAAGCAAACGCCTTGATCGTGGTATGGCGACTGTTGATTGGGAAAATCTTTTCGATGATGGGCGCATTATGCACTTGCCTCGCTTAGGTTCCGATCATTGTCCGCTGAAACTATTTTGTGGCGGCTCTAACAATGCTCGTGTTTCTCGTCCGTTTAGGTGGGAGCGTATGTGGAGTCAGCATTATCAATATAAAGAAGTTATCCAAGATTCATCACGGTCATGAAATGGTGATCTACTACCTCTCTTAAATGTCATAAGAGATAAGTCCACCGTCTTTAGTAAAGAAGTTTTTGGCAATATTCGGGATAAGAAGCGAAAGCTTAAGAACCGTCTTGCGGGGATAGAAAAATGCCTCGTCCATGTCGACTCTGCATGGCTATGGCGTTTGTATGAGGATGTTCGCGGAGAGCTCTTGAAAGTCCTCTATCATGAGGAATTGATGTGGTCTCAAAAGTCTAGAGACTCCTGGGTTCATTTTGGTGATCGTAATACTAAATACTTCCATGCCAAAACCAAGATTCGTAGGAAAAGAAATAAGATCTATGGGCTAGAGTTGAATGATGGGCGTTGGGAGGAGAACGACGACAAATTGCAATCACATGCTATTAAATATTTTTCGGACATGTTTGCAGCCCCTGCACACCATGAGATTGGTGAAGAACTTCTTGCCTGGACTCTATACAGGCTGATCAAAAACATTTATTGAACGTTGCCTTCACTAGCAAGGAAGTGGAGGAGGCTTTGTTCTCGATGCGATCTTATGCTGCTCCGGGCCCTGATGGTTACCTGGCCGGATTCTATAAGGAGTATTGGGATGATCTTAAGGAGCCAATTATCAAACTTGTGCTGGAAGTGACTCAATCTCGGACGCTTCCTGAAGGACTAGCCCATGCGTTCTTGTGTCTCCTTCCGAAAGTAGACGTTCCCCGGTCTTTAAAGCAATTTTGGCCGTTGACTCTTTGTAATGTTACCTTCAAGCTCATCTCTAAAATTTTGGTACGTCGAATGAGGCCTATATTATTTGACATCATCGGTCCCCATCAATCGGCCTTTCTTCCGGGCCGAGGCACGTCAGAGAATGGCATATTGCTTCAGGAAATTGTGGCATCCTTAGAAAGCCCACGGTCGGTTGCTAAGGCTGTTGTTATCAAGATAGATCTAACCAAAACTTTTGATATGGTGAGTTTGACATTTTTGGAGGCGTGTTTAATTGATCTTGATTTGCCAACTGGATGTAGGGAGCTTATTACGACCTGTGTAACTTCCTCTAGCTTTTCTATATTATGGAATGGTTCCCCCATTGGTAACATAAACGCTCAGAGAGGACTTCGCCAAGGAGATCCTCTGTCACCTTATTTATTCGTCATCGTAATTGAGAAACTTTCTAAAGCAATTTTGGAAGCTACATCATTCGGACGCTGGAGGCCATTACGATTGTGTCATGGAGGTTTTGGTATTTCACACCTTATGTTCGCAGATGACTTAATATTTTGTGCGGAGTTGGATGTAGGTAGCATATTGAGTATGACTTCTATATTAACTCAGTTTGGTAGCAGGTCTGGCTTGCTCATGAATGCGGCGAAATCCAATGCCTTTTGCTCACCAAGTGCCTCGGCCACTGAACGTGCTCTATTGACAGATCTACTAGGGGTTATGGTGACTAATGATATTGGTACATATCTAGGCTTCCCTATTATCCATGGGAGACTGAAAGTTTCTCATTTTGATTGGTTGGTGCGCAAGATGGAATCGAAGCTAAGTGCTTGGTCGGCCTTCTTATTGAACAAAGCAGGACGTGTCACCTTGGCTCGATCGGTTCTTAATGCTCTACCGATTTATGTGATGCAAGTTCATATGCTCCCCATTGGAGTTTACAACAAGTTAGACAAGATTGTGCGAAGATGGATATGGAAAGGTGCGGATGGAAGAGGCCTACATCTAATCAATTGGGATGTGGTCACTCGTCCTCGGAAGCAAGGTGGCTTGGGTATTAAAAAATGTCGACACATGAATTTAGCTATGATGGGAAAACAACTATGGCATTTTATCACTAGTGCTGATAAGCTTTGGGTCAGGGTATTGAGGGAGAAATATGGAGTGGAGATCGGGATCATGCCAAGGTCTCACCATCGTGGATCCAAAGTATGGCGCTCTCTCGTCAAGATAGCTGATATGTTTGCGGAAGGATATGGTGTTAGGGTGGGCAATGGCACAAGCTCTATTTGGTATACTCCTTGGTGGGAAGGTCAGTACTTAGCTCATAAAGTTCCCTTTGTTGATATTCATGATGTTACACTTTGCATAAAGGATGTTATTATTAATGGGAGATGGAACTTGGATTGCCTTTACTCTTGGATTCCTCATGATCTCAAAAATGATATTGAAGCAGCCTCTGCTCCCTTCTTAAATCCGGATGCCTCGGATTTATTACACTGGCGAGGATCTTCTACTAGAGTTTATAATGTTGCTTCTGGTTACATTTGGTTGAATCGTCCTTCTGTGACACATACGGGTTGGGATTGGATTTGGAAAGATTGTATTACTAAAAGATAGGAATCCTGTTATGGTTGCTTGGGCATGGCGCATTGCCCTGCAACAGTTTGAGATTCCATCGTGGCCTTTCTTCGTCTCCACTTTGTTCAATTTGTGGTGATCACATTGACGACTGGCGCCATGCACTTTTCTTATGTGTTTGGGCCGATCAAATCTGGACTAAGGCTGGGATTTTCGTCAAAGACATGATTCACAATCTTGACAGTGAGGATTGTCGACATTGTTTTGAGTGGGCTTGGCGCACCTGGAATTCGATGTTTCTTGCCATTTTATGGACTGTGTGGTGCGAAAGGAATAGTAGAATTTTCCGTGGCAAGTGTTTGGGGAGAGATAAGGTTTTGGCTAAAGATGGAGTCTTGCAGGGATCCATTTAGAATCATATGGCCAGAACTTCAAGGATGCGAATCCCATGCCAGGTTCGATGGGTTGAAGATAATGTAGTTGGTAATGTTTTACACTCGGATGGTTGTGTATTGGAGTCTAATCAATCTGGATATGGTGCGGTGTTGCGGACGCATGCTGGTGCATGGATCAATGCATGTAGAGGTTGTCTGGGAGATCGAGGGATTATGGAAGTGGAGCTGATAGGGCTTCGGTTTGGTCTGCTTCTTGCTGCTCAAATGGGGGTGACACTAGCTGCCTGCTATACGGATTTACTTGAAGTCATTCGCTTGGTGTTGGGAGTGACGACGCCACACCACTCTCTATGGCCTTTAATTAAAGAGGTTCGTGTTCTTATTCAGAGTATGAACGGTTGTTCTCTTCGCCATGTTTTCCGGGAAGGCAATCAGGTGGCAGACGGGATGGCTAGAAAGGCGGCCCATTCTGAAGAATTTTATACAACATGGGCTTTTCCTCCAGATGATCTCATTGCTTTGGTTACCAACGATTCTGATGGAGTAGTTTATACTCGTTATTAGCTTTCTTGTTCTTGTTTTTTCTTTTATTTGCTCGCCTATTCAGGCTGTTTCACCAAAAAAAATAATAATTTTATTCACTGTTTAGATACTAGTATTTCCCCCGCCCAATGGGCGGAAATTATGGAAAATATGATTAAAATCATCCAATTTAACAAATAAAATTTTTCAATTTTATTATGTTGATTATATTCCCCAACGACCTCCTTACACTATTTTAAGCATTATGAGTACATCTATACATTGCATAGAAATCGACCAACATATGTCATTACCAATATTTATAGTATATTACAGTTTAGTATCTTAAAAAATACTTATACTATAAACAATAGTTGAAAAGACCAAAAAAAAAATGAAAAGCAAAGATAAAAACCTTTCTACTCACGACTCTAATGTCATACATTGACAAAGAAAGTATGTAAAATCGTAATATACTCGATAATTGATTATTGATATTGATTCACCCTAAATCGTTGAGATATTAGAAATTTCATAAAGATGTAGATATTTCCAAATTAAATTAGAAAAATAAAGAAATACTCTTGTAAATGAATTCATTGACAAATTAAAATAACTATAGTTTCATATTGCAATTTATCTAATTTGTTTAATTTATCTAATACAAATATTTGCTATTCGTTAATGAATATAATATCAATATATAAAGTACTTATTAATAATTTACAATATATTCTTTAACTATAATTTCAATTAATAGAGTATTGGTTAAGAATAATTAAAAATTACAGATATTGAAACTATATCTAAAGAATAAATATAATATCAACTCATAAAATTTTTGTTACATCCTTTATTTGGTAGTATTCTTTATCTATAATAATTAATGAAATTAAATTATCTAATGTAAATTTCGCTCGAATTTGGTTCTCCTATATTTTGAAAGTGCATTATGTTTTTTTCTAATAATTCCTTCATTTTTAGTGAAAACTGGTTGATTTTTGCTACTGTTTATTATTCAACTATCAACCAATAAAGTTTTTATTACATCTTTTATTTGGTAGTATTCTTTATCTATAATAATTAATGAAATTAAATTATTTAACGTGAATTTCGCTCGAATTTGGTTCTTCTATATTTTGAAAATGCACTATGTTTTTTTAAAAATATATATATAATTCCTTCATTTTTATGGTGAAAAGGAATTGACTTTTGCTACTGTTTATTATTCGACTTTGACTAATGCTTATACAACATCTATATTAAAAAAACAACATAGTCAAATGGGATCTCGTTAGATTCATCTCATCATGTAGTTTTTAAATATGAAATTTTTAGAATTTTTTCTTGTACACATTTTGAGTTATTGATGAATTATTGATCATTAGAAATGCGTATTGGATTGCGTGCAGAAAGTAAATATTAAGGAAATAAGTAAGTTACTGTTCATAAATGGGATTTTTGTGAGAGAGAATTGATAGGTTACTATTCATAAGGGATATTATTTTTATATATAAATAGATAGATTGATAAAATTAAGATTTTCATATACATATTTTTTCTTTTAAGTGACACAGCCTAAGCAAGCGAGGAAAGAAAAATGAAAAGAAAAATGAAAGCGGAAATAATCTAGAACACTGCAAAACTCTATCTACGCAGGAAAGTCATTCCCTCGGCATCACGCTCCAAACACGGATTGACCTCATCCGGCGGGAAGGCCGAAGTAGTATAGAACTCCTCCAACGTCGCAGCTCTTCGCGCAAAGACATCAGCAACCTGATTCTCTCACTATACACATGACACGCCGGACAATTTCCCATGGCCTGAAGCCCGAATCTAATATCCTCAACAATGTGCCAATATGTGTAATGAGGATTGGTAACCTCCATGACTAATCTCACCACCTCCATGCAATCAACATAACAGCAATGGAGGATCAGACCAGATTGCCGAGCCAACTCCACACCAAACCTGAGGGCTAGAAGCTCAACTTCCAAAATCTCCCGGCCCTTGAATTGGCCGATGCAACAGCTCTCCAAATGCCCTCCGAACTGCGAAATGACAATTCGAAAACCAGAAACACCATCATCCAACAATAAATAGCCATCAGAATGAAGAAGCCACCCGGAATCGTCGGCTTGCTTCCAAGTCACAGTCTGCACCACTCGATCCTGTGGAGCCCGGGCCAAACTCAATTCCAAACAACTTTGAAGATGTCGAGCCTGAGTAAGAAGCTAATCAGTAGTTAATTGAGAGCCACGGAAGATACAAGCATTACATTCCCTCCATATGATCCAAAGAATGGACAAGTAGACAACCCCTTTAGTTCTATACATCCACTCAACCAATGTCTAGCACTATCGTCTGCAACCACCTGAGTCGAAATCACCTAGCTAAAATCACTACGTCTCCAAATCTCCCCATCCCGGTGACAAAAGATGATTGCATGCTTCCAATCATCAACAGCCAGCCCACAAATAGAGCATAATGGGGAAGAAGCCATACCCTGCCGAAACCTTAAACCATTACATGGGAGAGCCCCATGGCCTATCATCCATAACAAGAAGCCGATTTTCTCCGGAATACCCACACACCACATCCACTCCCAACCCTTACCAGTAGCCGTACAACATGTAAGCCATTTATACCCTGACTTCACCCGAATAGATACCGCTTAAATCACCCTTCCAATGCAACACATCAGACGATTGAGGTGACAAAATAGGCGTTGGAGCATTGCTCAACTCATTTCTTAAATCACTAGGTAGCCAAGAATAAATGCTATCTAACTTCCATTGCCCCTCATGAATGACGTCCATGATTCTAAGATGTAAGTCATTATAATGAACAAAAGGGACCCAAGTTGCCAAAGCCTCACCATTCCACCATGGCACATACCATAAAGAACTAGTCTCATTCCCAATACGAAAAACATACCCTTTCTTGAACATCTCCCCCACCTTACAAAGCATCTTTCAAACCTTGGTACCCCTATAATGAGCATGAGGTAACAATCCTTCAAACAGACCATATTTATCACGCATCACTCTAACACACAATTTTTCCGAGTTAAAAAGAAGATCCCAAATCAAACGGCCAAAGAGCGCCACATTCATTGATCTTGCAGCCCTAAGCCCAAACCCACAATTTCTTCTATGAGTAGTAACCCGATCACAATTCACAAGGTGAATTCCACGCCCCACCTCACCCTTGTAAATCCAACAACGGATCACTTTATCAATCTGTTTACAAACACTCACCGGCAATAAATGTATTTGCATGGAATAGACAGATAATGCAGCTAACACTGCCCGAGCCTTTGTCACTCTCCTCACCTTATTCAATTAAAACCCGACCACAAACTCAATCTATCCTCCAATTTCTTGATCAAAAAATCGAAGTGAGACATCTTCAAACGCCCTTGAATAATATGGAAGCCAAGGTACTTTCCAAGCTCATCACCTATATTTATCCCAAGTGTCAAGCAAACCAACTCCTTTCCACAGCAGTCGACGTAGGAGAAGCAACCGCTACTGACTTGGAAGCATTCATCTTCAAACCCAAGCATGACCCGAATCTTTCCAGTACGCCAGCCATGCAAACGATACTTTCCTCATCGAATTCCAAAGATTAGATCGTCCGCAAACATTAAGTGTGAAATACCCACCCCACCAGGCTTAAGCCGGATAGGTCGCCACCTCCCCTCTTCAACCTCCTTCAAAATGACCTTAGATAATTTTTCCATAATGACAACGAACGGATAGGGAGATAGAGGGTCTCCTTGTCTGAGACCCCTACCTACTTGGATGTTACCAATTGGCGACCCATTCCATAGAATAGAGAAACTGGAAGACTTCACACACTCCATAATCAACTCAATGCACCCAACAGGTAAGTCCAACTCCCTCAATCAGCTGGCCAAAAAATCCCAACGAACCGTATCATATGCTTTAGCAAGGTCGATCTTCAATATAGCTGAACAACTAGCACGCGGCTGTTCCATTGACGACACCAATTTCTGAAGTAAAATGCCATTATTGGCAGTCCTTCGGCCAGGTAAGAAGGTCGATTGAACTGCACTAATAACCTCACACATAATCGGTCTAAGGTGTTGAACAAGGATCTTTGTAATTACCTTGAAAGTGACATTGCATAACATTAATGGTCGATATTGTTGATGGTTCTCGGAACTTCAACTTTTGGAAGTGAACACATGTAAGCATGTGATAGTCCTGAAGGCAATTTCTTCATGGTCATTACCCTCAGCACCATGTTCACAACTCATCAGGTCCCAATAATTCTTATAAAAACCCGCCGGAAAACCATCCAGCCCAGGTGCCGCATATGACCTCATAGAATGTAGGGTTGTCTCCAACTCCACATCAGACACGTCCTTTTCCAAATCATTTTGATGCCGCTCCAGCAAGGAGTCTAACCGCGGTAGAGCTCTACCAACAACCGGCTCCGGGTGCTCTGCAAACATATTCGTGAAATAGTTAATGACATGATCTTGCAATGTCGCCTGATGCAATACCCAATCATCATTCACTTGCAAACCATAAATACGGCCACGACGGCGATGCACTTGAGTCTTAGCATGAAAATACCTAGTATTCATGTCGTCCAGCCTCACCCATTTATCTCTAGATTTCTGATACTACAAAAACTCCTCCTGAGCCAGAATACCCTCCAATTACATTTTTAATTCACTTTCAAGCCTCTTCAACCAAGCAGAATCAACAAAGACCAATCGCTTTTGGATCCCCAAAATATGGTTCTTAAGCTTTCGCTTTCGATCCCTAATGTTACCAAAAACATTATGATTAAAATCCAAGGAGTCCCTACGAACTTGATCTAGCAAAGTGTCCAATTCGGTCCCTCCATGCTCAAGGCTACCAACCATCACCCCCTTGTAGTCTTTATGTAACCCCCACGCAGCCTCCTATCAAAAAGGCCTAACTCTAATAGTCCTAACCCGATCCCCACAAATCAACTGCAGCGGACAATGATCCGATCCCATCCTCTGGAAATGAATGACTCGACCTTCATCAAACATATTTGTCCACCCAAGATTTGCCATACTTCTATCTAGCCTTTTACTAATTCGACGCCCACCACCCTCCATTCGAGACCAAGTAAACACTGGGACGACTGAAGAAATGCCCATGAGCTGACAAGCATCAACAACCTCTCTTAATTCTGCGGCCCTATTCGCTAGAAAAATTCCCCCCTAAACCTCTTCTTCCGCCAAAATTTCGTTCCAGTTGCCCATGATAATACATGGCCCATCAACGATATCCGCCAACTATAATAAAGCTGTCCAGTTATCCTTCATACGTTGGTAATTCCGGTATGCATACAAAGCCGTGGCAAGCCACCTCGCGTCACCTTTAATAAATTCAGTAGTGATCATACGATCACAGTAGTCAAAAATTTTAATGTGGCAGTCGATAGATATTTTCTTAAGCACCCAAACACCCCCTCCCATTCATTGAGCCTCCTGAATGGAAATCAGGCAATAACCAGACCAAACAAAAAAACCACGCATCCGATCAAACGAACCCCTCGGTTCCAAAACACAAAGCACTTCAGGCTTATGATCTCTGAGTAACTCCCCCATCCAGCGTTGAGTTGTTCGACTCAGCAACCCACACACATTCCACACAATAACCGAATCATATTTAAACTCCATATGGATATCTAATAAACACAGCCCTTACGAATCTATTGAGATCCGACATCGTCCACATCAGCCCAACTTTCACCATCCCTAGAATCCCTCTCATCTCGATCTAGAAACACCACATTAAATGTTGACCACATTAATATATCTTTTAACATGAAAAAATAAATAAACTATAAATATTTAAAATTTGAAATGGAGACACCACATTAAATGTTAACTGAGTTTATCACTAATGATTTAATATATGTATATATAGATTATCATTATTATTATTATTATTATTATTATTATTATTATTATTATTTATTTATTTATTTAAAAGAAATTTTACCATAAGAAGGGTACTCCCTCCATTCCTAAATAGTTGTCCCTTTCAGCTCAATTTAAATAATCAAGATTTATACTTTAATTAACTCATAAATTTTCATTTTTACTGTTCAACTAAACTCTTTCACAATAAATATCAAGAAATAGCATTTATATAAAATAAATGATAATATAGTAAAAATTGGTATAACACTTTTTAATAGCTAAAAAGACTACTACAGTATATTCTATGATTGCAATAACGAATTAAATAGAGAAAGGTTGACAAATGACAACTAATCCTATATTGATAAATAAAAGGCCAATGAGAAACGACGAGTATACCAAAGAAAACTCAAAACAGGTGTACTGTAATAATTGTCGATTTCAGTTCAAATCCAATGCCCATTTCGTTCCAATCCTATTTCCGACAAAACAATAACCCCCTCTGCTGAGTTTTCCTGCGTTTTCAATTTCAATTGAACATTCAACCGCCTATTATCCCTGCATCCCTAGGTATTCAATCTCAATTCGCGTTTTTTCTTTTCAAGATCCTTTTTTTCCTTGTGTATGTAGCTGATTTGTAACTGATTGTGTGCGTCCCTTTGAATCCCGTGATATCGGGTTGTGTTGTGCAGTCGAATTTCGGGTTCTCTTTTTGTGTGATTAGCGGTATTGGATTGTGATGGTACAACACATTTGGATACTTTCGAAATCAATCTATATTGTGTTTTTGTTTTCCCTTTTAGTGGAAATGAATTCCCAGTTTATGGAAATGGTTTGATGCTGAATTTTATGCATGTGCACCCTTATGTTGGTTTGAGAAAGTTTATTCGTCTGATGCGTATGGAGCTCGTGGTTGGGTTTATTTTTCACTTATATTTTCTTTATAGGAAAACAAGCAACTATTTTTTTCCTGCACCTTTCTTTGTTTGGTTTTAAATATTTGTGATGTGCTTCCTTCAGTAAATTAATTGATTCAGTTGTAAGTGGGAATTAGAACGACACTTTCACGTTTGCCAATTTTATATCCTTTTTGGATTTTACTTGTAATGGTAATGGGCTCATGGAGTGGGTTTGGGAGATATCATTGCAGATTTAGTTGAAACAAGGATTAAAGAGCATCTTTCTTGAGTGATTGTTTTACAAACGAAGAAATGAGCAACCATACGGCTGCTATTGGGAGAAGACAATCTGTAGGTATGTTTTTAGAGTATTCTTGCAATTCAACTGAGGACTACTAAGTTGAATTATCCACACCTGATCTTAATATGTACTAGCATTGCTTGAGGTATCATCATCATATGCATGTCAAGTAAACAAGGAAAATTTTGCTAACTGTTTGTTCAAGCTGTGTTTGAGAATTGCCATCTCATACAGTCATCAAGAAACTGTCCTATACCAGAAGGATTGATCATGTTTGATCAATAAAAACCAGTGAATGCTCCCCTATGTACATTCTCGTGTTTGGGAATAGACTAATGAGCTCATAAACTTCTGCTTCTGTGCATCTACTGTTGAGATCTCAAAATCTTGATTCACATCAAATCAATATTATACATTGGTGCTGATTATTTAACCCCATCAATTCTACCCTTCAATGTTATTGCTATTTGTGTGAAATTATAGCTCATTGAAGCATGAACGAATTCATCATCTCACATCCCTTCCGTCTTGTGGCTTTATCCGTTGATATCCTGTTTTCCTAATAATGATGGCCCTGACAATCTTCACAGGTAAAAGAAAATTGAAAGACCTTTTGGCTAAAAAAGACAACCGTATATGTGCAGATTGTGGTGCTCTAGACCCCAAATGGGCGTAAGTTCATGTCTTTGTTTTCTTTCTAAAATGCTTTATTGTGTAGATTATCAATTTCGTATTTTCCATAAGAATCCATCAGTGATTAAGCTTTCCTCTAATGAGATATACAGTCTGTGGACAATTTTATGAAACCATGTACGCTTGTTATTTCACCTTTCAGGTCCGCAAATATTGGAGTGTTCATATGTTTAAAGTGTTGTGGGGTTCATAGAAGTCTTGGTACACATATTTCGAAGGTGCTATATCCTTAGGACTTCTTCTGCATCTCTCTCTCTCTCTCTCTCTCTCTCTCTCTCTCTCTCTCTCTCTCTCTCTCTCTCTGAAGAAAGTATAATCTGTTCTACAGGTTTTGTCTGTGACCTTAGATGATTGGTCTGATGCTGAAATTGATTCAATGATGGAGGTTGGCGGAAATGCATCTGCGAATGCCATTTATGAGGCATACATCCCTGCATCAGTGAAAAAGCCCAGTCCCAATGCTAGTCCTGAAGAACGTTCTAACTTTATTAGGTGTGTCCTCCATGAAAAAAGAAGCCTGCTTCTCTTGTTTTCTTTATATATTTCCATACCCTCATGGTTGGGGTCAAATCAGACCGTGTTAGTTTCCTTCATTTGATGTTCTTATTACTCCTTTTCTTGGTTTCCTCTGTTAACTCACTGTAGGACTGTTTCTTTTTGAACTTCTGTTAGAATACAACGAGATGATTCAACAAAAATACATAAGACTATATATTTCGTTTAATTATCTTCGTTTCTACTCCCCAGGGCTAAATATGAGCTTCAGGAATTTTTGAAGCCTAGCCTGCGTATCTTGTCATCTGCTTCAAAAAGGCATTCTTCTTTGGAACCAAGTTTATCCAGCAAGCTAATGAATAGCTTTCGAAGTACAAGTACATCAGATAAATCTGTATGACATCTCCACTTATTTTGTTTCCTTCAAATTCATGGGTCCTTTACCTGCAATAAGCTGAATCTGTGTCCATATTCGTGATATTGCTGATATATGTTACTGTAGTGGCAATTGGTCTAGGTTTCAGACTCAGTGATTTGTAGAATAAATTGTGTTAGGAAGAAAATTATCTGGCAACACAAGCTCAAGTAAACAAGATAGAAGATTACATAAATTGTTTATAGCCCTTTCTGGAGTTCTATTGAATTCATTGAATAATTGAGTGCCCCTAAAACTGATACAGGTCGGTATGGTGGAGTTTATTGGAATGTTGAAGATTAAGATTATTAGAGGAACCAATCTAGCTATACGAGACGTGCTATCAAGTGACCCGTATGTTGTTTTGATGCTTGGACAGCAGGTTTGCACCCCCTCCCCCTCGTTTTCCAGATTCAATTGATTATTTCTTGAGTATACAGATTCAATCTGCTAATGTTTGCAATAGGGCACTGTTGCCCAAAGGTTTTATTAATAAATCCTTCTGAACTTGAAAGCCTAATTGCTGGATGCTGTATATTCAATTGTATGAATACGAACAAAGCTATGGAAATTTAACTTCTCGTATATTTTGGTCCATACGGGTGTATTGGTTTTAATTACATTTGTTCCCCAAGAAATCAATAATATCTGATCCTGTTTCTCTGTGTTCCTAGAAAGTTCAAACAACTGTGATAAAGAGCAATTTGAATCCCATCTGGAACGAGGAACTAATGCTGTCTGTTCCACAGGATTTTGGCACCGTGAAGCTGGTAGTAACCCTTGTTGTTTATCCCATCACTGGTTGCGAAATTGTTTCTTCTTGAGTTTGCATATGCTTTTCTGTCCATCATTCCCCTGTCATGTATTAGAGGCCTTAATCTTTTAACCTATAAAAATCGCAGCAAGTTTACGACCAAGACACATTCTCCGCGGATGACATAATGGGCGAAGCTGAGATAGATATCCAGCCAATAATAACTTCAGCCACAACATTTGGGGACACCAGTATGCTCGAAAACATGCAGATCGGGAAATGGCTGAGATCTCCCGACAACGCCCTAAAAGAAGACAGCACGGTGAACATTGTCGACGGGAAGGTGAAGCAGCAAGTATCCTTACAGCTCAAGAATGTAGAATCTGGGGAAATAGACCTTGAAATAGAATGGATCTCTCTTGATCAATAACAGGACTCTTGTACATACACTCCTCATCTTCAATCTTGACCCCTCCCTTTTGCAAAAATAAATCTCAAAAATCATGTATAAAACCATTTGTCTGCCTGGAAACATGAACTTGGTGTATTTATGTTTGTTTGGACAGTGTTTCCTTATTCATATCAAATTTCTCATTTAATTGCTCCAGTTGCATGGTGATAACTATTTATTGAGTAACTTTGATCAAAATTATTAATATTGTTCTTGTTAGATTCGTCTAATCATGCTGTTTTAAAATATCAAATTTTTATATTTTTTAGTTATAAATAACTCTCTCCGTTTTTCAAAAATTGTAACGGATCCACTGTGCATGTCATTCAATACACATTTTAAATTATCAATAACTCAAATTCGGTACAAGTAAAAATTCCAAAAGTTCAATATTTAAAAACTACTCGATGAGATGAATTTGACAAGATCCCAATTGGCTATATTTTAATTTATATAACTATGATAAAACTTTAAGTCAAAGTATATGTGTGAATAGTACTAAATTTACAAATGTTACAACTAATCAAAACCGGAGGAAGTATGATGAGTTATTACTAATTCAAAATATTTATTGAATTAAGTGAAATATAGTTATTAAATAAGTATTTCAATTTCAATAATTGACCCCCTCCAATAATTTCATGCCAATCTTCTCTTGTTGTACACAGCAATTATGGGATTCAATAATAATTAGAATCAATTAAAATGCAATCAATGTGGGTCAATTCAAACAGGGCTTACCCATTTTTTCTTGTGTTAGGTTGTGCAGTATTCCTCCTACGCCTACAATTTGACATATAACTGTTTCTTTTATTTGTCTTTTTAATGGTCTTCAGTCTTTCACATGTACTAATACTAATGAATATCGATAAATAATAGTACATTTAGGAAAAAGAAAATCTTAATTTGCATCACCTCCAACTGAATTGAAGAAATACATTCGTTAATATTATTCGTTAACTTTCCTTAGAGGAAGTGGATAGCCTGCAGATGATTGTGCTTGCAAATATGATGTGCCTTGTATTTTATGTGATGAGCACAATGGTTATGTGATGTTGGATGATGGGTTCATAAAATATGCAGTATTTTTTTGGGAGTCTCCACATATTTGTTATTATGTGACATAGGGAAAGAAGATCCGCATCACATGTGAATTATAAACACGGAAAAATTACCGATAAAACACCCTGGCACATTACCATCACCAACACAGTCGTATACATCACATGAAAAATGTTCAACATCACAAACACGCAAACATCACTTAAAACAACACCTGCCATTCCGGTATCACAATATGCCACCAGATATCATATGAACAGGTTCACAAATTACATAAATGAGCCAGACATTACATGACTTGCCCTACTCCAATACATCCCATTCCCATACCACATGATGAACTCACTCTTGCTCACCCGTTAAGCACCCATCACATAAAAGAGAGTTATCGCAAGGCTAGATTTGCGGACCATATATGATGGTCTATATGCTATAACTTATTTGCATCTATGATGGGCATTTGAATGGGTGAAACTCGTGAAATACATTCTCCAAATTCCTCACAAATCCAAATATTCCAATCCAAACACAACCTTTGGGTTGGGTAATTAAATATCAAGGTGAGAATTTTGTGTACATAAAAAGTTGGGAAAAGGTAAAGAAATAAAATAAAATGTTTTCTTGAATAAAAATAAATAAATACTACTGTACTAATAAAAGCGTGCAACATCTCCTCCAAAAAAATAAAAGCGTGTAAAGAATTGGGGTAAGTCCAATTGCCATATGCATTTGACTTTCTTTTACACAAAAGCTTCAATGATCGTAACTTGCAATTAGTTGCAAACGGTCCATATAATAATAGTATGAAAATAATTTCTTTGATATAAAAATAAGAATAATACCTGGCATTCTGGCAAGATCCATGAATAACTAAACACAAGTGAGATTAATTAAGAATTTCAAGAACATGATTTAATAGTAGTACTTAATAGTTAATGGACTAATTAGTGATTACTCATCACTAACAACTATACTGTTGACGCTGTACGGAGGGCGGTGCTGACGTGGACGGGTATCTTTCATCTTTCCCCCGTGGCGGCTGCTGCTGCTGCCTTTGGAGCCGCCGTCGGAGAAGCACGACGGCCGAGACAACCAGCAAAAGCACTCCGATCAGGCCGCAAACGGCGCTCGCCACAAGCAATCCCACCCTCACGTGATCTTTCCCGAGGTCACTTGCCCGGTCCTTGGAAGCGCGTGGGTTCCACCACGGTTCGCTGACGTTTCGCGCCTCCGGCAGCTGCACTTGCTCCGACGACGTAGCGCCGAAGAAATCCTGCATCCTTTTCCCGTCGGCGCTTTCCGGCGGGGAAGCTCCTTCCTGATAGGCCAGGCCGTGCTCCGACGGACGAAGCTCCCGCTCCGACGACGGGCCCAGGATCGTCGCCAATGCGACGCACACGACGACGAATTGCAGGAAATTGCATCTCATCTTCCGATTCCGGCAGTAAATACTCTGAATTTCTTTCGTGTCGGCGAAAATTAAAGCTCTGAGAAGGAAAATTTGGGATGAAATGGATACCAATAGAGAAGAAATAACAGGGGGGATGTGCTTTGTGTCCTTGTACCTTGCGCTGAAGCTGTTGTACAAGAATGAAAAAAATGAAATCTTTAGCCCAACAACGTAATGGAAAGGGCAGTTCTCCTTCAATTGGGAACAGACAAATAATTAGGGCTTCATGAATTACCAAATTTGAAAGCAAAAGTTTGGGTTTGTCATATTTAAACAAATATTAATTGGGACCAGAAGGGTGGGCTTTAGTTTCACAGATGTGGGGGTTTTGTCCAAACAAAAGTTGCCTCATCTTTTAGGGGGAACCAATTCTGCTGCCTTTTCTCCCTATTTTTGCAAAAAAGAAGCTTTATTCCTTCAGATGAGTGGACAAAGCTACAAAACGATTGAAGGAATACTAGTACTACTAATTAATAACAACACATGGTAATTGATAATTCTACTCAATGTTGCTCAAATCAGCTCTGACTTCAATCCAAGAAATGATCATGTTGAAGACCTGTTCAGCACTGTCATTTGGCTCACCAATCAGCTGGTGCCACATGCCTGCAAAGATCTTCAAGCTCTTATCCTTGCTGCTTGCTGATTTGTAAAGGGCTTTAGCCCCATCAGGGTCACATATAACATCATCTCCACCTTGGAGAATCAGCAATGGCACACCAAGTTCATGGGCATTCTTTTTTATGAGGTCACAGACTCTAAGCAGCTGCAGTGCAGTGGCTGCAGTGGCCCTGCCGCAGGTTCGTCGATTCGGGCTTCTTTCAACCAGCTTCCTCTTCCAGTCCTCCCTATAGGATTGGCTGGCGGGCGGCTTGGTGATAGAAATCCTCCAGGTTGGGGCGATGAAGGCGGCAATGGGGAGGAATTTTTCCAGTGGCCAGACAGGTTTGAACTTGCTAGAGACCTCACACATTGCCCCACTCAGGATCAAACCTTTCCAGGCTGTTTTCTGCTGCAGGCATACGAGGATGGCGAGGGCGCCGCCTAAGGATTCGCCATAGAGGAAATGAGGGAGCTTGGGGTGATTGGCGTGGATGGAGTCGAAAAACTGGAGGCAATCTTGAAGTAAAGGATGGATATCAGGGATGTGATCACGAGGGCCTTCTGAGAAGCCATGGCCCTGCAGGTCAAGTGCATAGATTATATATCCGGCTTTCGCCATAGCCACTGCATTGAGTTCGAATAGCCAGCTGCTTTCGGAGGTGTAGCCATGGATCATGGCTACAATCCCTTTAACCCTTAAATTTGAATCTGCAGCAGGCTGCCAAGATTGTGTGAATATTTTCATGTTCTGCTTGTTGATCATGAAATCTTCTTGATGGGATATGTGGTGTTTGTGGTAGAACTCATCTTTGGACATGTGGCCATAAGGGCTGTGCTCATTTGCTTCATGAATTGGATGAGCCATTTTGATTCTGTGCCTGACAATTGGAATCTGAGAGACATATAAAGGGGTCTGTGTTTTATGATTAGTTGGGAGTTCTCTATTCCCAACTGCCCATGCGGTGAAGAATAAATGAGCCTTTCTAGATGATGACCGCAGTACACAACCTATGAATCTAAGATGAGCTCAAGCTTGTAGGATTATAGTGCTTAAAGGCACACTTCAAAACAGTTTTGATGATGCACAAGAAATGGGACAATAAATAAGGTTTGGTTGATAGGTGAATGGACCCTTCTGAGTTCTGTACTCGAATCCAGCAAAGGTGTTTAGATGAGTGACTCATATGTACAATGTCATTGTTGCAAGGCTATTTGGCAAATGGTTCGCTACTTTAATCTTGGACAGCATTGAAGAGGGTGCATTTATAGTCTTTGGTGGGGTTACATGTGTCAACTTGAAAGTCATACACAAGGCTCATGAATTGTAGACTTTTCCAAGGTTTACCTCAATCATGGAGTTAAATATGGTGGAAATTGTTCACCTTTATTCAACGTTAAGATTTCCATCCCTTACTGATCACTAGAAGAAGCCACAATTCACTTCTTGCACCAAAAATTTGGTTCATGTTACTTTTTGAGTCATTTAAGTCCATTAGATATAGGGACAGCTGTTCAGGCTTGAAGATGGACCACTGACAGTTTCTGGACTTAAAAGGCAAGCACAGTTAAACCTGGAAAGAATTCTCACCAACCTCCATTTAAGTAAATGTAGCCACACAAAATTGAAATCTGGATTTGAACATGGGAAGCTATAATTTGCACTCATAAGAGGAAGTTTATCCAAATAAGTAGAGGAGAACCTTACAGCTCTCAAACTGATCTCTTTTTTTTTCTCTTATAAAACAGTTTCATATTACAGCAAACAATGAAGGAAAACAGAACACATGATGTGGCCACGGTGGATTAACAAATAATAATAATTGGTGTAATGACTAGTACAGTAATGTCAGCAGCTGATGAATATCACACCTTGGTATAACTAAGAGTTAGCCTTGACACACTTGGGTATTAGAGTCAGTAGATGTGGTACAGAATTTCCTCAATGGATTGATGATGAATGGTTTTTACATAACCCTCGACACCTATAGGTTTGACATAAGTGTCATCTATGGCCATTTTCTTCAATTTCTTTCATCATGGAGTTCAGGGCAAACAAGGCAGCTCCAACAGCAGGTTCCACCTGAGAGATCAAACATTTGCGGGGGATAAGTAATTTCTCCAGTCCAACACTGGATATGATGCAAAAAGTGACATGGGGAGAGAGTGGCGGAAGATTTAACCATCAAAACTGCTAACTAGTTTCTTCCCACATAAAAAAATAGAAAATGAATAGGTGCTAAAATACTATTCTAATTTGACACTGAAGGGCCATTGGGTTTTGGGGGCAGGGGGCGCCAAGATAAGAGTTGTGCAAAAATGGAGTTTTAAGGAGGAAAAGTTTGACCAATGCAAACAATTTCTTCGCAAATTGATTAGTGAAATTGAACATTTGGAATAGTGCTTTCCAAAACACAGTACTGTGATCCAAATAATGGTTGCGCATACATTGAGTTCAGCATCATGATATCAGCACATCTTTTTTCAAATGCTAAGACGCAAAAGCAGGGTCAATTCATCATTTAGATAAACGGCCATAAAGAAGTGAATAGGAAAATCAAACGGCCGGAGCTACTAAAAAGTCAGACAGAAAAATTCCATAAACAAAATAGTGACTACAATAATATAACCCATATAATCAAGAGCATGCATCACAGGGTTTTAAGTCAAGGTTCAAGAGGTGTAGCTATTACCATCAAGAGTTATCTGTATAAGAAAATAGATGGCTAACCTTTGGCCATACAGGGCAAGCACTTGGGAAGACCTTCAAAATTGCTTTTGTAACTTCTTTCCCTATATCCCACTTTTTGTTGCCTTCAAGGACCCCACCAACCATGACCACAGGGAAAGAATCAGTTCCATCTGCAATAAATGGACTCATATAATATATAACATATAATTATGAAACCTTGATACAATTACACTCTATGTTCTTGACAATCCTTAGTTGATTGTATGTCCATTAATTGATAGTGTTGATAATTATGTAATAGCATCCTAGCTCACTCTACATAGTTTCAATTTATGTGTACATCGAAATACCTTTCCCAGCCAAAGACAGTCTTTGCACAACAGCTTTAACACACAAGGCCAATTCTTGAACAGCATTATTCAGGATTTCATTAGCAATTTGATCGCCAGCTTCTGCACAAGATATCACAAGAGGAACAAGTGCTGCAATTCTGGCCCACGATGAATCTGCATAGGTCCACCTAAATTCGAATAAGCAAGAAAAAGAAAATATGCTGAAACACATGGTAAAAAAGTTCAGCATACATGCAATACTACTGTATGTTCGGTGCCACAATTCTTAAATAACCTGTGGTAAATATTGTTTCAGAGAATCCAGAGAATTGAATTCCGGCTTATTAATCATAAAAAAGAGTAAAATCAAGATGATTAGGTAACCAGCAATGCTGAAATCAAGTTAAGGTTTGCCCTAGCAATTTTCAGCATTCACAATCTCTCGAGAAGATCAGCAATGGTATAGGAGCCAGCTTAAACAGGAATTGAGAGTGAATATTTACCAAACTAGAACATACAAAAGTTACGTAGAACCACTGTCACTTATTAAATTTTTATAAACCAAGGGACCATCACACGTTATTTAAACAAGCCATCAGTATATGGTATTATGATCCAAGATTAATGGACCAAATATTTCATGAAAACTAAACAGCAAAATTATTTTATATTCTTTAAATGAGTCATAACTGTACTTGGTTCAAAAATGCAGTTAACAGGATAATAGGTCTAATATTTTGTTAAAAAGGTAAAATATCCATGGATTCGTCAAAGGTCAACTCGAAATAAAATAGAGTGTTTTGATTGAGTTGCAATATGGGGAAATAAAATAATTTCGACCTTCGAAGCACTGCCAAATAAAACTCAAATATCACATGCTAATTTTACTCTTTACAACACAATACATAAACACCAAAAATAAGCCAACCTGACTCAATTAAACTCAATCAATCAAACATATTCAAATACTTTCAACCTAGCAACATGGACCTCGAGATGGATGCAAAAGAATAGTTCCAACAAGAATATACCCTATGATTTCATCTGGAGAGGAAAGACCAAGAAAAGCTAGGATACAATTTGTAAGCATTGTCTCTGGACCACGGCCATCATGAGCTTTCATCACTGCAGTCAATGCCAGAGAAGCAATCCCATGACCACTGTCCACATAAAAAAATTATCAAATCATTTTCTTTGGACAGAGTAAACATGCAGAGGCTGTTTAAATCACAGAATTTCAATATCCAATTCACATGAATATTTCAACACAACCACTTCAGCTTAATGCATATTTACTCACATTTTGAACACCTTGGGAAAATTGTAATGGCTAAAACTAGGAAACATCCACATTAGTATCGTACTCCCATCTTCGAACTTTAGAAATTATACAAACTTCACCGCAATATGCTTAAACAAATATGGTAAAGGCACTTGTCAACATATTGATACAATCAGTCAATCACCCGAGCATGAAATGAAAAATAGAAGTGCCACCACTACCAATACCAGTCACCACCACAACATGCTCAAATTTACCTTCCCCAGTCACCTAACACAGGTCCCGCACCAGCAGCACGAGCTTCTCTTCCACCTTCAGTAAATCCATAAGCAATGCACCCAGTACCCGAGATGAGAACACAGCCATGCAATTTCCCTTCTGTCCCACTTGCAAGAGCTGCTACAGCATCATTGTGCACATATATCTTTACATGACCTGGGAATATAGCCCTGTAAATCATCAACCGCAATAATCAAAATTTGTCACACAACATGAACGTCTTGAATCCCCAATAAGTAAAAAATGCCAATCATTAATACCACTCACTGTTCTTCGACTTTAACACTAGCACATGTTTACTTACCTAAATCATTTTGCCATCCAGATTTAGCTGATTAGCTATTCCTTTACAGTCCATCAAGCGTTCAGTCATTGTACAGTCTTGAAAATTTTTAGAAAAATATATGAATACAGACAGGTTCTTCCTGGCCTTTCTCTGTCCAACCAAAATTAAAGTTTCACCTATACATTGTGCATGTTAAGAACTAAATCCAATTGATCAGGACGTTTTCACTCCTCTTACTTCAAACACAGTTTTTATATCAACTTCAAGCAATTAAATAATTTACGAAATCAAAGAAGAATTTTTTTTTTGGTAAACATTGACACTCATGTGTCGGTACAGGTGTGTGGAAGCCTAAACCACACAAATTACAAATCAAAGATGAAAATTAACAGTCCATGACTATAGTATGCAGAACACAACAATTGGACCTCCATTTTCACCAAGTTGAAAGATATGTACAAATATCCTATTCAAACCATATTGAAGGGCAAGAGGTGAAGTACCAAACCTCTAACAAGAGAAATACAACTGAAGAAAATTGAAACAGACACATTACCTCATCCAGTTCAATATTCTCTCCTGATCTGATGGATGATTCACACCAGAAACCCCTAAGCAAACTGCAATAACTGCTGAATGATTCTTTCCAGCTTGGGAAAGAGCTTCTGTTATAAGTTTTTCTAGTGTTTCCCTGGCCGCATTTTCTGTAACCCAAATTTGAATGACATTACACTTGTTATTAACTAGAATCAATGAAGAAACATACATTCTCATTTCCATAGTATTATTTATGAATTCAATGCACCTACAACTTTTTTCATAAATTCTCCTGTGTACATTGTAAAACTGTAGTTCAGGAAGGTCTCGTAAATTGTCAATTAGAAGCCCAAGAATCGCGCATTTCAAGAAAACTGAATTACTTCTGTTGGGAATTTCAAGAAATTTGGCAGATTATTAATTCTATCACCGGGCAGGCAGGAGGCGGAGGGGCAGCGGGGCAACTTTATTTAGTGTGTGCGTGTGCGTTGCGTGGGAGTGTGTTTCGTATCAATATCTCGGAAGGAAACAAAGAACCGTAACCTCGAGCAATTCTAAATGTCAAGCATCTAAACCAAAAGCTAACTTTTCTAGGGATGACTATCAAGAACAAAAGAAATTGAAAATTCCACAGCACAGAAAGTCAAAAATTCATCAGACTTCCAGAATGAACAGGACCAAGAAACAAAATTCGACGCCTTCCATCATCAGCTACATCAATAAGACACGAAATCTCGATCAATACCTCCCACACTGTTGAAATTTGAGCAACCCCCCGAGGCGCGGCCGAGAACCGGTAGAGGATCGGGCAATTGCCGAATGTCGAGCAACGGCAAACAGACGCAGACTGTGCTGGTGGCGCCTCCGTCGACGCCCAAAATCACCCTTTCTCCGGCACTAGTAGAGCAATCATCGGATTGAAACCCCATCACACCGCAATCGCAAAATCTCGCATCGGAAATTCAGAGGCAGCGAGCAGAATCTATTTATTCGCTGAAATTGGCATTTCCTTTTAATTTTCAACGCAATTTAGCAAATTTATACTACTATTTCGGCATTTCAGGCGCGATATTTATTTTATTACTGCATTTCATTTTTTATGATAAGAAATGTGGAAAAAAGCGACTTCAGTTGTCGCAAGAAACGCGCTTTTCCCGCACTTTGTCCGAATGAACTTTTATTAAATCTTTTTCTTTCCATCATTATTTATTTATTTCAATTAAGTTTAAAAGTTAAATAAATTTTTTTTTTTGGTGAAACAGCCTAAGAAGGCGAGCAAAGAATGAAAAGAGAAAAGAGTAAATATACAACTAACTCAAACGGGAAAAAACAACGCCAGCCGCATCTCGATCAATAAACTCTTTAAGATCATCCGGAGGGAAGGCCCATGTAGTATAGAAATTCTCTTCCGAAGCAGCCTTCTTGGCCAATGCATCCGCCACTTGATTCCCTTCACGAAACACATGCCGAATAGAACAACCCTCCATATTATTAATGAGACTTCGAACTTCAGAAACCAGCGGCCAGAGGCGATGATATGGCCGAGGCAATCCCAAGACCAATCGAATAACATCCATTGAATCCACATAACAAACACTAATGAGCACACTCAAGCGCAGCGCCAGTTGAAGGCCAAAACGGAGCGCAAGGAGTTCCACTTCCAAAATAGATGTCGGCCCCAAACAACCATTGCAAGCCCCAGCCATGCACCATTACTTCTCCGCACCACAGCACCAAACCCGGACTTCCCCTCCGTTGTCAAAACGCAGACATATTAAATAAATTTTAATAGTAGTTTTAAATTTATTCAAATTTAAATGATGAATAATTATAAATTTTTTTCATTAACCATAGTAAAAATATGCTTCATTTATCCATAAGAATTAAATTTCAAAGAGTTCTAAATTTAATTCAATACTATGGTCAGGACTATGCATGTGTTTTACACGACTAGTTATAATTGCGAATTATAGACAGAAGTTGTATGGAGGTAAAGCTATTGGGAGCTGTAGATTTTGATAGGGCAGCTTGTCAGGTGCTGAAGTTTTTAATTTGATATAAAGTTCTTTAGAAATAGTTATAGTTGTTAAAACAGTTAGAAAAATTGATCAAATTGGAAAGTTGCTGTCAAAAGCTCCCGAAATCTATTAAGGGTAGCTTCTGTTTGTAGAGTTATAATTCACAGCTATAGCCTTTAAAAGCTATTGCAAATAGGGTGGGCATCGGGTCAGGTTTGATGGATTCGAGTTAGCCTGTTATTGGTTAATCGGGTACGGGTTTGAAAATTTATTGCACCATTACCCAATAAATGGTGGGTATCCAACATGTCGGGTACCCCGATTGGGGTCAAGTACCCACTTTGGATACCCACCATTTTTTAAAAATCTTTTTATTTTTTTAATTTTTGTTTTTAAATTCTCTATGAACAAATGTGTAAATAATAATGAAAAAAGGCAATGATCTCTACAACCACATCATTAAACAAAGCAAACCCACAAAATAATAAATAGATGATTGCAATGCAAAATGAGCAGTTTATCTTTAATTGGTTTTTTTTGGCAAAGCCGGAGAATAAGTTTATCTTTAATTGATTGAAATCATTGTTAAATATCAATATAATTTTATTAAGAAAAATTAAAAGTTCATTTTTTTTTTTATATTTAGCTAATTGGCTCCAAACTTTCACTCAAAGATCAAAGTCTCTATTTCAAATGGGACTAGATCTTGGATAGTTGGATATGATTTTTAAAAATTTTAAAAAATGATCGAGTTAGTACGTCGGGCACCCGATCGGGGAATTCGGGTTTACTTGTGAAATCCGATACCCGGCACGATCTATTAATTTCGGGGTCCGGGTACCTGACTTCATTTTTTCATTTTAAAAAATCCGACCGATCACACTATTTTTCGAATTCGGATTGGGTACCCGATTAACCGACCCATTTCCCACCCCTAATTGCAAAAAATGGAACTATAGTTCTGATATAAAATCTAAAGGCTAAAGCTCTCTAGAGCTCTTAAAAGCTCACAAAAGTCGCATACATAACAGACTCATATACTATTAAACTAAGACAATAATTTTTCAATAATAATTTTAAATTTATTCGAACAAACACAATAATATATTGTAGGATTTTATTCGTCATAATTTATATGGCATGGCTCCCACTATTCCTTACATGCATCAGCAAAAAGTTAATAAAAGCTAAATTACAATAGTTCTTAAGGGTCCATTTGGTTACAATGATCTTGCAGTATTAGAGGGAATGTAATTGCTGAAAATGTGAGATTAATGAGAATATGATATTGCTGGGAATATTAATTTTTGGTATTTTAAGATTATTTCGTTTGGTAATATTGAAATTATCATATTTACAGTTCTAATTAATTTACTATAATATATTTGAATTTCAATAGAAGAAATTTTATAAATATGTCATTAAAAATATAAAATTATTAATATATACTATCATAGCAATGTAAGAAAAACATAGTCAAGTGAGATCTTGTTAGATTCGTCTAATCTTTTAGTTTTATACAATCAATTTTTTTATAATTTTTCCTTGTACACAAATTAAGTTATTAACCGTAAAAATGTGTATCGGCATGCGTGTCAGAGACCTCTGTAACAAAGACAATGAGACAGAGGAAGTAATTTATTGTATGATAATTAGTAATTTAATATTTTTAAATCCTTATTATTTTTTTGTATAAATAAATTTTAAGTAAATATGAGAATATATATTAAAAAAATGTTTAAATAATTTAATTTTTTTCAATTGATTTTCCTAAAATTAAATTACATTTATTTGTCATTTTTTACAATACAAATGTCTAAGTTTAGAAAATAAAATAAGTATAAAAAGAGGGGTATAACAAACAAATTAGTGTAAAAGTGCGCAAAAGTGACAAAAATAGATGTGGTAATCTAAGATGGAATTCATTTTGAGTGGGATCACATTCCAACTCAAAATCGCTAAAAATTTTCACACCTCGGTGGAAATATGCATTGCACATAAAACATAATCTGGATCAAACATTGGCATATTTCATTCCATAGCCAAAATTCTCACTTGAATCCTTCAAACCCCACGCCCCTAAATGAAACCAAGAGTTCTTTATGTGCCCCTTGTCAATGTCATCAATAATATGGAGTATAGTTCGTTTTTTAATTATTCACCACCACCTTCTTTAACACAATTATTTTCCCAAACATCACAATTATTAATAAATTCCTATCCTATATTCTTTCTTGTAGTAAAATTCATTGCATTATATTTAATTATCTTAAAAAGTAAAAAAAATATCAACACATTATTTTTTGGATACGTTAAATATTAAAATTCAGCACTGTAACCTAGGGAATGACTTGTACAAATGATATACTCCTATACTACCTCCGTCTTAATATTTTTGCTACGGACACACCTGATACACATGCCGATACACATTTCTAACGGTTAATAACTTATATTGTGTACAATAAAAAATTATAAAAATTTGATATTCTAAAATTACAATATTAGACAAATCTAACAAGATCTCATTTGACTATATTTTTCCTTGCATAACTATGATAAAAATTTAAATCAAACTTAAATAGTGAATAGTGCCAAAAAATCAAACGTGATAATTACAAGTCTTCGGCCTTATATGCTCTTTCCTCTACAATAACCTTTTTAATATAATGAGAAAAAGGCTCGAGAGACCTCTTTTCCGTAACGTCGCTATTTCCTCCATCGATATAAAATGGATCTTGCCATTTTTCCTTTTTTTCCTTATTAGTCAAGCGCTAGCACCCCTATATATAATCGGAATAAATCAGAATTTTCTTCTATGATCGATCGGTATAAACATCAACAGTTACGAATTGGATTAGTTTCTCCTGATCCTCCCTAATGGGGAGGCTCTTATCTTTCTTAGATGTTCTAACAGTGGGATCTTCGTTTTGCTGGATTTCCCTGCATTATTTATTACCCTTTCTTAGAGCTTTCGGAAGTCCTCTAACTAATCTAATCCCCGGAAGGAGAAGGCGGAGTTCTCTTTCATGTGCTATCAAAAAAAAGGAAGGCACTTTTTTAGGAAAAATGAAAGCCCTTTAATTGTTTCAATCTATTAATTCTGAGTAAGGCACTCTCCGAAAGGAAGGTAAATAGGAGTTAACGACAAGCACAATAGAAAGGCAGTTGGAGCACACTACATCCACCCTCTTTGACTTAACTATTAAGGGATGGGATCAGAGAAGGGAAGACCAAAGTAATTGGCCAGGCATTGTTCATAGAAGACAAAGCATCGAACTTCTTTCTATATAGGGCTAGCTTATGCGCTTTCATCTAAAACTTCCGCCAAATCTCTTTTTCTATATCAAGGAGAAATCCCACGTACTTTAGGAAGAATGAGTTGTGCCGCTCTTCATCTGTTTGCTCGTGATGTTGTTCGGATATACCTTTAGATCGAACATCATTATCCGTTCCAATCAAATGAAGTGGAAGTCCAATCTATTAGGGGATCATACCTTCTTTTCATAGAAAAGAGATTATTTCTTATTCAATTCTATTTGTCCGCTTTTAGTCTTAGTCGGATAATTCCACTAGCTTTTATTAGATAAGGTAATAAAGAAAACATTTAAGTCAATGGTCGAACCTCTGAATCCGGTCACTGTGGATCGGGTTTAGGGGATTTGCGCTGATATTCGCACGAAGTGAAAAGATCTGTGTTATCGGGTTATTTTTCTAGCCCTCTGTTTTCTCAATTCCTTTGAAACAGGGATATATAGATTGGATTTCTTCCAACATGGAAAGCTTTGCGCTTTATTTAGAAACTGAGCTTGAGCTGCCAGATCGAGCGAGAGGTTGGGCCCCCAGGGTCTTTCTAAACCTATAGGAAGGTGTCTCAGGAAGAGAAGACGCTGATGCCGCAAATCCGGTATTATAGAATCCGCTGCTCTTGGTCTTGTTGGAGGAAGAACAATTAAATCAGAATAAGCTATTAATGAATTTCCTGAATATATCTCTTTACTTGTGTATTATTCTATAGAGAAGGGAAATAACAGTGTTTGGGGAATGGGAATGCCACCTGCTTTAATTCTTGCATTTGACTTCAAGCCGGGATTCATCTCGAGAAATTCCTTTTGAATTCGAGACCTGAGCAGAACTCTTGGTAGCCTCTTTGTTCACAATTCGTATATTATCAAAATCATATTAATAATCAATTTTTAATTAAAAAATGTAATTCCAACAATATAGGGGACATTTGGGAGTCAGCGGATCCGCTAGCAGATATCAGATTCAAAGAGCGGATTGTCTATCAGTTCTCTCTCCAAATTTGCTGACTCTCAAACATCCTCATACCATGATTAATGTGAATACTATAGAATTAAGCAATAAATTACTTAACTTTTCAAATTCTAAATAATTAATTATATTGGTATATATATTTTTTCCAAAACACGCATCAATTTTTTTATTTTTCCAATGATGGAGACTTTGCATAGTGGTCATGTTCCCCGATTTTCAACCTTATGGTTTGAGATTTGATTCTCATCCAACACTTATCTCTCTTCTTTATCCCCTTATAATTTGTGTGCTTGGCTCCAGTGGCGGACACATGTGGGGGCTTGGGCGGGCCGCCGCCCCCCGGGTTTAAAATTTGCCCTTAGTTTTATATATAGCTATGTGTATTTTAATTATGGTATAAACCATTTTTCTATAGTTCCGCCCCGAACTCAAACTATTGTCATGAATTTTTATATAATTGCATAAATTTTAACTATGGTATAAAATATGTTTATATAATTTACGCAATATAGTGAAGACAATGGAAAAAAATAAGGTATTACTTTGTTGGGTTTTTTCTTTTTTTTTTTTTAACAAAGGCCCGTGTGGCTCATTTGTTGCTTGATCTTAATAAATAAAATAATAAATTTGGCCCACTATCTAAAATTGTGCCTAGACTAGGGACCTTATTTTTTACCCAAACGGAAGCGGATTTTCATTCGATATACGGGTTTATAGTATTAGTAGTAGTTCTAATTGCTACTGTTGAACGATCTTTTTTTCTACATTGAATTTTGTGGCTTTCCGTTTTGTAGCATTGATCCTAACAACTGTTACGGTTGAAAGATTGTTAAAAGATTTTTTTCTGTATAGAAGTTTATTAAGAGTGATTTGCGTAACACAATAGGAGGTGATTTTCTTAACGACTGCTTAGTATGTTACATTGGAAAAAAAATATTTTTGTATAAATGAAAAGATTTTACAATACTTTTAAAATATGATCTATGACTCTTAGATTATAGGTTGGACTTATGTAAATATATATATCTAATATATATAAACGCCTTACCGATGAACAGTACTGTAGCAAGAGCTACAGTAATCTCTTTCTACAGTGTAACAGTGCTTGGCTAGGGTTTAATCGCACATCCTGTTTTCTATCTCGGTGTTCTCGGACTGCCCTTCATTCTTTCTTCTTCTTCGTGTCTCCCAATTTCTTGAGCTCTGGGTTGTGATTCCTCCAGTCGGCCGTGCCTAAGAGAACCACCGCGCCGGCGCCTGCCCTAATTTCTGCCATTTCGAATCCGCACTCAATCCCTTCTTCAAAATCCCCTCTGGAACCCCAAAATTCCTTCTCCAAAATTCTGGCCTCCCTAGGCACCGCCCCTTGTTGTCGCCCGTCCGCGCCACCACGCCACCGCCCGTGCACAAACTTTGCCGCCCTAGCTCTCTCCCGCCGCCGGTTCTGCCTCGCCCGAGGGCATTCTCGCCTTCACCTGTAACGCCCCCTTCATTCTGTTTAAGGAAATGCATTCGGGGTTTGCGTCCTCACTGGTTCCGCTGTCTATTTTCCTTACGCAGAATCCCGATCAGCTCTCTGGCAGCTTGCCCGTAGCGTCCGGCCTTGTAGCGCTGGGATGGTGGAAATGTGGTCGGAGCCCCCTGTGCAACCCTTCGTTGCTGCCATTTCTTATTTACTCTTAGTGCGCCGCCCATGGCCACTGTAGACAAACTCTAGCGCAGTCGCTCTGCCGCTGTTGCGTCTTGAGGAAGGGTATGTATTTCGTTAATCTTCAATCACAATTATATACGCTCATGTTTACAGGGGTGTCTCTTTGGGGCTTCGTTCGTGAGGAAGCTTTGTATTGTCTATGGCTTTTGGTCTCTTCTGTTTGTTTTGGTTTCACTATTGTCTGGAGGTTTGATAAATAGCAACAGGGGTTAATTTCTACAAAGAAATTTGCAATTGTAATTTGCATTTGTTTAATTTTGGTTTGTTGTGCTTGACAGGAGTGCTTTCGTGCTTATGTATCTGGCTGTGGCTTGAAGGTAAATTAATAAGTAGGCATTCTCTGGAATATCAAGTGTTGGTAATATTATGGTGCATATAATAATTATAATTTAAAGATACACAAGAACAGATCTATTACATTGAAGTATGTCATAATGTTAGAAATCATATGATGGAATACAATGGATTGATAGTTTTTATATGAAAATGCATGACAGCTCGTGCTAGTGGCAGCTTTTCAACGATCATTTGCTATAGAACTTGTATAAAATGGGGGCGGACATCATGTTGTCAGTTATCTCTATATTGACCGATGCCCATGTTTCAATGTTTCAGGATATGCTGTTCTTACCATTTGAAAGGTGGAATATTGATTTCTGTGAGATAACTGTGGGCACTCGAATTGGAATTGGTGAGCACTGTTTCATTTCGTTATTGTTAGCTTTAATGAAACTAAAGTTCCATTGGTCACAGAAGCAATGTGCCCAGGTGGCAAATTTATTCCTTGTCAGCGAAACCTTGGATTTTACTCAAAGCCAATGGATGTTTCTAATATTTATCAAAGAATAGTAAAAATGGCACACAATGAAATCACGCAACGGAAACCCATAACAAATACCATATACCCTTCGTCTACGAAAATGTTGGCGAACAAGTGATACAAATTTGTAGATTTTAATTCAGATACCAGCATAGGCCCTGCGATTCAGATACCATTGTCAGATATTGATTTAATTCAAATTTGTAGCATTGGCCCTACAATTTGATTTTGCTGCTATAATTTTTAAAGAGCCTGACCATTTTTGTTTGGGGATGTCCATTCTTGCAGCGCTGTTGCAAAAATGCCACCATTGTAGGGAACACGTGTGAAACTTAGACAGTCTTCCACCACCTTTTAGAAATGATTTAAAAAAAAATTGATTTTTCGCTAACCTTTGAAAGAATTCAGACAAAATGTGGGTGGTCATAATTTATTAGATAGTGGAAGACTGTACACCGAAAGCGTACGGTTGTCAAAGTTGCAGTAATTTATAGGTAAGACCGGATCGTTCACTGGAGGATGTGCGATAGAAGCAGGGCCAACGTCGTTCTGCTAAATTTTCTACTCGGTTACTCGTATTTGATTGGTTTGATTTTCTAACATTCTAAGGTTGACAGAATTGAAAGTCTATTCTAGAAAGCAAAGAAATATGTGAAGAGAATGAACCATGCAATGCAGACAGAAGGACTGAGGAGAAGAAAAATGGACAAGGTGTAGACTTGCGTAAACTAAACTCCCATTTTAATGATTCGGATCTTAGTCTTGAAATAATTCCCCAGTTAGATAATCACTCACACATCTTTAATTATTTTCCCTTTTGACAGACAGGTACTTACAATTAATTTTGCATGCATTCAAAACACCTCGAATTTCTAGAATACCTTAAGCTCATGAATACCCACCAGGTCTCATCACTTACTTAAGGTGGAAAGCAATATCTAATCCATCTCCCCAGAGTAGGATTAAATACACTTATTCCTCTTGGTCACGCCCAAACTATCCTTAACTCTTCAAACCCAGTTGCTAAATATTCCCAAGTTCGCTATATGAAATTTAACAACTCATCCAAGTGACCTCTATGAAAACAATAAAGAAAGCGATTAAAGAAAGCAATTTAAAATCTTATCACTTGGATGTTTCGCCAAACCCAGTCCTAACGAGTTGAAACATACTTTTTACCTATCGATAAAACACAATTGGAAATTCCTTTGAATTATGGGGTCACGGTCATGTGGTAAGGAACTACTAATTAATTCCTCCCGACCAAGAGCCCACTTGAATTTTTAATAAACTGTTTGGCAAAAGAAATTTATGTTAAAATTACTCCCCGTTATTTAAGAAAATCATCAAGGCCTATTCATTGACGTCTAATATTAATTAGTGTACATGGCACATAGCCCAATTGCCCTGAAAATCCATGATACGACTAACTAATACTATATTTCAACAAATAGTATTTTAAAAGAATCTATAAATTTTGAGAGTTATTCCCTTTTAAACGACAGGTACTAAACCCCAATTTAAGAAACAAATCTTTTTAGGCCTAGAATAAACCTAATCACTGACTCTGTTTAATTCTTTTTAAAATTAACCCTTGATCAAATTTGAATTATTCATAACCGGGAAAATTACTCCCTACTTAGATCCAAAATTTTGAATATAATGATTTGGAAATTTAATTTACGCTTGTCCGTATAAAAATTAATTCCTAATTGTCCACGGGAAGGATCCCAAAATAATTATAGATAGTTAGACACTATAGCATGCAGTTATATTTATAAGTTTTAAAATGACTCAAGTGACCCAAAATAAATAACATGGGTGTAAGACAGAAGGACGAATAAGTCGGACAAGACTTAGACTAAATAGGAGGAAAACAATAAGAGATGAATGGCTGAATGGATGTGAGATGCAAAATAAATGATTGAGATTGATGAGGTGAATGAAAAGTGGATGTGCGAGATGGGTGAGGCAAATGGTTTGGACCAGGAGGCGAGTTATGCAGGTGTGAATGACTTGGGCATCTTGCACCCCATCCGGTTCAAATCCAAGAAAGAAGCAAAATATTTAAAATTACTTTTGATGAGAGATCCTAATTAGAAAAACCCAACTCGGATCTGCCACACATACATAGCAAATTTTGTCCAATCTTTACGTTTTGATTTGAATGATTTAAATTCAGGCATTACATGATTGCCATGCCCTTATCAATCTCAAATCTTCAATAAAATTTGGATTCAATTTTTTATACGTGCAGAAATTTTGGTTAAGACTAAAATAACATATGTAGGTTGGATTTATATTAAGTTATACATACACAAACACAAAATCAAAGGACCAAACTTGCAAACCAGGGAAACTCATTGATAGATTAAATTAATAGCAGTCACAAAGTGTTCGAGACGACAAATTAATGATTGTGAACATGGAATTAACAATTGAATAACCCAGTAAAGATGATTCCATGCCCTGCCATGCACTTTATCACGGAAACCTTGAAATAAATTTCGATTCCAATTTACTCAATCAAGACTCAAACAAAGGCCCTGGACGAAAAATGCCGGATATGGGTATATATATGCCTATATTTATAAATATAGGAACACACAATTTATGGACTAAACGTGCAAACCATCATATAACTTAAACAAACTTATTATAACAAAGCAATGGACCCTAAATTTAACTCTAGTTATGCAACTAATCAAAGAAAATTAATTGAAATATCTAATCCTAATTAAACTATGCACACTGACTCGAGATTACCGAATTGAAGATTGCAAGACATAGCTAGGGTATACTAATTCTACATCTAACCCTAACGTGAATTAGATCCTAACCCTTCACTATAATGTCTAAATTACTCTAATCCAAAGGAAATATGAAGATTAGTCTCACATGTAAAATCAAGAATGGAAACGCAATGCAGACACAACACTCATCTGATTCAAAACTTCCAGCATCCTTCAAACTATGCTCGGCTATGAAATAAGATTTCAAGAACACAATTTTTACCAATTATGACGAACAAAACCATCCACAAAATCAAGAACAAGAAACTACACAGAATCATTATCCTGAAGACAACAATTCCCAGCAATAATTTCAGATTCTAATTCGGCCATATTATGGTGAAGGAAAATTGCGTACTGACCTCCGCTGAACAAAATTTCGGCACCAAAACTCAAGAAAACAAAAACAAGAAGTGCATACCAGATTTGTTGAACCATGGCACTTAATGACGACAAGTTCGAAGATGAAGAATATGAAATCTGGACCAACATTCATCAAGTTGAATATATCCAGATTTATTCTAAACTAGAATTCAAAAACAAGAACTTCAAGAACGAATTTGGGGAATCGCTACCTAAGGTTTATGGATTGGAAGGAAATTGCATCTAATCTATTACAAAGCAATAAAATAAACAGGCGTGCAAGCCTGATATCTACATTGTAAAAGTTGAGACTCAAACCTACCTAAACTCGACCACGAACGGCCTTCTTCTCCGACTCCAATTCGGCAGCGTTTCGGCACTCGGGCATGGGATTCTTTTTTTCTATGCTGTCAAAGGGGAAGTATTTATAGAAGAGATGTGGCTTGGGCTCCAAAATGAGATCATAACAGCAAGGATACGCATCTAAACAGCAACGATTTGAAAAGATTCATAAATATTTGAAATATGCCGCTTGGGATTGCAACCTGGTGTGAGGTAGGAGTTTGGATATGACATGGGCTGCAGCTCGCCTCTTCCTTGTGCTGGGTGTGAGTAGCAGCAAAAGATATGAGATGGATGTGGAGGGTGTGACGTAGAATAGGGTGGTGAGATGAAAACTTGGTGAAGGGTATGAGTGAGTCTGGTCAGGATGTGAGTTGGTGAGTGACTGATATCCCATATTCAAGGTGAGCTGGAATGGATATGGATATGAGTGACTTGTATCTCATATCCCATTTAACTCATATCTTGTGGTGAGAGTTAGAGGTTTGGATATGAGTGAGGTGTATCTCATATCTCATTTGTAGTTCAACTCCGCCCTTCTCTAGCTCACATCCTAATTCCGATTCGGATCCTGTAAACAACTAACCAAACTGTTAGCAACTTCCATATTTCTATTGCATTTCCACCAAATTATATTTAATTTATATAATTTCATCGCAAATTAATTTTCATTCCAAAAATATAAATTTTCGCTCAATTACTTCGCTCGATTATATAAATTGCCCTAAAATGTGAATTTATTCTCATGCCGAGGACACGAAAATGGATGACAATAACAGTCAATTTTGACTGTTATCAACATTCTCACATTTAAAACTGCTCGTCCCCGAGCAGTCAGAACTTGTGTTTCTTGAAACACGAGGTCTGCAAAGGAATCCATTTGAGTGGCCTCACATCTTTCAATTTTCTCAGGCTAATTGAATCAAAAACTCATGCTTGAAACACTCTTAGGCTTTTAGTCAAGTTGAACAACATGATACGTCATACTCTAAACAAATTTATTTCTCAAGCAAATCCTTTAATTTTTCATGAATCCCATGTTTAGCAAAAATCATTAGCTTTATTTCAAAAATTTGATGACTAGAAAGAATCTGCCTCACATATAGTAAACTTGGAAAAATCACTCACTCTCGGAATTGGTTTGAGTATTTCACACATGATCAATGTATTCGAATTGTCCCATAAGCTTGAAAGTCGATCACATCTCCATCTGCTCATTCCTTCGAATCAAGATCCTGAGGTCTTTATTTATGGTTATAACAGGGCATACGGTTATGATAAGTCGGTACGGATGGGAAAAATTGTGGCTTGAAATATGACAAGAATGATAAAAATTGGCATTTTAATTAAGAACATCGATTCCCAAAATTTCTTCTCTTCTAAAATTCTTTATGCCATAAATTAGGATGAACTCCAATTGCATCTTTTTGGCATAGTCGAATTTTCCTGACAACTCTAAATTGCTGCTGCTTGTCGCTTTTTCTTTTTTTTCTCTTTTTTCTCTTTTTTTTTTGCAGCTTCTTTATTTTTCATTTTTTTTTTCATGCTTCTGGGAATCTGTCCTCATTGTTCGTTCTTTCTTTTTCTTTTTCTTTTTTTTTTCCTTTTCAAATTTATTTGCCGTTAATGATTTCATCCTTGTCATCGGGATCAGATTGTTGAAGGTCTTCAAATGAAAGAGATTGGTTAAATATACTAGCTTACCAAAGAAAATAGGCTTTCAGGCTCAGTGGGGTTATTCCTAAAGGGAAAATTTTCAGGTAGGATTATTCCAAGCAGACGGCCAAATAAAAATTGGCTAACTAGATGCCTCATTCATATTCTTGATTCGCAGGATATGGCGTGATCTTGAAATGGTCGTTCTCGCAAGTTCTAGTGTCCTCCGATATACATGATGTTCACTCTTCAAAGAAAAATAGCAAGTGTTTGTGTCTTGCGGCTCAGATCTCACAGGGTTTGGAATCAGTCATCATTTTTCATCAATTTCACCTTTAATAAATGCTTACACTTTGCTCAATTAATTTAAAGGCCGCGGAGTCGTTAACTCGCTCTAAGTAATTATATCATGCCATTTTTCTCAACATGTTACCTTTAAAAGTTTCTTGCACTTATTCTAAATTTTCTTAGCCCAATTAATTTTGTATGATTCAATCATTGGACATGGATCGCAAGTATGCCTCCTAAATGCAAAATATGATGCAACCATATTCTAGAAAGCAACAGACAAATATCCTAGAAAGCAACAGACAAATTCCAATATAGCATGCACCTATAATCACAATGAAAGGAATGAAGACTTCTAACTAGAAAACCGGGAATACATTGGATTCCGGACCATTCTCACATTTAGAGCTTGACTCTAAATGTAGAATTTAAAATTTTTGTGCAATCAGACATGCACTATTCAAGATTTGACTTTGAGAATGGGAGATCATCCTATTCTCACATTTAGAGCTTGACTCTAAATGAGAATTTTTGAATTTTTGGCCCAAGTGACAGACTTGATTCAAAGCAAAACATCTTTTTTTTTTCATGCTTATATATCCTAACATACTCCTTTCATGACCAAATATTTCAGTCGATAATAAATATGCAGAAAAAAAAATAAAAATTAGGTCTTATTAATTCTGAACTGCGTTAAAATTGTTCCGATTTTGAATTTCTTCAAACCCTGAATAATTTTTCACAGTTTCATAATTAACTTGACTAGGAACCTGGATGATGATCTTCTTTTTGTGAATTGTTCCACTTGAATATTGCACATTCAACATCAGATGAAATTTTATTAGACTTCCTAAAATCAACATTCTCACATTTAGAGCTTTACTAGCTCTAAATGCTAAATTTTGACTTTTGAATTGTTGTCAGATAGAATAATGACTTATTGATATTAAAAAATAATGCATAAAACAATGAAACCAGTCCGGGTTGCCTCCCGGAGAGCGCTATAATTTAATGTCCATAGCTGGACCAAGGTGGGTAGTAGGGTGGAATGTTTCCGTCGCGCGGTAGTTCCATGTCTTCAGTTGTTTCTATTCCAATAGACCTTCCAATGACTCATTTCCCTTGCTGGTTGCATGCTTTCGTTTCCTTACGGAGACAATGAGCGTTCAATTCCGTGATTAAGGGGTACTTTAGGTGACTTCGAGGATTATCGGTTCATTAACACTTGAAGGCATTGAAGGCACCTGCGCAACATTGTGTAGTTAGTAATGGTTCGGAAAATTAGAATGAAGTTAAAAATTAGTGAGTAATCAGGAGTGTAATTCTTTAACAGAACGGCGCTGCATCCTCCCCGGCAACGGCGCCATGAAACTTAGACAGTCTTCCACCACCTTTTAGAAATGATTTAAAAAAAAATTGATTTTTCGCTAACCTTTGAAAGAATTCAGACAAAATGTGGGTGGTCATAATTTATTAGATAGTGGAAGACTGTACACCGAAAGCGTACGGTTGTCAAAGTTGCAGTAATTTATAGGTAAGACCGGATCGTTCACTGGAGGATGTGCGATAGAAGCAGGGCCAACGTCGTTCTGCTAAATTTTCTACTCGGTTACTCGTATTTGATTGGTTTGATTTTCTAACATTCTAAGGTTGACAGAATTGAAAGTCTATTCTAGAAAGCAAAGAAATATGTGAAGAGAATGAACCATGCAATGCAGACAGAAGGACTGAGGAGAAGAAAAATGGACAAGGTGTAGACTTGCGTAAACTAAACTCCCATTTTAATGATTCGGATCTTAGTCTTGAAATAATTCCCCAGTTAGATAATCACTCACACATCTTTAATTATTTTCCCTTTTGACAGACAGGTACTTACAATTAATTTTGCATGCATTCAAAACACCTCGAATTTCTAGAATACCTTAAGCTCATGAATACCCACCAGGTCTCATCACTTACTTAAGGTGGAAAGCAATATCTAATCCATCTCCCCAGAGTAGGATTAAATACACTTATTCCTCTTGGTCACGCCCAAACTATCCTTAACTCTTCAAACCCAGTTGCTAAATATTCCCAAGTTCGCTATATGAAATTTAACAACTCATCCAAGTGACCTCTATGAAAACAATAAAGAAAGCGATTAAAGAAAGCAATTTAAAATCTTATCACTTGGATGTTTCGCCAAACCCAGTCCTAACGAGTTGAAACATACTTTTTACCTATCGATAAAACACAATTGGAAATTCCTTTGAATTATGGGGTCACGGTCATGTGGTAAGGAACTACTAATTAATTCCTCCCGACCAAGAGCCCACTTGAATTTTTAATAAACTGTTTGGCAAAAGAAATTTATGTTAAAATTACTCCCCGTTATTTAAGAAAATCATCAAGGCCTATTCATTGACGTCTAATATTAATTAGTGTACATGGCACATAGCCCAATTGCCCTGAAAATCCATGATACGACTAACTAATACTATATTTCAACAAATAGTATTTTAAAAGAATCTATAAATTTTGAGAGTTATTCCCTTTTAAACGACAGGTACTAAACCCCAATTTAAGAAACAAATCTTTTTAGGCCTAGAATAAACCTAATCACTGACTCTGTTTAATTCTTTTTAAAATTAACCCTTGATCAAATTTGAATTATTCATAACCGGGAAAATTACTCCCTACTTAGATCCAAAATTTTGAATATAATGATTTGGAAATTTAATTTACGCTTGTCCGTATAAAAATTAATTCCTAATTGTCCACGGGAAGGATCCCAAAATAATTATAGATAGTTAGACACTATAGCATGCAGTTATATTTATAAGTTTTAAAATGACTCAAGTGACCCAAAATAAATAACATGGGTGTAAGACAGAAGGACGAATAAGTCGGACAAGACTTAGACTAAATAGGAGGAAAACAATAAGAGATGAATGGCTGAATGGATGTGAGATGCAAAATAAATGATTGAGATTGATGAGGTGAATGAAAAGTGGATGTGCGAGATGGGTGAGGCAAATGGTTTGGACCAGGAGGCGAGTTATGCAGGTGTGAATGACTTGGGCATCTTGCACCCCATCCGGTTCAAATCCAAGAAAGAAGCAAAATATTTAAAATTACTTTTGATGAGAGATCCTAATTAGAAAAACCCAACTCGGATCTGCCACACATACATAGCAAATTTTGTCCAATCTTTACGTTTTGATTTGAATGATTTAAATTCAGGCATTACATGATTGCCATGCCCTTATCAATCTCAAATCTTCAATAAAATTTGGATTCAATTTTTTATACGTGCAGAAATTTTGGTTAAGACTAAAATAACATATGTAGGTTGGATTTATATTAAGTTATACATACACAAACACAAAATCAAAGGACCAAACTTGCAAACCAGGGAAACTCATTGATAGATTAAATTAATAGCAGTCACAAAGTGTTCGAGACGACAAATTAATGATTGTGAACATGGAATTAACAATTGAATAACCCAGTAAAGATGATTCCATGCCCTGCCATGCACTTTATCACGGAAACCTTGAAATAAATTTCGATTCCAATTTACTCAATCAAGACTCAAACAAAGGCCCTGGACGAAAAATGCCGGATATGGGTATATATATGCCTATATTTATAAATATAGGAACACACAATTTATGGACTAAACGTGCAAACCATCATATAACTTAAACAAACTTATTATAACAAAGCAATGGACCCTAAATTTAACTCTAGTTATGCAACTAATCAAAGAAAATTAATTGAAATATCTAATCCTAATTAAACTATGCACACTGACTCGAGATTACCGAATTGAAGATTGCAAGACATAGCTAGGGTATACTAATTCTACATCTAACCCTAACGTGAATTAGATCCTAACCCTTCACTATAATTTCTAAATTACTCTAATCCAAAGGAAATATGAAGATTAGTCTCACATGTAAAATCAAGAATGGAAACGCAATGCAGACACAACACTCATCTGATTCAAAACTTCCAGCATCCTTCAAACTATGCTCGGCTATGAAATAAGATTTCAAGAACACAATTTTTACCAATTATGACGAACAAAACCATCCACAAAATCAAGAACAAGAAACTACACAGAATCATTATCCTGAAGACAACAATTCCCAGCAATAATTTCAGATTCTAATTCGGCCATATTATGGTGAAGGAAAATTGCGTACTGACCTCCGCTGAACAAAATTTCGGCACCAAAACTCAAGAAAACAAAAACAAGAAGTGCATACCAGATTTGTTGAACCATGGCACTTAATGACGACAAGTTCGAAGATGAAGAATATGAAATCTGGACCAACATTCATCAAGTTGAATATATCCAGATTTATTCTAAACTAGAATTCAAAAACAAGAACTTCAAGAACGAATTTGGGGAATCGCTACCTAAGGTTTATGGATTGGAAGGAAATTGCATCTAATCTATTACAAAGCAATAAAATAAACAGGCGTGCAAGCCTGATATCTACATTGTAAAAGTTGAGACTCAAACCTACCTAAACTCGACCACGAACGGCCTTCTTCTCCGACTCCAATTCGGCAGCGTTTCGGCACTCGGGCATGGGATTCTTTTTTTCTATGCTGTCAAAGGGGAAGTATTTATAGAAGAGATGTGGCTTGGGCTCCAAAATGAGATCATAACAGCAAGGATACGCATCTAAACAGCAACGATTTGAAAAGATTCATAAATATTTGAAATATGCCGCTTGGGATTGCAACCTGGTGTGAGGTAGGAGTTTGGATATGACATGGGCTGCAGCTCGCCTCTTCCTTGTGCTGGGTGTGAGTAGCAGCAAAAGATATGAGATGGATGTGGAGGGTGTGACGTAGAATAGGGTGGTGAGATGAAAACTTGGTGAAGGGTATGAGTGAGTCTGGTCAGGATGTGAGTTGGTGAGTGACTGATATCCCATATTCAAGGTGAGCTGGAATGGATATGGATATGAGTGACTTGTATCTCATATCCCATTTAACTCATATCTTGTGGTGAGAGTTAGAGGTTTGGATATGAGTGAGGTGTATCTCATATCTCATTTGTAGTTCAACTCCGCCCTTCTCTAGCTCACATCCTAATTCCGATTCGGATCCTGTAAACAACTAACCAAACTGTTAGCAACTTCCATATTTCTATTGCATTTCCACCAAATTATATTTAATTTATATAATTTCATCGCAAATTAATTTTCATTCCAAAAATATAAATTTTCGCTCAATTACTTCGCTCGATTATATAAATTGCCCTAAAATGTGAATTTATTCTCATGCCGAGGACACGAAAATGGATGACAATAACAGTCAATTTTGACTGTTATCAACGTGCCTCATTGAGCACATTTAATTATGTTTCCACAGTTTGGATTTTGATTTTGCTTCATTTTAAAGGCATGGCCGGAGGCGAACTGGTTGTCATTCCAGTTGAAAACACAGGATTCACTCCTGAGGATGCCGCCATAGTAGGGAACACATACTTGTATGGAGCAACAGGCGGTCACATCTTTGTCAGAAGCAAGGCTGGTGAGCGTTTTGCTGTGAGAAACTCCCTTGCTGAAGCAGTAGTTGAGGGTACATCCGTACAGGACACCATTACTGTGAGTACATCACAGGTGGCTGTGTTGTCGTTCTTGGGAAGTAAGTTTAAATTCTAAAATCCTACTGGAAGGTTGGACTAATACTAGAGGGTGATCTTGCTATGTTGTCTTGCTCTTTACAGGGTAGGAAGAAATGTGGCAGCTGGTATGACTGGCGGTTTGGCATATCTTCTTGATGAGGATGACACTCTTATTCCTAAGTTTGGCCTTGATAATTGCCTTTTTACAGCTGGGTATTATTAAATTATATTTCGATGTTATATTGAGACGTTCAGTGAAATTATGGATATCCTATATGATCTGATTACTTTTTTATATAGAATATTGCTAGACTAAAAATGATACGATACTTTTGTTGTGTTTAGGTTTTTCAGTAACATATTTTAGATGGTAACTAAATTGTTGGAATAAGGGGAAAAAGAATTGAGGCTATGTCCTATTTGAGTATTAAAGTTTGTTCTAATCATGTCATGTGCTTGTTAGTATTCTTCGGTCAGGACCAAACTTTTTATAACAGGAGAATATTTTATTTGTCTAATGCAGTTTAGTCGGTGCTCACTAACTCGTTGAATTGAAATTATTTGATTCTCCGCAGATGGTTTTTCTGCAACGGATTTCAGATTGATACCACCGTTAATGTCAAGCCTGAAAATGTAGATGTCATTTCGAACTTGAGGACAATTTTAAACACCGCATTGCATTTTTCTCAAGACTTCAAGTCCAAATTGGTCACTCAAATATGTAGATAAAAGTGACATGAAAACTTCTGGGATCTGGCATCCTACCTGATTAACAATTAATATCAAATGGTTTGCATAACGAACTTGACATGGACAAAAGCGGTTTGTTCCAAATTTTTGTTTTGAAATGGATTCAATTAGTTGCAATGGCTTCTTTGTGTTACTTTTTACTCTACTCTGAGTTGGTGTTTCTGAAACTGTTACTAGTTTGATACTGCCACAAACTCGATTCAATTTTTTGAATATTTGATGATTTGCATATATTGTAAGGAATTCTTGCTGATTATATATAATGTGGTATTAGTCAATATAATCTTGGTGTATTCTTGTGCTGAATTGACTCATCTATGGCAATATGCAAATCATTAGGGTGCAGATGTTTTGAGGTGTAAAATATTGATGCATGCACATTTCAAGGGCCTTATTTTTGTTTTTGTTTTTTTAAAAATTAATATCTCATATATTAATATCTTCAATTTATAAATTTCTGGTCCGGTCTCTTTATTTATCTAATTATGAATTTTCTTTTTTTTTACACATGTATTGAATTTTTTAGGCGATCTACAAATTCTTTCGCTACGACATATCTATAAGGGAGGCTCCAAGAGCAATAAATGCTGCAAATGTGGAAGTTGAGAATGTAGAAAATGGAGTTCAAACTTGAAGCTTATTAGCTGATGCAGTGGTAAAAAAAAAAAGATTTTGATGGTTCTTGATAATCTATGATTCATTGCCTCTTTAACACACTATTTATTGTACGGGCTTCAATTCTATACATGTAACTTTGGCAAGTCATGATGTGGTGAGCCTTCATATTATGTTACTTTTAACCCCTTTCTTTAATTCATTCTCCTATTTGCATCCTATAAGTCTTTGGAATGTTTCTTTGCGTGGACACAAGTTGGGCATGCGGAAGACTATTTTGTCCACTCTTTGGAATGAATACCATTATTCATTAATTATCTGTAGATCAATTGAGAATACATTCCTGTTTGAGTGGTCATGAGATAATGGAACCTCATTAGATGCCACACTACCTGCAATCCCCTCATCTATAAATTGTTATGAATTTCAATGAGAACTAAATAACAGAAAAAAACATTTTAGTTCTACAAGATGAATACCAAGGGATCATCTGCTGTGCTCATTAGGTGCTCAATGGGCATGATGAAAAACCAAATGCCCCTTATTGCAATGGTGTTTACTCAGTTCATTTACACTGCCATGTTTCTCCTCTCCAAAGCTGCCATTTCTTCCGGGACGAAGCCTTCTGTCTTTGTCGCCTATCGACATGCTGTTGCCACTGTTGCCTTGGCACCCTTTGCCTATTTCACTCAAAGATTTTCAAGGAAACAAATAGTGTTCCCTATTTAATCAAGCTACATTTAAGTGTGTATGCATTTGTTAGAAACTACTATATATTCATATACATATGGGAAATGATTTTTTATGATGGTGCAGGAAAACGCCTCCTCGACCTACATTCTGTTTACTCTTCAAGATTTTCTTGGTCTCGTCTTGTGGGTACGAAGTGTGTTGCTACATTAATTGAGTAACCATCCTACAAGAAGAAAAGAAAAGAAGCAACCTTTATGTCGAATATTAGGTATTTCGATGGATGTATTCTTATTTTCGAATGCATGATGGCTCTGTCACTGAACCTGTACTATGCCAGTTTAAACTATGCCTCAGCAACATTCTCCACAGTTGTAAACAACAGTATTCCCGCAATGGTCTTCATCCTTGCCCTCTGTTTAAGGTACATATACATATCATACAATATGGTGGCTTGATGATGTTATAGGGTTGGTTAATTTAAACTCTCATATTGTATACTATACAGGATTGAAACTCTGTCCATAACTGTAAAACAAGGCCTGGCGAAAGTACAGTTCTCTGCCTGTCGGGGGCGATGGTCTTCACGTTCTACAAGGGCCCTAATTTGTACACCGGCTTTGAGAATGATTCCTCCAATGCCTATGCAAAGACTTACACCAAACAAGAGTGGATCAAAAGCTCCCTTCTCACGCTTGCTTCGTATTTCGTTTGGGCAGTTTGGCTCATCATGCAGGTCTTTTTTTCTTGTTTTTAATCCAATTACATTAGTTGATACTTTATCCATCTAAGGTTAATTATTCATAATTCAATTAAGGGCCCTAAGAGAACGTGTAATTAGATTTGACAAAAGTATCCATCTATCAATGCTAATTGCACAAAGTAATATGCCCTTAAATGATTCATGCTGTTGTGGTTTGCTGATAAATTTTATTCTGTTTTATTCCTAGACTCCAATCCTGAAGGAGTATCCGGCGACATTGCAGTTGACCACTCTACAATGTTGGTTCAGCTGTGTGACGTCAGCAATATATGCTGGGGCAGTGGAGAGGCATGCCTCGTCGTGGAAGCTTGGTTGGAAGTTAATGCGGAAGACTATTTTGTCCACTCTTTGGAGTATGAATTTGTGCGAGATTTATTTGATGATTGCAAATTGTGCTTTGAGTCATGATATTATGTTTCTAGATTATTAAATTATTCCCAATGTCTTGTTGCCTGCACTACTTGATTAATATTGTAGTTGCCATTTCTTGAACAAAATATAGGTTTCAGGTTCCATTGTTTCATTTATCCCTTTGTATTTGTTCCTTTTATCCCTATTGATACAAGAGGCAACATTAATTCCATCATTCACCATAACATGCATTCATTTTCTGTTTTCTTCCTACCGTCGAGCACAGCGTAGCGTGCGACGCAATACGATTTCTAGTATATATATATATAACAAAATTTTCTATATGGTATCTTTTATTATTTTATAAATTGTGAGAAAAAAAATTTCATATTAGAGCTCACCCCCCAATCCTAAGACTGCTTGGCTCCCACACACATTTATCGATACATGAGTGTCATCATTTAACAAAATTATTTATTTTTCCATAAAATTGGCATGCAGCAGTTCATAAACATATCTTATTCTTCATTCAAATGGATGTTTGAATTATGATGTTTGAACTACTTCCAATAATTACATAAAATACTTAAAAAATTAAAAATTCAAAGGTCTTCCAAGGTTATCCATACAACCAACAGCAGTTGGCTTGAGTGAATGGGGGCTCTAGTCGCTTAAGCAAAGTCTCGGGTTCGAGCCTTGTGTATGCAAAAAACTGCTTTGGGAGAAGCGCCCTTAATTGGCCTTGCAGATCCTCGAGGGATTAGTCTTGGGTCCAATGTGGCCTGGGGATACCCTGGTATTAAAAAAAAAGGTTATCCATACAATTCTTAATTTTATGAAAAATGAAGAAAAAGGAAAAAAAAAACTTTCAAAGATAAAGAATGTCTAGTTTATTTTGCACTAGTCTAATTGGAACACGATTAATGATTCTGCAATGATCAATAATATGAATTGGCCCAAAATATTGAGGAATTGATTGAAAATTACAATGTTCCCTACCAAAATAACATAAAATAGAGGTTTGGATGACCAACTCCTATATTGAATTATTTCTGTGAAGGCAGAACATAAAACAACCCTTGAAATTTAATTTAATTTAATATGCCAATATTATTAATATAGTAATTATTCAACCACATGGACTGTTCTTTCCCCATTTATATTTTTATTCAACCCTTTATTTTACTTTTTATTTCCTTTTCTAAATTTTCACCATGAAGGTTTGGCCAAATGGTCAAATTCCCTGATTTTCATTCTCCACGTTGGGGGTTTGATTCCCCACGCGATTTATTCCATTTTTTTTTGTTCCTTTATATAATTTTTATGGTATGAACTACCACAACAAAAGAAAAAAAAATCACCATATTACAAAATAGCATCACCATGTGAAATTTATGTAATTGAAAGTCCTAAATGGGTTGGGGACGTATCCTAGTGGTAAGTCCCCGACTCCTAACCTATAAGTTGAGTGTTCGAATCCTCACCCGGCTCCTATTCATTCTCTTTGTTCCATTTGTAATTTGTGTGTCATGCGTTCCCACCACCCTTTCTCAGGCCTTTTACTGCTGTTCCACAAAAAAAGAAAAAAATAAGAGTCCTAAATTAGGCACTGTTGCAAGGTGGAGATAATACTTAGTAAAGACACAGTGGATGTATCATGTATGTCTAAAATTAATAGAAGTACATTAGTATGCACTATATACAGTCGCACATTTATATCTTATACTACGTTCTCATAATTTTACAATTCATCTTATACAAGTAAATTATTATTGGTATTTTACCACAATGATTAATTCCTTAATGATACTTAATATTGACTTTTTTATTTTTTATTTTATTTATTACTCCATTAATTTTACTTCAGCAGTACTTTACTATTTTTTCTTTTGAAGCCGAATCCGGTCAATCTATACTTTAGGGCCCGTTTGGATTGGTTTTTGAAAAAAGCAGAAGCCAAAAGTAGAAGCAGAAGCAGAAGTCAAAAGCAAAAGCATGTAACTTTTGTGTTTGGATGGAATGTTTGAAAAGCGGCTTTTTCTAAAAAATATGTTTGGATGAATAAAAATGAAAAGTGCTTTTAGAGTGTGGTAATTACCAAAAAGGACATGCTACTTAATATGATAATAAGATATATTTATAGTGTAATTTATACTCCCTCCATCCCATTTAACTTGTCTTGTTTGACTTCTGCACACAATCCAATGCAATTTTTCAATCGTTAATATCTCAAAATATATACAATGAAAAATTATGTGAAATATTTATTCAAAAACTACATGATCATACGATTTTAACAAGATCCAACTCGACTATTTTTTTCATGATATATACTTGCAAGAAAATTGAGTCAAAACGGAACAATGAACAGTGTCAAAAAGTCAAACCAGACACATTAACTGGGACGGAGGGAGTATTAAGTAGTGGGGGTATTTAAGTCATTGCACATTTTACGAGGTGCTTTTGGCTTCTGCTTTTGGGAGAAGCATCCTCTGGGCTGCTTCTCCCAGAAGCACTTTTTTCGCTTTTCGAGGTGCTTTTGCTTTTTCTTAAAAGCCAAAACAAACACCTAATTTCTACTAGAAGTGCTTTTGGCAGAAGCAAAAACCAAAAGCACCTCCCTAGAAGTCAATCCAAACGGGCTCTTAGTAGCCTATGCTTGGATTTTTAAAAAATTCAATTTTTTTTTTAATGAATTTTTTAAAATTCAATTTGAGTGTATTTAGAAAAATATATTATTATAAAATTAAGACCCTTAGGGTTTACAGTTGACGACGACCCAGATCAGACTAACATTTTCCTAATCACACCCATAGAATAAGCACCATTTCAGTATTTTGTCCTTCATGTCCAACTGTACGGACAGGCAAAAAGACAAGATTATACCATGCTGCAATGAATTCGCTAATCAACACAAGTTTAAATCTTGGATTGGGGACTGTTTTGGGGATCATCAAGGCTGCGCAGGCAGGCGAGATGGAATGCGATTACGCCGATTAGGATTAGCATGACCCCCAAATAATGGAGGTCCATGCTTTTTGCTCTGCTTCCAGAAAATAAAAATTTAAAAATGACTTTTATTGGTAATAAATTCGAAAAAATAATTTAAAAATGTCTTTTATTGGTAATAAATTCTTTGGTAAAGGGGTGGGCTGCCCCTCCGAACGACAAAGCGAAGCAGTTACTGCTCGCAACAAACATCGTGTAATAAAAGTGGGTTCTGTTCTGTACAGAGTAAGCAGGTACAAGAATCTTGACCCTTTTTCCCAAAACAGAACAAGACATCCCATTATAATATTAAATGAACGGCTTCGCAGCAGTTGTTGTTTTCAAGCTTCATTTCCAGCCAATCCCCATGTTCCATCTTTTGCTTCTCCAATCTCCACTGCACTGATTTCTTTTGAGAAAGCATCAGAATTTATTTATCTTGGTTTCTTGATTTGTAGTTGAAGAGAATTTGCATATGTGCCTGTTAGCATTTTCAGTGTTCTTGGTTCAGATCCGCTGGTTGATTATTTAGGATTTTGTCTTTCTCTGTTGATTGACGGAAGGTATGTCCTTGCACTTGAATTGCCCTTTAGGTGTTTGCTGTTTTGTCTGTGAGAAAATATGTACTATTGTTACTCATTGAGTCATTGATGATGTCTCTTCCTTTCTGAACTGGTTATTTCTGATTCTTGAATTGATTGATTGCTGGATTTTGAAATAAAAAAAGGTGCAATAACATAATACCACTGTTGGGATTGGTTCGTCCAGGAGGAAATGATGCAGGGTCAGGGAGGACGAATCTTGGGCTTATTGCCTATGCTGATCATGCTTATGGTAGCTTGCTCTGTCGAGGCTCAGACGCCGGCGATTCTGATTAATTGTGGGGCCAATTCCAGTGTAACTGTGGATGGAAGGGCCTGGGTTGCTGACACAGCTCCTGGGAACAACGTAACTCTCAGTAATCCCCCAGGAATCGAGGCCTCCACGATGGTGTTCAATGGTGATGCACTCTATGAGCCACTTTACAGAACTGCTAGAATTTTCACAGAGACTTTGAATTATACGTTTCGTGTTTCGTCAAGTGGGGATTATTTTCTAAGGTTTCATTTTTACCCTTTGGCTTCTGATGGACATAATGTGAATGGGTCTTATTTTTCTGTGGAGGCTAATGGATTGAAGTTGCTTTCTAAGTTCAATGTTCCTGGTGAGCTTATGGATAAGAATTTGAACTTGGTGCGATCCGGAGGTAATTCCAGCTATTACTCCTTGTTGTTGGAGTACTTTTTCTCTGTGGAGGGTGATGTGATTGCTGTAAGTTTCATTCCGTCAGTGGGGTCTTTTGGTTTTGTCAGTGCAATGGAAGTTGTTCCTGTGGGAATCAAGCTGTTCACGGACTCGGTTGGCAGAGTTGGCGAAAATGGAGGCAATAGTTCATTGAACTTGAGCAGACGGGGAATTGAAACAATGTACAGGTTGAATGTTGGAGGTTTGGCCGTTAGACCTTCAGAAGATCCGTTTTTTTGGAGATCCTGGGAAGTGGATACGAGTTACATGATTAATGCGTATGCGGGCTCTGAATACGGGAACAAGTCTAATATTACTTATGCCAATCCAGACGCCACGTCTATGGCTCCGCTGGAAGTGTATGAAACGGCGAGAGTTCTGACAAATGCTCAAGTGATGGAGAAGAGATTCAACATGTCTTGGAAATTGGAGGTCGATCCAGATTTCGATTATTTAGTCCGCCTGCACTTCTGTGAGCTGGTTTATGATAAGCCAAATCAAAGGGTTTTCAGAATATTCATAGACAATAAAACTGCCGCTGAGAATTTTGACATCTTTGTTCGAGCTGGAGGAATGAATAAAGCTTATCATAAGGATTACGTTGATTCCGTTTCCTCCAGAAGCAGCACCATTTGGATACAGCTAGGTCCTGATCCTACAACAGGTTCTGCTGGAACAGATGCTCTCTTGAATGGCTTGGAGATTTTCAAACTTAGTCGTAATGGCAATTTGGCCCATGTGCAGACATATAGCAATATAAAAGCAAAGAGCTCTTCAAGAAGTTTAATCCTTTGGGTGGGCATTGGAGCGGGCATTGCTTTCATTGTCGTCCTTGGAGCCGTGTGCCTGATAGTCAGGCGTTTCTGTAGGAAGAAAAGGGAAAATGATACCAAGAAGAGTGCTCCCAGTTGGCGTCCTTTGTTCCTGAATGGATCTGTTTTGCACAGCACAGCCAATGCGAAACGATCAACTAGCAGTCTGAATCAGAATGGACAAGGAAGTGTTCGATCTGGAAGGCGATTTTCATTAGCTGAGATTAAAGCTGCTGCAAATCACTTCGATGAAAGTTTATTGATCGGAGTGGGAGGATTTGGTAAGGTGTACAAAGGAGAGATTGATGAAAACGTCCTAGTGGCAATTAAGCGGGCCAATCCGCAATCTCAGCAGGGTCTGACAGAATTTGAGACGGAAATTGAAATGCTGTCAAAGCTAAGGCACAGGCATCTTGTCTCTTTGATTGGATTTTGTGATGAGCAGAATGAAATGATTTTGGTATATGAGTATATGGCCAATGGAACTCTCCGGAATCACCTGTTTGGGAGTGACCTTCCACCATTGAGCTGGAAACATCGGTTAGAAATTTGCATTGGTGCAGCACGAGGGCTGCACTACCTTCACACTGGTTCAGACAGAGGCATTATCCACAGGGATGTCAAGACAACCAATATATTATTGGACGAGAACTTTGTCGCGAAAATGGCTGATTTTGGACTCTCCAAAACCGGTCCTTCACTGGAGCACACTCATGTAAGCACCGCAGTTAAAGGAAGTTTTGGCTACCTTGATCCTGAGTATTTCAGAAGACAGCAGCTGACTGAGAAATCCGACGTGTATTCATTTGGTGTTGTCCTATTTGAAGTTGTTTGCGCTCGGCCTGTTATCAACCCGACCCTGCCCAAGGATCAGATCAACCTTGCAGAATGGGCAATGCGTTGGCAACGAGAGAGATCACTTGAAAGAATCATTGATCCATGCCTCAAAGGAAATTACTCTCCAGAATCACTGATTAGATTTGGAGAGATTGCAGAGAAATGTCTTGCTGATGAGGGGAGGACTAGGCCGACAATGGGAGAAGTTTTGTGGCACTTGGAATATGTCCTACAACTTCACGAGGCATGGGTGCGGAGCAATGCTGAAGATGATTCAGTTAACTCAATTCAGGACTTGAAGATTTCCATTGACGAGGGAGATTCTGAGGGCATCACCAATGCAACAATGCAGATGAAGACCAGCACTGTTGGAGGATCAGTCTCAACAACAAATGCCATTCTGACTGCTGGGGTTGATGATTTTCCGCAGATTGTACTTCAGCAGGGCAGGTGAATGCCTGACTGCAATGTTTAACACTTGATCTGGAATTGTTTCCCAATATTAAGGCTGTGGAAAACTGGAAATTCCTTTCAAGCATTTACACGAATCTATTGATCAGGTCTAATTCTTTCATTCTTGTTTGTTTGTTTGTTGTCTGTGAGCTGCAACATCTTTGCAAATGGTTTCCCCTCTGTTTTGGTCTTTTAGTTCAAGTGGTTGCTGCTCCCTTTTAACTGTAATCTGCAATTGCTTGAGAAGTTTTGTGTGTATGTACCATGAGCTGCCCCGGAAGCTCATGAAGTTGTAATGTAGTTTGTTTCGATCTTGCTGAACAGAATTTTTGTGTTGACAGAAGTCTGTAACTTGTTCTTGCATCTACAAATTCACACATCTATGGTGGTCTAAATTATGAAATCAAATTATTGCATTTTTACTCCTGATATGCATAGAGTACTATTTATACTCGCTTCTTCTTCAGATTATGATCATTGTGCGAGACCCAGAAAAAGTCGTGCTGCATAAGGGATCAACTTAAATTTACATACTGTTCGATCTCATTTTCTAGATTTTTATCCTTCACGGACATATTAGTCGTGCATATATCATCCCTGGTTTCTTCTCTTTTGTAATTATAGTGATGTTGTATATTACGTAGAGAATTTGTATCTTCTTAGACAGATTTTCACCTTGATCAGACTGGAGAATCATCTCTACATTTTATGGGCCATGACAGGTAGAGCTCTGTTTGATTATTGATTCTTGATGTGCCACTGCTATATTTTCTACATTTAATGCTTGGTCAAAATGTCTCTGCAATAAGAAAATATGTCTGAACTGTGGGGTAGAAAACTCCTGATATAGTGATCTTAATTTTTTGTATTTTTTAGATTGAATACCCGATATAGAACCTGCTGAAGGTGTAAATGTTTTCAAAAAAACTCACATTACACGGAGTTTTACTACGTTAAGAACTTTCATACTGTATTTTGTATCTGGCGGAACGTCTGTTACAATTAATGCCAGGTCTAAGAGCAAATTTGGCACTCTATCAATCTCCCCTGCTGTTGAAATATGTACATTGGTGCTTCTTTCTTTCTTTCACAATTGCAGTCGTATTAGAACATCATGTGTTTGTTATATTGGGACAAGCAACAACTGATGATGATTTCCCTTACTTAGAAGAGACAGGACTGTGCTTGAAAACTGCTGCAGTTCAACTTGAGGTTGAGGGAGAATGCTTGCTTGTTTTTTTGGCGGTTTGTTTAGTACAGGTGATGGGTCGATATTTCCACATACAACAAGGCAGTTGCACAAATTAGCATATAGGGAAATGGTTATCGTTCACACTAAGGTCTGTTTGTGTCTTCTGGAGTTTGCAACTAACTAGTTCATGTGATAATTGTTTGATGCGATACTTCTCATAAATTAATGCTTCAAATTATCTTGCATCCTTACACATGGTCCCTTTTGATTCCTATTTAGTGGTGGTTTAGTTTGGGATTTCTGTCTGTACATTGTGTATCTTGTTTTGTTAGTACTCTGATTGTCCTTGTTTATTTGTATATTTAAAACGTAAATATCTTCAATAGTGTTAGATTGAGACATGTTTGAATTCTGTACATCGATACCAAAGATGTCTGCCTTCACATATTGTACCTCCTCTTTAGGGCAGATATTGCATTCATATGTGATAAGTGGGATGTGGGCTTTGCGCATAAATTCCTGAGGGTTAGATCCAGTTTTTTTGTATCCATGTAGAAGGCAACTGGGTCGAATCCGACATGTAGATGTTATTAGTTCTAAAAAACTGCCAGCTACAGTAGTGTTGTGTGCGGTAGGGCTGTAGCAGAACACATGACTTTGGATTGTTTTGATGATTGGAATTGAACTTTTAAGCTTTCTTGACGCCTCCGAAGGCAAGAATGGATCACTGACTGTATGCATGTGTATACATTTGTTTTTATCAGGGATTTAAACAAGCTAATTTGTTTTGATCATTGTAATACAGACATTTTGAAATTGTTTCCTTATTGATATTAATGTTCATCGTCCAATCACAATATTATGTCCACTTGAGCAATGGTTGGGTATTTGGATTTTAATCCTTGTCCGAATTGCACATCCTTGTTTGTGTCTGGTGGTCTAAATACTAGTATCAGTGAATTAACTTGACAGATTTGGGCTGACTTATGGGACCATTGCCTACAGCCCTACACTCATACCCACACATCATGGGCTCCACTTTGCTATATTTACTCCAATCCCAGTCTTACAGCCTTGGCCCTTGTATACATACTAGGGTTGTAAACGAACCGAATCGAATCGAATACCACAGTATTCGCTTTGATTTGATAAGCTTTTCGAATATTATCGAATCGAATCGAATTATTCTATAAGGTAATTTAATAATTAATAAAATTAATTTTAATTATTAAACTTAAATATTTAATTTGATTTATAGATCAAATTTAATATTTTAATATTATATATAAATATATTTATATTAGTTAGTAAATATAGTCACTAAAATTAAATTTTTAAATTATTTAACAAAATAAATTTATATATTTATATATAATTTTAATATAAAATCGAATATCGAATCGAATCAAATATTAATCGAATATCAAAATTCCGAATAATTTCGAATCGAATCACGAATCGGACCAAAAATATTTGATTCTTTTACAACCCTAATACATAGCATTGAAAATTTCATCTTCTGTTGGACCATTACTTCCCCCCACCTACTTCACCTCTTACCTCTTTAATGAAGAGGAACAGGAATTTATGTAAATATGCATTTTCATGTGAGTAATGTTTTTGAAGATCAAAAGTTTTTCACTATTCCGATGTTATTGTAGTGAAACCTCAGTCAAAAGGGTCTTGGCATATGGCAATAACCAACTTAGATTCACAATTCCCAATTCTGCTACACTACCCCCTACCCACTACATATCACAACAAACATTTCCCAATACCTATGTATATAAAATATAAAGGAACCCAAAAATCTGAAAACTGGATTTAAAGATTCTTGTTGACGTCCACCATGACTGAGTCATCTGATTCAGCTTTTTGGCGGGTGAAATTTTGCACACGACGTAATATTCTTCATTTCCCGCTGCCCCCACCACCTCCTCTTTCGCCTTTCCTGCACTGCACCTTGTTTGTTTTTTACTCATTTCTTTTGCAGTATCTACGAATTCTGTTTGGCTTTGATAAGAATAAAACTAATCCTATATGGCAACATTATTTTAATTCAATTGGGTGCACAGCAGTGGCGGATCTAGAAAAAAATTTAAGCGGGGTCACAAAAATAATAATTTAAATTTAAATTTAAATATATTAAATATAATATTTAAATTTAAATATATTAAATATAACAATCAAAATATACCTCTTACAAATACTCTCTACGGTCTTTCATACTTTGAAATCGATTAATAACAGATTCATTCATAACATTGAGAAGAGTTTCTTTCTCAATAGCTAGCACAAATAAGAGAATCGTTGATCAAAAAATTATCACCTATTTGATTTTGCAAATCAGATTTCATAAGCTTTTGGGGTCCCTACAAAAATTTAAGCGGGTGTACTAAACTACGCATAAATATTTTTTATCTTGCAACACAAATTTAAGCGGTGTCCCGTGCCCCCGGTATATATAACATGCGTCCGCCCCTGGTGCACAGGTATATTATTGTCCAAAGAGAGAAAACATAATTATAAGGTCTTTCTGTATAGGGTTCCCCCACATGTCCTTTTTGGGACAGAAAAAGGTGATATCTTTACCTTGGTAACCGAGTGCCCATGCAATTACATTAATTAGTTTAAAGCAATTAAGAAAAGACAAATGCCATTACCTTTTAGCGAGGGTTTTGCAATCTCACAAATGGTTAGTGGGTTTCTTTTTAATCTCGCTGTAATTACCGGAAAGCTGTAGTCTTTTTCAGTTTTTTTCTCCCCCATGGTCCTTTAGGGTTTTAAAAGGCGAATGCTTTACTTGGTTATTCGCTTTCATTGTCTCCGATGCATTTAAGATGCAGATTTGAATGCCCTTTTGCCTTATTTTTTTTGAATGCCCCAGATTTCGTTGGTTATGATTTATGAACTCTACAGGGAAAGCGACGCATTGTTGTTTTTAGATGCATTGCTGTATTTTCAGTGTGTTTGAACTATCAATCTATTCTGTGGAATACCACTAGGCAACTCGGCTACATATATTTGGGCAAATGACGATGTTGTCTTGGTGAAAGAGTTGGGGGGCTTCTCTTTGCCTGGATCTCTGTAAGGGGTTTATTTTGTGCTTTTTGTTTTTTGTTTGAAGTTCTTTACTTTATCCGGCCCCAACTCGAATTGCTAAGTCTGGCCTTGTTGGTGTGGATTCAAGTTGTATTTTCTTACAATGAGTGTTGGTTCAGAACCGTTTTGAGGTTTCCTTTGTGCTTCAGGAAGGGACATTCTCTGAGCTGTGTTTGTTTCAAGAATTCTGGAACCCTGGCTTGTTTCGAGTTTACCTTGTTGGGCTGCTGTTTTTACTCTTGAATGCTTTCTGCCTTAGCGGATTCTCTAGAAACTCAAGAGTCTTTGGTGGTCTCTGTGTTTAAATTCCGACAATAGGAAGCTGGGATGAAGGTAGTAAGGCTCTTTGTGGTGTGTCTGTGCTTTGTCTCCTCCTTAGGGCAGCTTCCATCCCAGGATATTTTGACTCTTCTAGAGTTCAAGAAAGGAATCAAGCATGACCCAACAGGGTTTGTCCTCAATTCATGGAATGATGAATCAATTGATTTCAATGGGTGCCCTTCTTCTTGGAATGGGATTATGTGTAATGGGGGTAATGTAGCTGCTGTTGTTCTTGACAATGTAGGATTGGTTGCTGATGTAGACTTGGGCGTGTTCTCAAATCTTACTATGCTTGTGAAGCTTTCAATTTCAAACAACTCATTTTCTGGTGTGTTTCCACACAACCTTGGTGACTTTAGGAGCCTCGAATATCTGGACATTTCTAACAATCTGTTTTCCTCTTCATTACCTTCTGAGATTGGTAAACTTGGTAGTTTGAAAAACTTGTCGCTGGCTGGTAATAACTTCTCCGGTGCAATCCCGGACTCAATTTCAGGGCTTGCCTCAGTTAGGTCTTTAGATTTAAGCCGAAACTCCCTTTCAGGCCCGTTGCCACGGTCTTTGACAAGGTTGGGAAGCTTGGTGTATCTTAACCTATCTCTAAATGGCTTCACAAAATCCATCCCGAAAGGGTTTGAGCTGATGTCCCAACTTGATGTTCTTGATATGCACGGCAACATGCTTGACGGTGAACTTGATCCAGAATTCTTGCTGCTCACTCCAGCAAGTCACATTGATCTTAGTGGGAATTTGCTAGTAAGTTCTGCCAAGGACCAGCAGAGATTTCTCGCGGGTATTTCTCCATCCGTCGAGCATTTGAATCTTAGCCACAACCAGATGACGGGATCACTTGTTAGCAGCGGCGCAGCTCCCGCTTTTGGGAGCTTGAAGGTTTTGGATTTAAGCTACAATCAGCTGTCTGGGGAATTGCCTGGGTTCAATTTTGTTTATGATCTTCAAATCTTGAGACTTGGCAATAACAAATTTTCGGGTTCCATTCCTAACAACCTTTTGAAAGGAGATTCTTTGGTTCTAATTGATTTGGATTTAAGTGGGAACAACCTATCAGGTATTATGCCTCCTGTAGATACCTTTTGTTTTTTGCATTTATAATTTCCTAAACCCAATGATTGATGGTTTATTTTTGCTATGGTATCTGTGAATCATTTTGTTAAGGATTCTTTTGTAGTTCAATTTAATTCAACTGCTGCTGACCATTGATTTTACTTGATAGGGACTGTAAGTATGATAACATCAACGACGTTGTTATCCCTTAATCTGTCATCCAACATGCTATCAGGCGAACTTCCACTATTGACGGGAAGCTGTGTTATTGTTGATCTGTCAAAAAACCAGTTTGAAGGAAATTTAACTAGGATGCTGAAATGGGGGAACCTAGAAATCCTTGATCTCAGCCAAAACCGTTTGACAGGGTCGATTCCAGAGGTAACTGCGCAATTTCTGCGACTAAATTACCTCAATCTTTCTCACAATTCTCTGAATGATAATATTCCAAAAGTGATCACACTGTTCCCAACGCTCACAACTCTTGATCTCAGTTTCAACCAGTTGGGAGGACCTGTTTTGCCTAGCCTTTTAAAATCCTCGACCCTTAATGAACTTCATCTACAGAACAATACATTTTCTGGGACCCTTGATTTTTCGCCACTTTCTAATGATTCTAATCTTCATGTTCTGGATCTTTCTAACAATAAGCTTAGTGGGTACTTCCCTGATGGATTCAATTCGTTCACTGGACTTCGAGTGCTCAATGTTGGGGGAAACAATTTCTCTGGTTCTCTCCCGACTTCCATTAGTGACATTGCTACTCTAACTTCACTAGATGTTTCGAGGAACCATTTTATTGGGCCGTTGCCAAAAAATTGGTCCGACAGTCTCCAAAGCTTTAATGTGTCATACAATGATCTCTCTGGCGTTGTTCCTGAGAAGTTGAGAAAGTTCCCTCTATCCTCATTCTACCCTGGCAATTCTGACTTAGAATTTCCGAATCCTCCTACTGGCTCCGGGCGTGGTCCAGCTAGAAATCCAGGCAAGAAACATTTGAGAATTCTAATCAAAGTGATAATTATTGTTTCTTGTGTGGTTGCTCTGATAATTCTGATCCTTCTCGCTATATTCATCCACTATAAACGGATATCAAGAAATCCTTCGCAAAAAGTGACCACGAAGGATATCAGCCGCCCGGTTTCAACAAATCCTTCAAGCTTCAGTGGAAGAGACCGTATTGGTGGTTTAGTTTCAAAAGAGGATCTTGTGACAGGAAGGAAAGGATCATCATCGGATGTAATCAGTCCTGACGAGAAAATGGCAGCCATTACTGGGTTCTCTCCTTCGAAGACCAGCCACTTCTCGTGGTCACCTGAATCTGGTGATTCTTATACTGTAGAGAGCCTTTCGAAATTGGATGTCAGGTCTCCTGATCGACTGGTTGGTGAACTGTATTTTCTTGATGATACAATCTCATTTTCGGCCGAGGAATTATCAAAGGCCCCAGCAGAAGTTCTTGGAAGGAGCAGCCACGGAACATCTTATAGAGCCACTCTGGACAATGGGTTGTTCTTGACTGTGAAATGGTTGAGGGAAGGCGTTGCAAAGCAAAGAAAGGAGTTTGCTAAAGAAGCAAAAAAAATTGCCAACATCAGACATCCCAATGTGGTGGGGTTGAGAGGCTACTACTGGGGACCCACACAACACGAGAAGCTAATTCTTTCCGATTACATATCTCCGGGAAGCCTTGCAAGTTTTCTTTATGGTAACATTCCTCTCCATTCTTGTCCTGTTTATGCTGTAATTTTCTGAATTTTTTTATCAGCTGAATACTATATCCAACTTTTTATCAAACTGAATTGTCTTCAGCAAATTTAGGCTCTGGTGCTAAGATATGCGCATACTTGTGAGTCATTACTAGATGAATGTTTACTTTTGATCACAAGAAGTGTGACAGGCTCTTATTACTACCTGCTTGTATTAGTGATTTGGTTGTTGGCTGTCTCAACGATTGTTATGCCTGTTGTCCTTATGCCTTATCTGAATTGATGTAGAATGTTGTTTCTCCACAATTTGTTCTGACTTGGGTTGGTTTGTATTGGCATAAATAGAGAAAAGTACCCCTTTTCAAACTACATATGAATGTGGAAAGATTTGCATTTGGTGATGGGGTTTTATTACTACCTGGTTGAATCAGTGATTTGGTTTTCTGTTACAACTTTGTTACGTCTGTTGTCCTTGCGCCTTGCGTTGTCTGAATTGACGTAGAAAGGTTTAGGGTTTCTCCTCTTTTTGTTCCAACTTGACTTGGTTTGTATTGGCATAAATAAAGAGAACTTCTTTTCAAACTACAAATGAATGTGGGAGGTTTCGTATTTTAGTTTTCCCTACTTGGTTAATCGAACAAAGAAAATTTTCTTGAAGCACAAACATGAGCTATTTTTGCTTGTCTGGATAGTGGATACTTCTCATCTGTGTTGACAAATGTAATATGATGTGTATGTGGTTATGTTCCTGTTTAAGAAGCCTATTTTTATCAGATCGACCCGGAAGAAAGGGTGCCCCCCTAACCTGGGCTCAGAGGCTCAAAATAGCTGTTGATGTTGCCCGTGGTCTGAACTATCTCCATTTCGACCGTGCTGTTCCTCATGGAAACCTCAAAGCAACCAACATTCTACTAGATGGTCCTGATCTCAACGCCCGGGTAGCAGATTACTGTCTTCACCGTCTCATGACCCAATCGGGAACCACAGAGCAGATTCTCGACGCGGGTGTATTGGGTTACCGGGCACCTGAGCTAGCTGCATCCAAGAAACCCCTCCCTTCATTCAAATCAGACGTCTACGCCTTTGGAGTGATCTTGCTGGAACTCATCACAGGAAAGTGCGCTGGCGACGTAGTCTCGGGCGCAGACGGGGGAGTGGACTTGACAGATTGGGTTCGATTGAGGGTAGCAGAAGGTCGAGGCCCGGACTGCCTCGATCCCACACTGATATCAGGGACGAGCATCCCTTCAACTGATAAAGGAATGAAGGAGGTCCTCGGAATAGCTCTTCGATGCATCCGGTCTGTATCAGACAGGCCGGGCATAAAGACAATATACGAGGACCTTTCTTCGATCTAGCTTTGGGGCTTGTCTGTGTTTCAGTGAATGAACAGAATGTATGAAGTGGGAAGCAAATAGCTCATTTGGCCTCCCTGTTTAGTTTCCCTTTTTTTGAGTAGGATATTTGATGTGGTGATATCTTCTGGTGTTTGTGTTTTGCAAGCATTGTTTGTAAATTGGAACAGATGATGTTGATGGGTTCCAACTTCCAAATTCCCTACTTCAGTTTGGGTTTGCTCCTCCAGCTTCAATCAACATCACTTGTTGATTTTGGTATCCTTTTTATGGAGTCTTGTGTGCTGACTGATCCTCTGTTGAGTACATCAAAGGGTGCAGTATATTTCATTAGGAAAGGTAACCATGGTAAAAAAACCAAGCGTGATTTTAGGCAAATTATGTCACTTTTACTACACACCTTGGCTGGGTTCTTGCCCATCATTTCTGCAATGTGGATCTTCAACACACCTTTCTCTTCTACTTTTAACATGAGAGATAGCCTTAAGCATTTACTTAAAAGAGAATGTTTTGCACGTAGAGTTGTAGCTGCGGATTGTACCTGGGAGCTAAAGCTGTAGGAGCCGTTTTACATAAGTGTTCGGTAGAAGTAGTTGTAGTTATGATACATTCTAATTTGATGAGAAAAAAATAATTAAATTGGAAAGTAGCAGTCGAAAGCTTCCAAAAACTACTCATGGTAGCTTCTGTTTGTAGATCTTTTTGGAGTTGCAATTCACAATTACAAATTTTAAAATATAAAGTTGTTTGTGAAAAACGAGACCATTGTTTAATATAAAATCTAAAGCTTCCCAAAAATCTCCCAAAAACTTTCAAAAACTGCTTGTAGAACAGACACCAAATTAAATAGATAAAAGTAAACTTAAAAAGCTAGCCAAACTAGAGTGAGGACAGGTAGGGGTGTTAATTTTGGGCACGACCCGAAAAAGGAACCTTGCCGACACGAAAAATTTCATGTTTGGGTTTTTCTCAAATCAGGTCGACCTGAAACCCGACCTGAAATATTATACCACCTGCTCAACTTGACACGAACACAACCCGAAACCTGAACCCGAAAAAACGAACCCGAACGACACGAAAAATTTCAGGTTTGGGTTTAGTCATTTTAGATTTTTTCCCAAATTAGGTCGACTCGAAACCCGACCAAAAATATTATACAACCTATCAAACCGATACAAACACGATCCAAAACCTGAAATTGACACCTTAGATAAAGTAGCAGAATGTTTTAGGCTAATGAGAAAAAACAAGAGAACAGAAGGAATGAGTCAAACGGGTCATGGAGGATCCGAACCCGATCCGAAGGGGTTCCGTTGGATGGCCCGTTTCATAAAAATAGAAGTAAAGACTAATGGAAGAGAGGAGGAGAAAGCGTCCCGTCTCTTGACTCTATTCACAACGGATATTTATATAACGGCTACTTGTGCTGTGTGTTCACTTTTCCAACTTACATACTGATTATCATTCTTCTCTTTTCTTCTCCCACCTTTCCATCTCTTTTTCCTTAGCTCTTGATTCGAATATTCAAATTTTCATTTCTCCACTCTGATTCCTCCTCCTCCAAATTCACGAAAGGTAATTCTTTCCCCTTCAATAATCGAATTGAATGCGTTGATTGTTTTTGAATTTCTTTCCCCAACTTTCAAGAAACCCATTTTCTTGATCAACATTTATTTTGAATTATTTGTTAGTTACCCCAGTCTTAGGGTTTATTGGAAAAGGAAGAGGAGGGTTTAAAGTATTATCAAGAGAAGGAGGAAGGGTAATGTCGATGGCCACCAGCGGTATTGATCGTCCCCACAACGATTATGGCCCTCAACCGAGAGGGTTCCTGACGCCGCCGGCGTCGTGGAAGAAGCCAAGATGCTCTCCGGTGGTTATGCCGGCGTCGGAGAGGAGGCCACGAAGGACTAATCAGGCGGCGAAGGGTGATCTCTTCCATGTTATTCATAAGGTCCCTTCCGGAGACTCCCCTTATGTCCGGGCAAAGCACGTTCAGGTTGATTACCTTTGCCCTCCCCTGTTTCTTCTTTTTTTGATTCTTAATGTTGTTCAATTCTCCCACTATTTGAGCCGACATTTGTAATTTGAATTGTGATCGATGATTGGTAATTTTAATAGGGAAGTGGGAATATAAAGGAATGTTATAGTATTGATCATGAATTCATGAAACCATGGTTTTACCGTGTGCTGTTTATATGCTTTAGTTTCCGTAATGAGTTTATTTTTGCACTTGCTGTATGAGGGAATGGATGATCTTTCTCTTATCCGATATAAATGTTTGAAACTGTTAATGGAAGATTGCGATAATACTAATCTCGAATGTATTTATTGCTAATAACATATATTGAATGTTTAACAGCTCATAGACAAGGATCCGGGAAGGGCTGTTTCTCTGTTCTGGTCTGCAATAAATTCTGGTGATCGAGTCAATAGCGCCCTTAAAGACATGGCTGTTGTCATGAAACAATTGGACCGATCTGATGAAGCTATTGAGGCGATTAAGTCGTTTCGCCATCTCTGTCCTCCTGAATCTCAGGAATCTCTAGACAATATTTTGGTTGAACTCTATAAGGTGCAGTGTTTCTTCACTTTGCTCATTGAGTAAAAGATGATTAAATGGAGTATCTTGCATGTCGAAATATTTGAGTTTAGTCAACATTGTGTTCTTGTAATTGCAGCAATCTGGCAGGATTGAGGAAGAGATTGCAATGCTTCAAGTAAAGCTGAAGCAAGTTGAAGGAGGAATTGCTTTTGGTGGGAAGAGAACGAAGATTGCTCGATCTCAAGGAAAGAAGGTTCAAATCACTATCGAGAAAGAATACTCCCGGTACGTATATTCATTTAAGGTCATGAATAGACTGATGCAGTTCATTTCATAACATACAGTACTTCAGGTTGCTGGGAAATTTGGCTTGGGCTTTCATGCAGCTGAAAGATTTCAAGTCTGCAGAAGAACATTACAGGTGTGCATATCTTTCATGTGATGCATTCAAATGTGTGTTCTTTGAAGTTTTGTGGTTTACAACTCATAGGGTCGTATGAATCTTTTCACTGTGCAGGAAAGCATTGTCGTTTGAAGCAGATAAGAACAAACAGTGCAATTTAGCAGTATGCTTGATGCACATGAACAAGATGTCTGAAGCCAAATTTCTGCTCCAAACAATAAAAGTTTCGACTGACAGTAGTGGCCACATGGATGAATCATATGCTAAGTCGTATGAGCGCGCCATGGAAGTGATGGCTGAGATGGAATCCCAGAAAGTTCCTAAACAGAATAATGAAAATGGATTATGTTTTCAAAAGTATTGCAATGATAAGAACGGTGTGCAGCCATCTCCGCTACATTGTTCTATCAAAAGAACAAACACTGGAGCCTTTACTGAACTTCCATATGAGAAGAGGGCCGATTTTGATTGGAGGACGAACCATAATCAGTTTAATATTGGTCAAGAACATTGCAAGAGGCCATACGAGTCTCCATTTTGCAGTCGTGCTATTCCAAAAGTGCCACTCACCCAGCCACCATGTCCACGGTATGGAAATCAAAGAAAGGGTACTGAAAGTGGAACTTCTTGCAGGAAACTCTCCTTCGAATCATCTACAGACAATGGAAGTTTGAGGACATTTGCTGAAAATCACTCTTCTATGACTCCTGCTGAGGAATCAAAAGTAATACCGCAAGTTTCAGAGAGGCGTTTTCCACCCATAACTGGAGATTATTGGTCAAACTATTCATCAGATGGGGATGATACACTGCGATATGACAAAGAAAGGACTATTTCTTTGACATACGGCTGCCAGAAACCTGCTGCAGAAGGGAGCAGTTTTCCTTCAGACACAGTCTTCTACCACGATTCTGCAAAGATTGAAGAAATCTACAATGGGGATTCAGGTAATTGCTGCGAGTTTGCCAGTGGAATGATTATTACACTGAACAATGCTAATGCTGAGGAAACTCTTAGTCAAGAGAATTGTGGGAGAAATCCTAGTGAGATTTCAGTGTGCAACCATAAAAAGAGTTGGGCAGATATGGTTGAAGAAGACGAGGAAGAGTTAGAAAGCTGGAGAGGAGATGAGTTCAATGATGAAAACACGGACTACAACATCATTACCGAGACACCTAAAGCTAGTGATCAAGCTGAGAGCTTAAGTCAAAAAATGGAACTGATGGAGTTTGGAAGCGGTTATTTCACTCAGCCAGAGAAGACCGTGAGGCGATCTTTGCGTTTTGATGAGGAGAGCAATTTAGAAATTGCAAAAACTCATAGTACTGAACAATTGGCAACTGATGTAATGAACTTCAATGACCATGGTTCGGTGCTGCCAGAGGAGGATTTCAGTTCAACTAAACCCATGAAGCGAATGAACAGGTTGCAAGTTTTCCAGGACATAACACATGTTTACGAAAGTTCTAGTTCTTGAGAGACATAACACAGGTTTGCTGTTTGCACTGTGTCAATTACTATGCATCTTATGTTGTTGAGTTTTATGAGAATTTCTTTACATGCTGAAATTCCTGAATCCTATATTTGAATACTGTAAATCTTTACTGTGATAGTTGTTCATGTAGAAGTAGCATCGAAAAGGTTTCCCTGTTACACAAATGATGAGATTTGATTGCTTCAATTATGGCTGGCCTCCCCTGTTTTGTTACTCTGTTTTAAGTTATATATTTAGTATGCAAAAGTTGGTAGATTTTATTGACTGAAGAAGATTTCTTACAAGTGGTTATAATGAAGATGAAAATTTATTATGCTTTGGCTAAAAATATCATAACCATAAACAGACAAAGATTTACTGTGCATGTTGGATCAATCACTATTGTGACTTCATGGATTTCGACCGAGTAAGATTATTTGCAAGTGGTCACAAGTAATATATGGCTGCAACCCAAAAATTATCATTTTCATTTGCAAGCCAAAAGCGTAAGATTCGGATACAAACATATATGGTGCAGAGTTCAGACATTATTCATCAGAAATTGATCGTGGCTGAGAGTTTTCGACTCTCTGTGTGAGAATACTCTTGAACCATTGAGCTGAGTGTTTTGGATATCTTGTGAAAGTTTTGTCCTTAAAATCGACATAGTGAAGCCCAAAACATTCTGAGTACCCTGAAGCCCATTCGAAGTTGTCTTGCAACGACCATGCAAAGAATCCCCTCACGTTAACACCATCTTGCCTGCCATGCCATATATTATAATTCATCTAAGAAATTGAATGAAGAAAAAAAGAACATTGATGGGGGAAGATAATAAGTTAAGATTACTCGATTGCTTCACGCAGACAACATAAGTGATCAATGAAGTAGTTCTTCCTCTTGTCATCTTTGAGTGCTTCAGACATAGGTATGTTGTCAATTCTGTCCAACTCAAACCCTGGAAATGATGATTCCTTTTCATTTTTATTACATGATAATCATCGGTTGCAAATGCATTCGAAAAGAATTAAGTTGTCTTGTCTTCACAAGGGTGCAAACTCCCTGTCTCCTTACCAGTCTCAGTGATATAAATCAAGGGATCATTGTAATTTTGTTTGATGTAGATGAGAAGTTCCCGGAGCCCTTTGGGATAACTGAAGTACCTACTCTTTGGGCTCCCTTGTTCCCCAATAGGTATGCCGTCTTTTAATCCTGCAACACCTTAACAACATGTAATAAGGCATTCATTCTCTTCTTGAGTATCTGATGATATGTGCAAGAAGAGAATTTGAATAGACAGAACCTGTATAAGTTGCCAAGCTATCTGTAAGGTAGCTGATAGGATTTGAGCTTTTTTCATGAAGCGCGTAGTATGTACTGTAATAATTGAGTCCTAGAAAGTCCATGGAACGTTTAATCATGTCAGATTCTTCTGCTGTGAATTCTGGCAGACGGGTTCCCACCAGATCTCTCATACTCTTGGGATATCTTCCGAAAGAAATTGGATGCACGACCCTGAAAAAAGGCATGCTTAAAAAAAAAAAAGATCTGCCTGCTAATTGTCCATATTCTAATGTATTCTGTACTCACCATCCGAACATGAAATCCAGCAATCGATATTTGGCTTTCACATTTTCTCGTGTTCTGTTGTATGGCACGAACCAAAATGAATTCACGGTGATCCCAATCTTTCCCTTCTGTTCTTTCTGCATTTAACAGAACAAAAACGTTGAATAAAATGTGACTTATTATGTGTTCATTGAAAAGCAATTACAGACCTGATATTTATCTCTATACAGTTTGACAGCAGCAGCATGAGCCAGAAGCTGATTGTGCGTCACGATGTATGGCTCAGTGGCTGAATCGCCTGCGATGCAATCGTTTCCAATCCAACCAGAACATCGTGCAGGCGCAAAAATGCCTTTGGTATAACCTAGATAACTGAGGCCCCATGGCTCATTTATTGTGATCCAATTTTTCACTCTGTCACCGAATTCCCTAAACATAACCTCTGCAAAGTCTCGAAAGTCCTCCCTAATTTGTATACGCGCAACATATTCAAGAACTGTCCAGGAAACAACAACAACAACAACAACGCTACTTGTTGGTTTGAGGCAGTGTTAATAAGAAAATCATTTACACTATTTTGGAGCTCAAAAAGCCGCCGTAATCATCTTGTAGAGCTTGTGGAATGTCCAAATGCAGAAGTGTCACCCACGGCTGTATACCTGCAAAATCATTCATTAACAATTTTAACTTTGCAGTTCCTTTTAAATTTGATTGTGAGGACAAAAATGAGATTGGTAACCGTTAGCCAGAAGTTCATCGATGAGGTTGTTATAGTAGTTAATGCCATCTTGATTCACTCCTTTGCTCAAAGTGCCACCTGAAGATGAATGCGCTCATCATCAGTAAGTTTGGAACCAAAAAAAAAGAAAGTATTTAAATTTAAATCACTGATTTGCAAAGGAGTGAACAAACCTGGCAAAATTCTAGGCCATGAGATTGAGAATTTGTATGCATCCATGCCCATGTCCTTCAAAATTCTTACATCTTCCTGTCTCGAAATTATTCCAGGAAAAGTTTTACAGAAGTACTTACTGTTGAAGTTAATGTACAAGGAAGACGGGATGATTATTATTACCTTGTAGAGGTGATAGGAATCAATTGCCACATCTCCATTCGTATAGTCCTTTATCTTCTCTGAAAATTAAGAAGTTTTTTCAACGACTAATAGATTATTAAAATGCAATTAGTTCTAATAATTACTTCTGAAATCCCGTTTTTAATAAAGAAAACCCTCAATGATACAGTACCAGGATGTGTATGGGTGAAGTTATCCCACATGCTTGGGCCTTTGCCGCTTGCATTGTACCCACCTTCAATCTGCATTATATTTGTTAACATAGCAAAAATATATTAAGCCCAATGGAGTTGTTCGTCCAAATAAATTAACCCAATTGGGTAAAATATATCCGGAAGAGGGAGGCCGTGTAGACACAGCCCATTCCGTCAAGACACGTGAGTTGGGTAAAATATATCCGGAGTAGAGAGTCCGCGTAGACACAGCCCATTCCGTCAAGACACGTGAGTTGGGTAAAATGTATCCGGAAGAGGGAGGCCGTCTAGAAGGATGGAGGCCCAGTGACCCAGATGGAGGCCGTCTGGAAGGATGGAGGCCGTCTGGAAGGATGGAGGCCGTCTAGAAGGATGGAGGCCCAGTGACCCAGATGGAGGCCGTCTGGAATGATGGAGGCCCAGTGACCCAGATGGAGGCCGTCTGGAAGGATGGAGGCCGTCTGGAATGATGGAGGCCGTCTAGAAGGATGGAGGCCCAGTGACCCAGATGGAGGCCGTCTGGAAGGATGGAGGCCGTCTAGAAGGATGGAGGCCCAGTGACCCAGATGGAGGCCGTCTGGAAGGATGGAGGCCGTCTGGAATGATGGAGGCCCAGTGACCCAGATGGAGGCCGTCTGGAAGGATGGAGGCCGTCTAGAAGGATGGAGGCCCGGTGACCCAGATGGAGGCCGTCTGGAAGGATGGAGGCCGTCTAGAAGGATGGAGGCCCAGTGACCCAGATGGAGGCCGTCTGGAATGATGGAGGCCGTCTAGAAGGATGCGCCGAAGTCACCTCGCGTGCGCCGTATACCGCCACGCAGAAGCCGCCGCGTGCGCCGCCTCGTCACAGAAAGTCAAGACGCCTATCAATCAGGCCGCCCGCGTGCAACATTCCTCGAGCCACCTCGCTGCCTCCTCCTCCTATAAAAAGAGAGAGGCTTGCCAGAGAAAGAGGCATTCAACCACACCCATCCTCAGAGGATTTTCTTTGTTTCTGCATTTTATTTCATTCTGCACTTTTAATTCCCGCTTTTACATTCCTGCAAAATTTTCCATTCCTTTACAGCTTTGTTTAGATTCTCATAATTCCCTTGGTAATCCTTGTAATTCTCTTCAAATATTGTTCAATAAAAAATTCTCGGTTAACAAATTGGCACGCCCAGTGGGACACGAGTGGAAAGCCATATCCGCTTAGGGTTATACGTCCCAAATCTGAAAGGTTAGCAAGTAATTTTAATCAAGAATTTGAAGAAATGTCTCTACATGAAAAGAGGCCACTTAGAGCGCCTACCGATGAAGCGGTAGAAAGCACCTCTCAATCGCAACAGGGTATAATGCAAACCCCTGCACTGTCCGAGCAAGTGCGGCTATCAATGACAGAATCGATGGCCGAGTTCATGCCTTTAGTCACAAAACACTTAGCGGATGTGTTGCGGTCTGCCATGGCCGACCAAGCAGATAGAATTTGCAGTTCCTTGCGTACTCAGCAAGATAGAACTGTTCCTGCAAACGACATGAATGTGCCGCACAGTCTCCCATGCCCGAGACCGGCAGACGGCCAACAGAGGGTTTGGGGAGCCGCATATGGCCAGTCGCCACTCCCGGAGTCCGGAAGCAGCTCGGCTAGCCTCTTTCCATTTTCACGTCAGACGGCTTATTCCTTCACTCCAGCGGCACCTAGCATGCCGAACTTTGGTTATGCGGCACCTCCAGTGTCGATCTATGCATCACCAGGATATTTGATGACCTCCAGTGTTTCACCCGACTGTCCAACGGCCTCTTGTGGATCTGGCATGCTACCTTGTCAAGCGGCGCCCCTTGTGCCGAACGTTCTCACCACACCTTATGTGGCTGACTACTCACCAGTACCGACACTATCGAACCCTAGTTGGATGCTACCAACGCAAGGGGGGCAAGTGGCACCAAAAGCATATGGAGTGGCTTCGACACCGGCTACATCTTCCGCAGTCGTCGTACCAGTACTGGCGCCCATACCGAAGCCTAGTTTGATACCGCCAACGCAAGGGGGGCAGGCGCCACAACCAAATGAAGTGGCTTCGACACCTGCCACACCTCCCACAATCGCCATGCCTCCTGCAAAGACAGCAACGGTCTCACCGGAGTTGCTGGCAGACGTGATGCAACAACATTTTGGGATTCAACTAAGGCCGATGGAGCGGCCTACATACATCAAACCTTACCCTGATTGGGTAGATACCATGCAACCCTATCCAAGGGGCTTCAAGATGCCCGAATTCACCACCTTCTCAGGGGACGATGGCAAGTCCACTGTAGAGCATATTGGCAAATTCACTGCTCAATGTGGTGAAGCGGCGGCCAATGACTGGCTCAAATTGAGGTTGTTTAGTTCGTCCCTCACCGGACCTGCCTTCGCATGGTTTGCTTCTTTGCGGCCTAACTCAATTCAAAATTGGGCCGACCTCGAACGGGCATTCCATGATAGATTCTACACTCCATTGTCACATATAAGCCTTGCAGACCTCACTAATGCCAAACAATATGCCGATGAGGCGGCAAGTACTTTTATCAGTAGATTACAACGGCTTAAAGGCCGATGCCCCATAGCAATCCCGGATAGGGAAATAGCCAATATAGCAGTGGCTAATATGTTGCCGAGACTAAAAGAATATTTAATTGTGCAGGATTCCACTGATCTTGCCCAGCTGGCCGAGAAAGCGGCCCGCTTGGAAAAATTCCTTGAGGAACGCGATGAGAAGCGTCGGCCTACATACGAGACTTATTTCAAGAAAATGAAACCCGGCGTAGAGGAAGATCAACCAAGGGTGGGGATTGCTGTAGTGACTCTTGGTGGAAGCAACCCTCGAACGCGATCAATGGCGGTCTTGGAGGCCGGATAATTGGTGGCAGATTAATGGCGACCAGAGATAATTATAATAATAAATAATAACAAAAAAAATATAAATAAATAAATAAATAAATAAAAATAATAATTAATTAATTAATAATAATAATAATAGTAACGTCCTCTGACTTGTTCTGTGTTTTCAATTCTAATTCAACATTCAATGGCGGCCTCCGGAGACTGAAGGATGAGGCTGGCGGCTTGGAACAGATCCGAAGCATGAGGGTGGCGGCTGTCCAAGGTTGATGGCGTTGGCGGCATCTTGCAGAAGGAAGTGGCGGCCAGAGTGGCGTCGTCTACTAGATCCTATGTCATGAATAAAGCGTGGGATGACTAAAGAAGGGTTTAGTGTTTAGCTAAACACTAGGTTAGCTAGAATCCTTCCTATGTCAAAGTCATGCAATCACAAGCAATGTGGAGATAAGTGGTCTAGCTAGAATCCTTCCTATGTCAAAGTCATGATAGGCAATGACAAACAAAGTGGAGATAAGTGGTCTAGCTGGAATTCATGTTATCAAATATACATAACAAAATAAAGACACGGGAACATGAGGAACTTACCTGATCCTCCATGAAGAGGGGTGGCGGCCAAGCCAAGATGTGAAGGTGGCGGTCAAGGATATCCCGAGCTCGTAGATGGCGGCCTCCCAAAAGTTCGAGAATGGCGGCCCTCAAGCCACCCGAAGATGGCGGCCACAGGACAAGCAGCGGCTTCGGATGTCAGTTTCGATGGCGGCGGTTGGCACCAGCAGCGGCGGCCTCCGGGCAAGTGGATGGCGGCCAAGCAGAAGGTGGCGATGGTTCAACCCGGAGTGACGGCGGCCAAAGGACGAGATGATGGCGGCCTAGGCGAGCGTGGAGGTGGCGGCCTCGGCGTCCAAGTGGCGGCCTTCACTCGAGATGGCGGCCTTGGTCGGATGAGGGTGGCGACCTCGTACTCCGAATGAGGATGGCGGCCTCGTGTCTCAAATGAAGGTGGCGGCCTCACGGAGATGATGGAGGCCTTCCAAGGACGGCGGTCACCAATGGATGGCGGCCGATGGAGTGGCGGCCTCCAAAAGATGGCGGCCAAGGCGGCGGCCTCACGAGGGAAGAGTGGCGGCCTCTGAGCAAGCAATGGCGGCCTCCTCTCGGGTAGATGGCGGCCTTCAAGTAACAGCTCCCCGAGGCAACGGCGGCGTCAGCAGCAACAGCGGCGCCCGGCTGCGATCTCGACGGTGGCGGCCGGCAAAGAAAAGTGAGGCATAATGGGCCTCGATGGGCCTCCAAACTCGAATTTAAGCGCGCAAAATTGTCTTAAAATACTAATCAGACAAAATGCGCGAGGGGGCATCTGTTAACATAGCAAAAATATATTAAGCCCAATGGAGTTGTTCGTCCAAATAAATTAACCCAATTGGGTAAAATATATCCGGAAGAGGGAGGCCGTGTAGACACAGCCCATTCCGTCAAGACACGTGAGTTGGGTAAAATATATCCGGAGTAGAGAGTCCGCGTAGACACAGCCCATTCCGTCAAGACACGTGAGTTGGGTAAAATGTATCCGGAAGAGGGAGGCCGTCTAGAAGGATGGAGGCCGTCTAGAAGGATGGAGGCCCAGTGACCCAGATGGAGGCCGTCTGGAATGATGGAGGCCGTCTAGAAGGATGCGCCGAAGTCACCTCGCGTGCGCCGTATACCGCCACGCAGAAGCCGCCGCGTGCGCCGCCTCGTCACAGAAAGTCAAGACGCTTATCAATCAGGCCGCCCGCGTGCAACATTCCTCGAGCCACCTCGCTGCCTCCTCCTCCTATAAAAAGAGAGAGGCTTGCCAGAGAAAGAGGCATTCAACCACACCCATCCTCAGAGGATTTTCTTTGTTTCTGCATTTTATTTCATTCTGCACTTTTAATTCCCGCTTTTACATTCCTGCAAAATTTTCCATTCCTTTACAGCTTTGTTTAGATTCTCATAATTCCCTTGGTAATCCTTGTAATTCTCTTCAAATATTGTTCAATAAAAAATTCTCGGTTAACAATATTATTTCATTCATTACACAATATGTAATAATATCAATATATGGGAATATGCTAATTAAATGTAATAAGAGTAGTGTTGTCTAAATATCTATGGAGCAATAAATAGGCAGTTGGTTGGTTTCCTGATATGCGGCGGAAGCAGAGCCAAAAATGAACCCTTGAGGAAAGCCCTGTCGACTGATGAATGCTTCATTGCAGTTTTTGGCACAGAATCTGGACTCAGCAGCAGCAGCAGCAGCAGCAACAACAACTATGAAGCCGAAGATGCCGCCGACTGTAATAATAATAATAATATCAATTGACATGATTGATGATTCGATGATCTGTGTGATCGTTCGTCACCTTAATTATACTATTTATTTGTGTCCTAATTGCATACATATACAGGCATGTTCTGTTCTGTTCTTATAGAGGAGGGCAAAAACTGAAATACACTTGTAGACGATGACGTGGCTGCATTCAGCGGCCAGAAAATTTTGATAGTGGTATCAGAAAATTTAATGAAAGTTTTATTGTAATTAAGGATAGTAGTAACAACACAAACAATATAGAGAAAACCCATGTTGAAATTTATTACGATGGTTTCATCACAAAAATTAAGTGGTTGCATTAAGACAAATTAACTTAAATATAAAAAATTTTAACTTAAAAATTTGAGTACTATATAATGTGCTATCATTCATTTCTAAGTGTATCCGCCCTTGGCTCTATATTCAAATCCCAATTGGGGGTCTACTACGTACCACTTGCTAGTATCTATTTTTATTATTCTTTTCGTTTTTTTGCCACTTTCATCCTCTTCACGTAGTATCCATTTTAAGATCATCCTTATTGTTGGGTGTCCATCAAGATCTGTTCTGATCTTTTAATCATATTTCATTAAAAAGATTTACATCTTTGTAGATTTTAAAATTAGTAGACTCGTTCAAGATGAATCTTACGATTTTATAACCATGTCGATCCGGCTCTTAGTATCTTACTCCTATCACTCAATTTTTATCCCAAAGTTTGATTTTATGCTTTGACATCAAAGTCATTTTTTTTTATATATATATAGTTTTGAATTTAAGAACTTATAATACGTAGAAAACCACAATAAGCATGTTTGCGTACCATTTTCTAGTTTAATTGTGATGTTTTTGGACTATATTGTACTCCTAATCACTTTGAAAGATTCCTGAACACACGAAATAATGATTTCACTTGTTAGTATGCATAATGAATTCATCTTTTGTTCTAATTTGATAGAATCTTAGGATCTTGGTTCCATCATGCAATCCCAATTTTACAAAAAGAAAAACGGTCCTTTACGGTTCGTTTGGTTGGATGGATCTTAGATTACCAGTTGGAATTGATTATTGAGAATGTAAGATTACTGGGAATATGAGATTTCTGAGAATCTTATTTTATGATATTTTAAGATTATTGGGTTTGGTTAGATTGAGAATCTTAAATTCCCAATTCTAACTAATTTACTATAATGTCCTTAAATTTCAATTGAATGAAATTTATAAATGTCATTTTGCTACACAATAATATTTAAGCCGATTTATTTTTTAATATAGAAAATTATTTTTATAATTTATTATATGATAATTAGTCATTCAATATCTCTAAATCCTTATTATTATTATTTTATAATTATCATTTTTTAGAATACAAATATCTAATTAAATTTATAAAATAAAATAAGTATAAAAAGTGAGGGTATAAAAGTCAAATTAGTATAAAAGTAGACGAAGTGGAGGTGGTAATCTAAGATTATATGCCATCCAGATGGGCATTACATTCCCACTAAAACTCCTTAACATATTATCATCTCGGTAGGAACGTGACATTTCCACGTGAAACATACCCCGAACCAAACATAAGTATATTTCATTCCCTAGCCAGTGAGAATCTTGGATGCCGCCGGAACCAAACACCCCTTAGGGTTTGATAACATTGGTGCCCATCTCTTTCAATAAATTAAAATGGTGCCCAGAACAAATTTTGTCTTCCTCGCATGTTGCCATAATACTATAATGTGCGTACACACTACACTACAGAGTCAGAGACGCACTAATAAAAATACAAATCACCACAAGACAAGAGAGCTGTGGTATTTTAGTATTTGGTTGTTGCCCAACCCCAACATGCATTATAAGTAGCACGTGCAGTCACACACCAGTCTGATATGTTGTTTGGACCTTTACTCTAAATATTCGTTTCTATAACCATGAAATTCGTATTCCGCATAAATTTTGTTGTAATAGTAAAAATATTGAATTTTGCAATAGATTTTTATTTTTAATTAAAAATATACTTTTGTATAAAAAAAAATTACTTTTTGCAATGAAATTATTTTTCTACAATTCAAATTAATCACAAATTCTGTCATAGTGATTATATTTTTGCAATGATTCATTACTAGTCTACTCAACAGAAGTTCAACTAAATCAGTACAAGACAAAACACTAGTTGAAGAATGGAGCGGATGGAAACCAACCATCTGAGAAACATCTTCGAGTCTTTGGATATATATGTTATGTCCATACCTAGAGCTGTAAATAGAACAAACAGTTCGTGAGCTGAGCTCGGTTCGACACGTGTTCGTTCGTTAACAGCTCGTTCGGTAAGTTAAACGAACCGAGCTCAAACACATAATTTGGTTTGTGTGTTCGTTCGTTAAGTTCGCGAACAGTTTGGAATTCTTTTTTAATGGAATATATATTATAAAAAATAAATATTTTAGCTAGTTGTTCTTTTCATTTTCATATTTATTAATTTCACATTTCTCTCATAAATTATATTACAATATACATTACATTTTCACACCTAATTTAATTCTAAAACAAATAAATTTATTAATAAAATAAATAGTTCGTTAACTGAGCTCGACTAGGCTCGTGTTAGCTCGTTCGTAAGGTTAAACGAACAGAGCTCAAACATGAAAATTGGCTTGTTAAGATTTTTGGTTCGGTTCGTGTTCGTTCGTTAAGCTTAACGAACAGAGCTCAAACACTTGAAGCTCGATTCGGTTCGGCTCGTTTACAGCTCTATCCATACCCCAAAGAGAAGAGGAATTTTTCTGGGCTATAGCACTCAAACAAAAGGTTATCGAGTGTATAACTTGGAAAATAAAAAGCTTATCATTAATCGAGACGTGATGTTCAATGAAGATGCTACTTACAATTAGACTATCCCCATCCATGACCAAGTCCTCCAAGGATCAACCTCCATGTCACAAAATATTTTTTTTTTTTAAAAAACAAAATCTATTCCATTGGTGAGCTCAAGGTCGACCAAATTGAAAATGCAACAAGGTCTCATCTCTCTTGGCCAATGTGATGGAGACATTTGTCTCCTTCCCATTGGTCAAGTAAAATTTTAAACACATTTTATAAAATCATTATATTTTTTATATTTTAAAATAAATAGCAATTTTATGAAAAGATGTCAAGCCTAGGGTTTCCGTCTCCGCTTCAGGCTTCCGCCTTGCCAACCACGTCTCCCGTTCCGCCGTCTGCTGCTGATGGAGCGCCGCCAGGAGCGGCGGCGCAAAACCCTCATGACCCCGGGGGGGCTACTCCGTCCTTTCCTGATCTCTTGAAGGGTGCGAGACAGCCTACTAAACCGGTGCGAGTCCGAAGGGATCTCCTCGCTGAAGGGTTAATTACTAAGACCTATGTTGGACCGAATCAATCGATTCCGCGGTTCACCATTGCTGAAGAAGTCGAAATTGAAGCAAGTAAGGAGTGGGAGGAAGCACTGGTTATTAAGCTGCTGGGTACGTACGTTGGTTACATGGCACTGCATGATCGCCTTAAACGTATGTGGAAGATCGAAGGGACCATGACCCTTATAGACGTTGGTTCTAGATGCTTTATCGTAAAATTTGATCTCTTATCGGATCAGGAAACTGTAGTAAATGGCGGTCCCTGGATGATGTCATGCATTGGTCGCGAGATTTCAATCCTCGTACGACCCAGGTCAACAAAACTCTGGTGTGGGCTCGGATGAATAGTCTGTCGATGCATAGGTTTCGTGAAGACATCCTGTGGGCATTGGCATCTGGCATTGGTGACGTTATCAAGTTTGATAATAGCACACGGGACTCACCTAAAGGACGGTTTGCTCGAGTCTGTGTTGTGCTTGATCTCAGGAAACCCGTTACGGGGAAGATATTGATGAACGATGAGTGGATCCCAATATCATATGAGGGATTGCATCTACTGTGTACTAAATGTGGTCGTTATGGTCACTTTGACAGGGATTGCACTCAAGAGCCAGAGATGAAAGGGGGTGAGGAGAATGCTGCTGACAACCCGGATGATTTAGTTGAACGTCCACCATGTGTTGATGTGCATGGGGATCATGGCATGAAAGAAGTAGACGAGCACAGTCAAGAGCCTGTGTTCGGTGAGTGGCTTAAAGTGGTACGGAGGGGCAATAGAAAGCCTCGACAGCCACGACCAAAGTTCGAGGTGCCAAGGCTTGATGTGACCGAGGAGGTTAAGGTGTCGGTAGAGGAGCACAAGGAGATTAATGTGGAGGATAGGAGTGCTAAGGGGAAAGAGGTGGCTGGGGTTACACAACCGGTAAACATTGAGGCATACGGGAGCACGGCTCTGGTGGTGGTTCCATACGAGGGTGGCAGGGGCCGAAGGCTAGCTAGCCTTCATGGGGTTAAAAGGCCACGGACTGATCAAGGGCTGCAAACACAAGAGGTAGGGGAGTCGTCGAATGGGTTGGCTACGACCAACCAATTCTTGCTTCTCCAACATATGTCAGCCGAGCCATGCCAGGATGGGGAGGAGATGGAATTTAGGGGGAGTGAGGGTTGGTTGGAAGATGGAGGTTCCTAGTATTGTGGATCTCAATAGATGTTGGGTACGTTTTCTCTCCACTATTTTTATGGAATTTATAGACTTCAATATCATTGTGTGGAACGTCTGTGGTTTGATGAGTAGCACTGCGCAACGATGGGTGAGCGATCTTCTTAGAGAGCATAAGCCCGATATTTCCTGTGTTCTTGAGCCTCGAGGTCAATTCTCTAGGGTGAGTGTTTTTCTAAATCGGCTTGGCTATCTCCCAGTTAGTATTCAGGAGGCCATTGGGGTATGGGTGGAGGTCTTTGGATCTTGCGCTCACGGAACATCTCTTGCAATATTAATGTCTTGGGCAACAGGGCGAGGATGATTACTTTGGAAATTTCTAAAGGGACAAGTCATTGGGTCTCTACCATTCTTTATGCCGATCCAAATTATCAAAGGCGAAAAGGTAATTGGGAATCATTGAAGATGGTAGCCAACTTGGTGGATATTCCATGGGTGGTATTGGAGGATTGGAACGAGATTGCATGTGAAGCGGAAGTTCAAGGGGGTGTGTTCCTCCATGATCGAGCAGCCGAGCTCAGGGATCTTTTTGATCATTGTCGTCTGGTTGGAGCTACTACCACTGGCCCGGATTTCACCTGGTCACGCATGGCGGGTGCTGGACGACGTATTAGCGAACGTCTAGATCGTGGCATGGTTAACTTGTGCTGGATTGATATGTTTGAGCACGGAAGCATTTCTCATTTACCACGCATCGGATCGGACCACAACCCCCTTGAAATTAGTATGTGGAGATTTTCTTACTGCTCGGGTGGATCGGCCCTTCTGGTGGGAGAATATGTGGAAAGAACATGCCCAATACAAAGAGGTTGTCCAAGCTGGGCGAATTAGGGGCGATAATAACTTACTGGAAGTTTTTCAAGGCGTGAAAGAGCAGTCCATTACCTTTAATAAAGAGGTATTTGGCAACATTCGAGCAAGAAAGCGCAAACTTAAAAATTGCCTTATTGGCATGGAGAAATGACTGGAGAGAGTTGATTCGGCTTGGCTCTGGCGTTTGAAGGGAGAGATCCGAAAGGAGCTTGCCGAGGTCCTTCTGCAAGAAGAACTACTTTGGCAACAAAAGTCTCAGGATAGTTGGGTCAAGACTGGAGACAGAAATACTAAATACTTTCATTTGAGGACAAAGATTCAAAGAAAGAAAAATAAGATCTATTCACTCCAAATTAACTCCAAATTAACGATGGGGACTGGATTACAGACCAGAACATCCTTCAAGATCATGCTATTGCTTATTTCTCCAACATGTTTGCTTCTCACCAGGCTGCACCGATTGGGGATGCTTTGTCGCCGCTTCTGCCACTCACAGATGAATAGGTTACTATCCTGGAAGCTGGGGTTGGCGCTAGGTAGGTTGAGCAAGCATTAAATTCCATGAAATCATTATCCGCCCCTGGTCCGGATGGATTCCCAGCAGCTTTCTTTAAAGCTTATTGGGATGTTCTTAAGGAGCCTTTTCTGGATTTAATTCTTACAACTATTCGAGAAAGGAAACTTCCGGATCGCTTGGCGTACACTTCCCTTTGTCTTCTCCCAAAGGTGGATGTACCTTGCTCCATTAAGCAGTTTCGTCCACTTACATTGTGCAATGTCTCATTCAAAGTCATTACAAAGATCCTGGTCAATAGGCTACGCCCTATTTTATGCGATGTTATAGGGACTTTCCAATCGGCCTTCTTACCCGGGCGTGGAACATCGGACAATGGCATACTTCTCCAGGAAATGATTTCTTCCTTGGAGTGTCCTCGAACTATCCATCGTGGCGTGGTTATAAAAATAGACCTTGGTAAGGCATTTGATATGGCGAGTTGGGAATTTCTTGAAGAATATATAAGAGAATTGAATATACCAGAGCATTGTCGAGAGCTAATTATGACTTGCATATCTTCGTCGAGTTTTTCCATTCTTCGGAATGGAGCTCCTATTGGTAACATTAAAGCTCGGAGAGGGCTTCGCCAAGGGGATCCATTATCGCCTTACCTATTTGTTATAGTCATGAAAAAGCTGTCGCGCACCATTATTGAAGTCGTCAATGGGGGGAATTGGAAACCCTTGAAGTTGAGTGTTGTTGGCATCAGAATCTCGCATCTTATGTTTGCCGATGACCTCATTTTCTGTGCTGAATTGGATGAGGAAAGCATCCGCATGGTGGCCTCAGTCCTGGACAGATTTGGTTCTTGATCCGGCTTGTTCATGAATGCTGCTAAGTCCTCGGCATACTGTTCTCCCCATGCTACGTTGTCAGAAAAGGGTTGACTGAGCTCCTATTTGGGGATCTCGGCCATTGATAAATTTGATTCCTATCTCAGCTTTCCAATTATCCATGGTCAGATTCGGATTTCGCATTTTGACTATCTCATTAACAAGATTCAGGAAAGGCTTAATTCTTGGTCCTCCATTTTGTTGAACAAAGCAGGTCGCATCACTCTCGCTCGCTCTGTATTATGCTCTCTTCCTATATATATTATGCAAGTCCATATGTTACCAATTGGTGTTTGTTCTAGGATTGATCAACTCGTGCGGCGCTGGATCTGGAAGGGTGCTAATGGTCGTGGATTACACCTGATTAACTGGGATGTGGTAACTAGGCCACGGGCTTATGGTGGTCTAGGCATTCGCAAATGTCGCCAAATGAATTTAGCATTCTTAGGGAAGAAACTTTGGGATTTCTCTACTAACACAGACAAGCTGTGGGTTCGAGCTTTGCGTAGGAAGCATGGTTCTGCTCCAGGCTTAATATCTTGTGATCATTACCGAGGCTCCAAGGTCTGGCGCTCGTTGGTTAAAGTTGCTAATGTGTTCCGTGAAGCCTATGGGGTTCGTATAGGGAACGACTCTAGTTCATTATGGTATACACCATGGTGGGAGGGACAGTGTTTAGCTCATCAAGTTCCCTTTGTCGACATACATGATATCTCACTTTGCATCAAGGATGTGGTTGATAATGGCTGATGGAATTTAGGGGTCCTATACTCTTGGTTATCGGAGGAACTCAAGAGCAAGATCACGGCTTCGCCGACCCCCTTCTTGAACACTGGGACGCCGGATATCATACAGTGGAGGGGCGATCTTAAGGGTGTTTACAGTGCTTCGTCGGGATATCGTTGGATTGATTCGTGTGACAGATCGGACAGGGGATGGTCCTGGATGTGGAAAGCTTGTATATCCGAAAAAATTGGAGTTTTTCTCTGGATCATTGGTCACGGAGCCTTGCCATGCAATGAGCTACGCAATTACAGAGGGATTGCTACGTCTCTATTGTGTTCCATATGTGGAGAGGAGGTAGAGGATTGGAAGCATGCTTTATTTCTCTGTCCATGGGCCGATCAAATTTGGCGACGAGGGGGGTTCCAATTTCAGAGCATGATTGATGAGTTGAATGTCACTTCGTGCCGCCACTGGTTAGAATGGGCCTGTAGGTCATGGGGATCACGATTTCTATCTATGCTATGGGTAGTGTGGTGTCAACGAAATGAGAGGATTTTCCGTGGGGTTGGTCTTAGTCGAGATAGCATTGTCATGAAAGCAACGCGACTCCAGCTCCATCTTGAGCGTGCAACGACTGCTGGTAGTAAGGAGAGGGAGTTGCGCCAGGTGCGCTGGATTGAGGAAGGCATGGTGGGGAGTGTTTCACACTCGGATGGCTGTGTCTTGGCAGGACCTCCCATGTCTGGATATGGTGCTGTTATCCGCTGTAACACCCCGGTTTTTGGTCACCCAGGTCGGGATGTCACCGCCACATCCCCCTAGTAAGACACGGTTTCTCCGAGCTTACTAAAGAGATGCAAGGCTAGGTATTGCAGTATTTAAAAGTATTTAAATCATTCAAGATAGCCCATACAATATAATTGGAAAATAATAATAGTATAGCGCAGCGGAAATAATTGTTTTAGTATAGTATTGCAGCGGAAAATTTAAATAGGGCCGACATGGCCAAAACACGGGTTAAACAGGCCCGTTCAGAATATAGTCTAAAATACGAATTTAAAAGCAAAACAAAGTTCCCAAAATCCCATGCATGATTCGTGCTCACATATGCTCATTCCACAAATTCTGTAAGAAAAGGGATAAAAATGGTTTTGGTCAGCAAACTTGCTGAGTAAGTTAACACATGCATGATCGTAGGGTTTAAAAGCCTTTAATTTAATAATTTAACAAAAGCATGATAATAACATAATATTTAATTGAATCTAATCAACTATCCAATAGCATAATTTATCTCAGGGCTCTATTTAATAACACATATCGCATGGTTTAAGATAAAAGCCATAATTTAAATAAAGCATTTAAATAATTTAATTGGACAACAACATAATTTAACCTAATTTAATTTAATTTAAAATCCCCATTACATCCCCGATTTGGTATTTCAAAGTTTCACGATAGCATCGCGATGTCAACAAGTTTAGCCGGTAGCCCGGCGGCCGCAACCGTATCAGCCATACCCAGTACCACTCCGGAGCCTCGGGAAACCCATACGGATATTCACGAGAGTGTAGGCTCTATATTTCGCTGTTTAGGCAATCCATATCTCAAGTTTAGCGCGCGGGGTCACCATCGTCCATTACGGCACGAAGTGAATCGTTAGGGGGCACCGTGCAGAGCACTCACCCCTAATTTTAATTTATCAAGTTTGTAAGGGGATTTAATTTTTAAAAACTGACTTCAATTGTATTTATTTTAAAATAATATCTCAACTCGTTTCAACCCAAAAGGTTAATTCCATGTTTCAACAAGATTTCAAGATTTTGTTTCCGGTAAACCACAGTTTACTTAAAAATTCCTCTAAAATCAGATTTAATTCCAAAAATTCCAAACTTTCACGTCTGACTCGGAAACATCGAGATCTACAACTTTCGTGTTTTAACTTTTTCAATCCGAGATACCTAAATAGGTCAAAATCACCAATTTTCGTAGAAGAATAATTCTGTCCGAATTCAATATACCACAGTTTAAAGATTTCGAATTCTACCATAGCAATTCAACTCCAAATTTTATGAAATTTGATAGAGATCATCTTAAGACATTTATCTACAACTTTCATGTTCGGCCAAAGATCTAAAACAGTATAGATCCTATGTCAAAAACGTGATCAAGATCATTCCTAAGTTCTGTCCAGGATTTCAAGATCTAGATTCAAGCAGCTCGGTTTCGGTGGGTTTTCACATATCAAATTGTCTTTAAAAATTCTCAAAAATTTACAGTAGCTAGATCTAAGTATTAGAAACGTTTTTTGTGTTTTAAGTTTCTCCGTTTGAATTCGTTTTATGGTTCAGAAAAATTCATCAAATCTGTTGCGTCGGTAGAAAGTATAGATTGACAGATTTTCGGTTTCTTGTTAATCTTTTAGTTTTGAATGTTTTAATTCATCCCAAAACCATGTAAGAGTTAACTTACGGAGTTTATGAACGTCGGGGATCGTCTATTCGAAGGCGTGGCTTCCCGTCCACCGTTTCTCCTCTCCGTTCGTCGGGTTCTACGATCTAGATCCAATTCGAGGTGTAGAAAGAAAGAGGAGATGATTAGGATTCGTTTTCGAATCGTTTATTGACAAAGGTTGGATCGAGACTTACCACGACTATGGAGATCTGTAGAAATTTCGTCCAACAGGTCTCGCCTTTGGTTTCGTGCCTCCGACGACTCCGGATTTAGGGTTTCGAATGGGTAGAAGGTTGTAGGGTTTTGTAAACTTGTTCGGGGCTCCCAAGGGGTTTATTTATAGATTTCCCAAGCCCTAAGGCGTCCAACATCTGACCTAAAGGTCTTGGGTCGAGAGATATTCAACCGAAAGTCGAAAAATCCGCGTTCGGGCGAGAGATTCACGCAACGGGCGAATCTGTCGTGTGGCGCGGTCGTGGCGCGCTCTTCCTTGTTTGACCGCGCGGCCACCGCGCGACACTCGCCTGGACTTCGGTCCGGGCAGGTCGTGCGATCTGTCGTGCTTTTCCGCCTCTCTTTCGGGTTTCTATCCCTCTATGCTCCCGAATTTCGATTTCCGGGGTATATTCGGGTTTCTACTTTGTCTCTAAATTTATTCTCGGGTCCAATTGGATGTTTTGGACTCGAATCCTCGAGTTCATTAGTGTCGGGTTTCGGTGTACAATTTATTTACCTTTTTTTCTATTTAATTAAATTCCTTTAATTCCTTTTTAATTTAAAATCTCATTTCTCATTTCCTTATCTTTATTTATTTATTTATTTGCTGGATTCATTTATTTATTGTATTTATTGTTTATTTATTTAATTATTGTTTTATTTTATGATGAAAAATTCACGGGTATTACAGTCTACCCTCCTTAAGAATCAACTTCGTCCTCGAAGTTGTGTTTCGGCTTTTCTCGTGCTAAAGGTCTTGTGTTTGTTTTATATGTTGTGACTGAACTTAGAATTAAAACTTCTAAGCTGCCTACGTACCCGGTAAAGGGATCAAGCCATAACGTAGTTCAACAATTTACAAAAGTGCACGAAAAATAGGTGGTATGACATCCTCCCCCCCTTAAGATTGCAGTTATGTCCCCATAACTGTGTCGGTATCGGTTTGGAACAATGTCGGGTATCGTTCTCTCATGTCGGATTCTACTTCCCAAGTTGCCGTCTCACTTTCGTGGTTTGACCAAAGAACCTTGATCATTTTGACGGTTTTGTTCCCCGTTACTCGTTCCTTAGTATCGAGAATACGCACTGGGACTTCTTCGTAAGTCAAATCTTCATCGAGCTCAATTATCTCCGGTTGAAGTACATGTGTCGGGTCCGGCACATACTTCTTTAGTTGCGAGACATGGAAGACATTATGAACTCTATCTAAGTGTGGCGGTAAAGCCAATCGGTAGGCTAGAGTTCCGACTCGTTCTAGAATTTCGTACGGTCCTATATATCGAGGACTTAACTTCCCTCGTTTGCCAAAGCGCATCACCCCCTTCATGGGTGATATCTTTAGCATGACTCTATCTCCCACTTGAAATTCTAGGTCTCGTCGTCTCACGTCGGCATAACTCTTTTGACGGTCTTGTGCGGCTTTCATCTTCCCTTGAATCACTTTGATTTGTTGAGCCATGTCTTCGATAAGTTGTGGTCCCACTACCACGGACTTATCGTTTTCTTCCCAGCTCAATGGGCTTCGGCACTTTCGTCCATACAACGCCTCGAAAGGTGCCATGCCGATGCTAGCATGGTAGCTATTATTATAGGAAAACTCAATCAAGGGTAAATGAGATTCCCAATTCCCTTTGAATTCCAACACACATGCTCTCAGCATGTCTTCTAGTGTTTGGATTGTTCTCTCGGTTTGACCATCCGTCATCGGGTGGAATGCGGTGCTCATTTTGATTTGAGTACCGAGAGCTTTTTGTAACTCCGTCCAGAAATGAGAGACAAATCTACTGTCTCTATCGGAAATGATATCATGTGGTACTCCATGTCGTCGTACCACATTATCAATGTAGGCTCGGGCCAATTGGTCCATAGTCCACGTGTCTTTCATTGGGATAAATATGGCTGTCTTTGTTAGCCTATCCACAATCACCCAAATCTTATTCATGCCTTTAGGTGATCGGGGTAATCCCGAGACAAAGTCCATTGAGATGCTATCCCACTTCCAACTTGGAATCTCTAGTGGTTGCATCAACCCTAAGGGTTTATGTCGCACTGCCTTAACCTTTTGGCAGGTGAGACATCTCGCCACGAAATTTGCCACTTCCTTCTTCATTCCCGGCCACCAATAGATCTTCTTCAGATCTTTGTATAGCTTGTCACCTCCGGGATGTACGGAATATGGCGTGTTGTGCCCTTCCTCCATCAACCTTAGTTTCAACTCGGCACATTTAAGAGGCACACACCATCTCCCTTTAAAATGGATGCTTCCATCCTCGTGGACAGCAAATCCTATTGCCTTTCCTTCGGCAATATACCCTTTTATCTTCTCGAGTTTCGGGTCGCCCGGTTGAGCGAGTCGAATCTCGTCCAATATTGGAGTTTCTACGACCATGGCATTGACCGTTTCTCTCACTGTGCCAGGATGCAAAAGTTCTAACTCCAATCTTGCCAATTCCAAGTACAATGCCGGCGGAATTACCAACAAGTTTGTCACGTGTTGGGTTTTCCGACTTAGGGCATCGGCTAACACATTCGCCTTCCCCTCGTGGTATGCTATCTCTAAATCGTAGTCTTTAATAAGTTCCAACCACCTTCGCTGTCTCAAATTCAACTCCTTCTGAGTGAATATATATTTCAAGCTCTTGTGGTCGGTGAACATTTGACACTTCCGCCCATAAAGATAATGTCTCCATATCTTTAGAGCGAAAACGACCGCTGCCAACTCCAGGTCGTGGGTCGGATAATTTTCCTCGTGAGGTTTTAGTTGGCGTGATGCATAGGCCACGACTCTCGAGTCTTGCATCAAGACACAACCTAAACCCTCCTTCGAAGCATCGCTATATACTTCGAAGTCATCATTCTCTGATGGTAATGTTAATACGGGTGTGGTTGTGAGTCGTTTCTTCAGCTCTTGAAACGCAGTCTCACACGCTTCGGTCCACTCGTATTTTGCTCCTTTCTTCAGCAGATGGGTCAAAGGACGTGCAATCCTTGAAAAGTCCTTCACAAATCGTCTATAATACCCGGCTAATCCAAGGAAACTCCTTATTTCCGTTGGACTCTTTGGGGTTGCCCACTCCGTCACGGCAGAAACTTTTGCCGGATCCACTGATACTCCATCAGCGGATACTATGTGTCCGAAGAATGCCACTTCTTTCAGCCAGAAGTCACATTTCGACAGCTTGCCGTATAGCTGATTTCTTCGCAAGATTTCTAACACTTGATGTAGGTGTTTTGCATGCTCTTCCTCGCTCTTTGAGTAGATCAGGATGTCGTCGATGAACACTACGACGCACTGATCTAACAATTCTCGGAACACGTTGTTCATGAGATTCATGAACATGGCCGGAGCATTTGTTAACCCGAAGGATAACACTGTGAACTCGTAATGGCCATATCGCGTTCGAAATGCCGTCTTTGGGATGTCCTTCTCGGCGATCCTCAATTGATGATACCCAGATCGCAAATCGATCTTCGAGAATACTGAAGCTCCCTTCAGTTGATCAAACAGATCCTCTATTCTCGGAAGGGGGTATTTATTCTTAATGGTCACTTGGTTTAGTCCTCGGTAATCTATGCAAAGACGTAGTCCTCCGTCTTTCTTCTTGACAAATAAAACCGGTGCTCCCCAAGGGGACGTACTCGGTCTTATGTAACCTTTTCCCAATAGCTCCTCGAGTTGTTCCTTTAACTCCTTCATTTCCAGTGGTGCCATCCGGTACGGAGCTTTCGAGACAGGCTCTGTCCCCGGAATGAGATCTATAGTGAATTCAAGATCTCTCTCAGGTGGCATGCCCGGAACGTCTTCAGGGAATACGTCCGGGTATTCTCTTACCACTGGTATGCTATCAACCTTGTTTTCTTCCGCCTCAAGGTTGTGCACATAGCACGCATATAGTTCATACCCCTTACGCATCAAGTTACTCAATTTGAGTGCACTAACGATTTTGTTACTTTTCTTAGGGGGCTGAGAGTAAAAGATGTCCCTCTTTCCCCTACTTTTTGACAAGGTGATCTTTTGCTTTTGGCATTCGATCACCGCTTTATACTGGGATAGCCAATCCATCCCCAGTATGATGTCAAAGTCTCTTAAGTTAAATTCTACTAAGTTCGCGAAGAATTCTACGTTCTTTATCACTATAGGAATTCCGTTATATCGTTTAGAGCAAGACACTACTTCTCCAGAAGGCAATTGAATTCCTAAGCTAATTCTCTCGCACTTAGGTAGATCTAACTCAGGCACTATCCTTGATGCTATAATTGAGCAACTAGCTCCAGAATCAAACAGAATCCTAAGGGGCGTATTCAACCCATAAAATGTACCTGCCATCACTTCTCCTTGCGCAGGCACGTCCGCTTGGTTTACCACGTTCAGCCTCCCCATAGGGCGTCCCTGATTGCCCTGTTGATTCGCATTCGGCTGCTGATTTTGTTGCTGGTTTTGATTCTGAGGGGGCGGAGGTCGTTGGTTCTGGTTCTGGTTTTGCGGCCTATTTTGAGGGGGTCTGTACCCTTGGTTATTCCCGTTTCGCCCGTTTTGATTTTGAGGCTGTTCTTGCCCCGCGACCAAATCGTCCCTCTTTGTTATGTTCTCGAGCCTAGTTCGGCAATCCCGTCGAACGTGACCCATTCGACCGCATCGGTAACAGACGCCTTGTTGCGGGCATCCCCTTGCCAGATGGGGTCGTCCACATCGCGGGCAAGGCGGTACCGGTTCTTCTTGGTTGAACCTCCTCCCAGTGTTGTTTTGTTGGGGCCTATTCGACCCCCTGCGCTGCTCGTTCCTTCCAGTGTTGTTCTCGTTTCTTGAGTCTCGGCTTCTCTTGTCTTGAGGACCCCTGCTGGACTCCCCACTCACCCTTCTTTTCAGCTGCTGCACGCGTGCTACCGCCACAGCGCGGTCATACACTGCTTGCAAATCGGGGTAGTGTACCCCCGCGATCACCTCGCGCACGGACAGGTTCAGTCCCATCTCGAACTTCTGTGTCTTTTCCGCATCAGTAGGCACTAGCCTTGGTGCGAACCTCACCAGCTCCTTGAAGCGTGTGTAGTATTCTTGCACCGTTTGGCTTCCTTGCTTCAGCGACAGGAATTCTTCGTACATGGCAGCTTTAGTACTCAAGGGATAGAATCGATCCCTGAGTAGCTCCATCATCTCCATCCACGAGTAGGGCTCGTCATCTTCAATCAGTTTAGCTTGAGTGGCCTGCCACCAGTCGTCGGCTTCGCCTCCCAAGTAGTACGAAGCGACGTGCACTCTCTCTCCTTCCGGACATTTGACCGCTCCCAGCAGCTTGTCAAAAGTCCGGATCCATTCCTCCAGTTTAGCTGGATCCTCCTCACCAGCGTAGTGGGGCGGCTGGTAAGGATTCACCATCGCCAGGTAGTTAGGGCGAGCTTGGGGCGGAGGTACCGCCGCAGCTTGACCCTGGTTGACTTGCGCGTTTCCGAGCGCAATCAACACTTCCTCTATCGTCCTAAGACGATCGCCCACATTGTTCGGTGCGGGGGCGTCCTGCGCACCTTGGGGTTGTTCCATCTCAGGTTGAATCGGTTCAGTGACGTTTGGTGGTGTTTCAGTAGGTGTTTCAGTGGTGTTTTGGGGAGCGGGTTGAGTTCTTCCTCTTCCTCTTCCTCTGGGTGCCATTCTGGTGTAAATAGGAAAGATTAGAACTGGTGAATTTAGCATATAGTCTAAGCAATCTCTATAAATGTATATGTGTGTTGCAATTTAGCACGTGGTGCTTTGTTCGAACTAAGAAGCGTCGTATGCTTCGGGGTTTTATTTTATTTCGAATTTTCTTTTTTTTTTCCTTTTTTTTGGCACTGCTGTACGGACAGATCTGTCCGTTATTTTTTTTTTCGATTTATTAATTTGCATCCTCATATGCATGCGTGGGAATTTTGGGGAAATACGTTATATTTTAAATTTAGCTTTAGACTAGATCTTGCATGAACGGGCCTGTTTAACCCGTGTCTTGGCCATGTTGGCCCTATTATTAATTTCCGCTGCATTATACATATGTAATTATTATTTTCCGCTGCAACTTTGATGTATTATTTTTAAATTATATATGAATGGGCTGTTTGAATATTTTAAATTCTGAAAAAACCATAGCCTTGCATCTCTTTAGTGAGCTCGGAGAAACCGTGTCTTGCTAGAGAGGTGTGGCGGTGACACCCCGACCTGTGTGACCAAAAACCGGGGTGTTACATTTTGCGTCGGTAGAAAGTATATATTGACAGATTTTCGGTTTCTTGTTAATCTTTTAGTTTTGAATGTTTTAATTCATCCCAAAACCATGTAAGAGTTAACTTACGGAGTTTATGAATGTCGGGGATCATCTATTCGAAGGCGTGGCTTCCCGTCCACCGTTTCTCCTCTCCGTTCGTCGGGTTCTACGATCTAGATCCAATTCGAGGTGTAGAAAGAAAGAGGAGATGATTAGGATTCGTTTTCGAATCGTTTATTGACAAAGATTGGATCGAGACTTACCACGACTATGGAGATCTGTAGAAATTTCGTCCAACAGGTCTCGCCTTTGGTTTCGTACCTCCGACGACTCCGGATTTAGGGTTTCGAATGGGTAGAAGGTTGTAGGGTTTTGTAAACTTGTTCGGGGCTCCCAAGGGGTTTATTTATAGATTTCCCAAGCCCTAGGGCGTCCAACATCTGACCTAAAGGTCTTGGGTCGAGAGATGTTCAACCGAAAGTCGAAAAATCCGCGTTCGGGCGAGAGATTCATGCAACGGGCGAATCTGTCGTGTGGCGCGGTCGTGGCGCGCTCTTCCTTGTTTGACCGCGCGGCCACCGTGCGACACTCGCCTGGACTTCGGTCCGGGCGGGTCGTGCGATCCGTCGTGCTTTTCCGCCTCTCTTTCGGGTTTCTATCCCTCTATACTCCCGAATTCCGATTTCCGGGGTATATTCGGGTTTCTACTTTCTCTCTAAATTTATTCTCGGGTCCAATTGGATGTTTTGGACTCGAATCCTCGAGTTCATTAGTGTCGGGTTTCGGTGTACAATTTATTTACCTTTTTTTCTATTTAATTAAATTCCTTTAATTCCTTTTTAAGTTAAAATCTCATTTCTCATTTCCTTATCTTTATTTATTTATTTATTTGCTGGATTCATTTATTATTGTATTTATTGTTTATTTATTTAATTATTGTTTTATTTTATGATGGAAAATTCACGGGTATTACATCCGCACTCATGAAGGTCAATGGGTAGGCGCTTGCGGTGGTAATCTTGGGAGCCGATCTCTCCTAGAAGTTGAGCTCTTGGCGCTTCGGTTTGGTCTGATTTTGGCGGGGCAGCTTGGAGTGACGTTGTTGGCATGCATGGTCGATTCTATTGAGGTAATTCGCCTTGTTGAAGGTCTTGTAGATAGCCGCCATTCCTTATGGCCGACGGTGCAAGAAGTCAGATCCTTGATGTGTTCTATGGATGGTTGTGTGCTTTGCCATGTTTATAGAGAGGGTAATCAGCTCGCTGATGGATTAGCTTGGAAGGCGGTGTGTTTGGAAGACTTCTTCACTGTTTGGGCTTTTCCTCCGGATGATGTCCGCCACCTTGTTGATCAAGATGTTGCGGGAGCTTCTTTTGGTCGTCTGATTTAAATGTTGTTCTTCTTCTCTTCCTTTTCTCTTTTTTTTTTCATTTTCTTTGCTCTCATTTTCAGGCTGTTTCACCAAAAAAAAATATACCAAATTTTATAATTTTTCATTCTCTACAAATAGAGACCACTCTTGCTATATTTTTATTAAATACACAATATATCAATTTTGATATATTTAACCCATTTTTAAATTTTTATAAAATAAAAATAAATAAAAATATACCAATATTTTAGATTTTTATTCTTTATAAATAAGATAAATTTTTATATTTTTGATACATTAATTTTTTATAGTTAATATAATTTAATATTATATCAATTAAAATAAGTATATATAATATTGTGGTTGGATGGCTGGGTGGTTATTGATAAAATATGTAAAATTGGGGTGGTTGAGTTGAGATGGATATTGAAGAGTTGGATGAGAGAGAAATTAATTAAATAATGAGATGGTTGGATGGTTGGGTGGTTGGAGTGGTCATAGTTAAAGATAATCTTAAGAGATATATAGACCAAATATAAAAAGAGAATATCTACTTACTTGCACCGGCCTAACAACAAACAGATGATGGCAGCCCACTGGATGCACCAAGACAATTCATAGAAGAAGATCTCATCACATCTCTAGAATCCATCCCAAGAAAATTCAGATCTCTGACTGAAGTTTATCAGAGATGCAATTTTAAAATTGTGGAGCCAAAAAACTATGAAGAAGCTTCCAGAGAGGATGTTTGGATACAAGTAATGGGGGAGGAGATACATATGATTAAAAAGAACGGAACATGTGAGATTATAGATCTTCCTAAAGATAAAGAAGCCATCGAAGTTAAGTGGGTCTACAAGACACAACTTAATTCGGATGGTTCAATACAAAAACATAAGGCAAGGCTTGTCGCTAAAGGATAAGCACAACAATATAGAGTAGACTACAATGAGACGTTTGCTCCATTATCCCGACTCGACACTATACGAGCACTTATTGCACTAGAAACAAAGAAAAGCAGAGAAAAAATAGAAGATATATACATAAGCTCGATGTGAAAATCAATATTTCTTAATGAATATCTTAATGAGAAGATCTATGTGGAGCAGCCTAAAGGGTTCTTGATAAAAGGGCATGGAGATAAAGTCTTCCGACTAAAGAAAGCATTATATGGGCTAAAGTAAGCGCCACGAGCCTGGTATAGCAGTATTGATGACTACTTCACTGAGCTTGGATTCAGGAGGGTATGAGTGAGTCAACACTATACATCAAGACTGTAACACCCCGATTTAATTAACTCATAATTAATTAATTTAATTATGGTTAATTAACAAAAGACTTAGTATGTGGATTATTTTGTAGGGAATGAAGATTTAAGTGGGGGAAATAAGTGAGTTCAACTCACAAGATAATAAGAGTCAAGTGCTCAAATGGGTGCAATGTGGTCAAGACAAGTGGTGTAACTCTTTTAACCCACATTCCGACCCGAACCGAGACCCGTGACCCGACCCGGATCCATTTTGACTCTTCAAAATCTGATTTGTTGGGTGTTGGAAACCCATTTCTTCATCCTCATCTTCTCATTCCCGTCACTAGTTTTGGGAAGGCTAGGGTTGGTGCCAAATCCTCCCAAATCCTTGATTTTATGCTCAAATCAATTGGGGGTTTCATCATACTACCTTAGGTAAGTAATTTACATCAAGTATTTCATAGTTTGGAAGAGTATTGAGGTGGGTTTTGAAGGGAGCAAGTTGGTGGCGGGATTAAATGATTTTGGTTGAAATTCTTGTAGATCGGCTTGGAATTTGTGTTAAATCCTTGCTTGGGAGTTTCAAATCAGTTGAGGAAGCTAAGGTTAGTACTTGAGACCATTTTGGTGTTGTTGATTTCAGTTTTTAAGCTTCAAATGGTTTCAAGATCAAGAAATCATGTTCTTGGATGAATTATGATGTTTGGAGCTTGATTCTTGCAATATAGGCTTGGAATTGTTGATTGGAAGCTTGCAGGTTGAGAAGAGGAGCTTGGAGACTCATCTACATATCAGGCAAGGGTAGAGATAGGCCTAAATGGGGGCATAATCGGTGGAATGGCCGGAAACCGCCATTTCCATCGCTTCTGTTGTGTCGGCGCGCAGTTGGGGCGCCCTTTAGCCAAAAAGCGCGTGGGCAGCGCGTGAGAAGAACGTCAACGACGTCCTTGTCAGGACGGCGCGCAGTTGGCGCGCCTTTCCCACGAAAACCGCGCGGGTAGCGCGCGAAAACACGAACCGCGACGAATCTCTACCCGGCGCGCTGTTGGCGCGGGTTTTGCACGAAAACCGCGCCGGGTGCGCGCGGGCTCCCCTGCCCGCGCGATTCGTTCGCTCGTTTTCCGGTTCTTCGTCCTGCGTGTTTCCTTAGTTCTTCTTATGCTTCTAGCATGGCATAACTATCATTATGCTCACAATCTTTGAACTTAGTTGCGATTAGCGGTGATCTACTATGCCTTAGTTAAGATCGAGACTTGTTTCGCTTCTATGACGATACGTGTTGATGCCGATATGTGGGACTTGGCACACCCCGGAATATTTTAAAACTACTATTTTAAAGAGCTCGGATTATTCTTTTAAAAACTATTATTTTCAAGTATTATTATTTTAAAGCTATTTATTTTAAAGAAAATACTTCACTCGAGATGAGTGATTGAATTGAATGTGAATAATTGTGATGATATATTGAGACTGAAAAGGATTTATATCCTAGTCTGATTTTAAAGCTATTTATTTTAAAGAAAATACTTCACTCGAGATGAGTGATTGAATTGAATCTGAATATCTGTGATGATATGTGAATATCTGTGATGATATGTGAATATCTGTGATGATATGTTGAGACTGAAAAGGATTTATATCCTAGTCTGTATTTGGCTAGAAAGGGCTCATGACCCTTAGCCTGACCCGCTTGCCGTAAGCCACGATTTCAGCTGTTAGTGTCCGCGGCGGGGGCACTGTGGGTATGTCTCTCGACCATTAAGGGGTGTGGACCCTTATATGGGAGGGAATACCGACCATGGTACCTAGGTGCGCGCTAGACATGCTTATGTGTTGCATTTAGGGTAGATAGACATCCTAGGTCATAACATTTCATCTCATCATCCATCATTCATCTTATTTGCAGTGGTTGAAGCACCGGTATGGGACGGTGTGATGTTTACTTATTTGCTCTGCTCAATTTTTATGTTATGCCTAATAAATGTTTAAAAACGAAATATATCTCCACCTATATGTATAAATATACTTCTAGGGAATCAAGTTAATTCTTGTTTCCCCTTATGCCGATTTTTCTATTCTTGCTCAGTACCTTGTACTGACCCTTGCTTTGTTTTCATGTATAGATATTCCCGGGGAAGACGCAGAGCCTGAGCACGATGTGGGGTTTGGGGATGAGTGATCTACCTAGGGATGCATTAGCATGTTGTGGACTTATGTGCTTGTCTTGAATAATATGCTATGACTCTATTACCTTGTCTCGTACTGCTTGTGGTACCGATCGGTACATTATGTTCTGTCTTGTGTGTTACTTAATATCTCTGACAGGTTGAGATGAGACTGATATGTCGACTGTTATGTCGCATGAATAAGGCTTGTAAGCCGGACGTCTGTTATAATGTGAGGTTTCCTTTCTGGATTTGTATTATGATTCATTGGCTTCCTGTTTACTTGGCTACGTGTTATTGATCTTAAATTGATTGGCCAACAGTTTAAGAGAGGTAACACGGCAGTGACGTCACAAAAATTTGGTTTTAAACTTTTGGGGCGTTACATTTGGTATCAGAGCCATGTCTGCTCGTATGTGCTTAGAATTCTAACACAAGCATGCGGTGAGATGTGTGGGGGAAAGCATATAGAGTAGGAATTGCATCTAGCTCTGCTTATATTCTTGTAGATTGCATTGTTTTTAGTTATCTGCGTCCCCTATAGGGGTGGATTGTGGTTTGTGAATCAAACCAGGATCAATCCTTGGGGATATTCCGGGAATTCTATACTTAATAATTGCTGTTCGGTAAAGAATTATTCTTATTTACCGAGTGTTATTGAATATCTCGTCACGTTACGAATATAGGATGCCGCCGCGCAGGGATGGAAGGCCTAGGAGGAGGGGAAGGCCTCGTAGGAATCCGGGGCCAGCTTTTGGGGGTCATGGACAGTACCATGAGAATGGTGGACTTGGCAATGATCACGTGGAAGATGTTCCAATTGAGGAACCTGTAGAGGTGGAGGGTGACTGGAACTATGAGGACGAACCAGTGCCACCACCACCGCCGCCACCTGTACAGATGCCCATTGACCCTCAGTTTATGCAATATATGTTTAGTGCTATGTATGGGATGTATCAGGGGCAGGCGAATCAACCTGCACAACCACCACCCAGACCCGTGGATTACGTGCATCTAGCAAGGCATTATCAACCGCCGGTCTTTAGTGGAGGAGTAGACCCGGTTGCTCTGACTGTTTGGATTTATCATATGGAGGAGATCTTCGAGAATATAGACTGCCCAGAGAATTGGAAGGTCAGGGTGGGACAGCAGTATCTTACTGGACCAGCTCTCCATTGGTGGAGGTCGCGTAAGAGTGAGCTTATGGCGAGACCCAACTTCTCATGGGAAGTTTTCTATCATGCTTTGAGATCCCACTTTTTCACTACACAGATGATGAATGTTAAAAAGAGGGAATTTCTCAACCTGGAGCAAGCAGGAAATATGACAGTGTCTGAATACTATGGTCGTTTTGTGGAACTCATGTCATACGTACCAATGCTAGTTGCTAATGAGGAAGATAAGGTTTCGAAGTTTGTGGATGGATTGAAGGCTGAGATCCGGACTGGGTTTAGCAACCAACACGCCTGCTTAGCTTCAGCATATGATCAGGCTTTATGCATTGAAAGAGCTCGTGCTTATATGCAGCGCGTGAGGGCCGCTCGTCGCAGGGAGTCAGGGGGGCCGATTAGACCCCATCATAGGCAGACGAGGCCGAGAAGCGGTGGAGAGACCTCTAGGCCTCGGACTTATGCACAACCACCGTATAGAAGCGGACCCCACTGCTGGAATTGCGGACAGCAAGGACATTTGAGGTCACAGTGCCCACAGTTGGTGGGTCGAGTAAGAGGATCTACTTCAGATGCGTCTGGTGGGAATGCGTCGCGTGGACGAGGTGCAGACAGAGGTCGTGGACCACAGAGGGGCCGTGGGGGCCGCCTCAATGTGATTGAGCGGGCTGAGCTAGATGGGCGAGATGATGTCATGACGGGTAAGTAGCCCATTGTTCAATTTCAATCTTGATCGACTTAACCATCTGTAACAAGTGCCCCAGGTAGTGCCTTATGTTATTAAATGCGTAGGTACTATACTAGTTGATAATGTGCCTGCTTATGCCTTATATGATTCTGGTGCATCATGCTCGTTTATATCATCGGAATTTGTAACTAATAATGATATGGGACCACTGGAGGCTTATCAACTCCCTGTTACGCTACCTTCGGGAGACCTCATGCGGAGCCAGTGGATTAAACCCGATGCACAGATAATCATCAAAGAGTGAGAGTTCAGAGCGAATCTAGTGGTGCTAGATTTGGCCGATTTTGACGTGATTTTGGGAATGGATTGGCTGTCTAAGTACCAAGCCAGATTAGACTGCGGGATACCAAGGATTTCCTTTACCGAAGAAGAAGGTGACAGAGGCTCCGGCCTTAGTGTTACCTGATGAATCGGGGGAATATGAGGTATACACAGATGCATCTTATCGAGGACTTGGGTGTGTGCTTATGCAGTATGGCAAGGTGATTGCATATGCATCTAGGCAATTAAAGCCTCACGAACTGAATTACCCGACTCACGACCTGGAGATGGCAGCGGTCGTGCATGCATTAAAAATTTGGAGGCATTATCTTTACGACGCCAAGTGTCAAATCTACTCGGATCATAAGAACCTTAAATGTCTCTACACTATAGATAAAATGAGCGGTAGGCAAAGAAGGTGGTTAGAGTTTTTGCAGGACTACGACACGAGTATCCAGTACATAGAAGGGAAAGCCAACCGGGTGGCGGATGCACTAAGTAGTAAAGGACATGTACTGAATTCAATTACTCTCCCTTGGAAGTTGAGGCAAGAGTTAGACAAGGAAGGTGTTGTGGTTCTTCCTTACGACACGATAGCGAGGTTGAATGCTATGACAGTGGTGCCATCATTACTCGAGGAACTCAGACTAAGTCAAGCTGTAAGTCAAGAGATGATGCATTTGAAAGCTCAGATTCGTAAGGGTAAAGCGGAAGGCTTTGTGATTGATAGCAAGGATATGATCAAGTTTGGGGACCGTTGGTGTGTGCCTCCGAAAGATCAGGCGCTGAAAGGAAAAATTATGGAGGAAGCACATTGCACACCTTACTCCGTACATCCGGGAGCAGTAAAGATGTACAAGGATTTGAGGCAAAACTATTGGTGGAAAGGCATGAAGAAGGAAGTGGCAGAATTTGTGTCTAGGTGTTCCACTTGCCAGAAGGTGAAAGCCGAGCACATGAGACCTTCAGGCTTATTACAACCTTTGGATGTTCCCACTTGGAAATGGGAGTCCATTGCTATGGACTTTGTCACCGGGCTACCCAGGACACGGAGCAGTTTTGATACTATTTGGGTAGTTGTGGACCGACTAACCAAGAGTGCTGTGTTTATACCAATGAGATTGAACTGGAGCATGCAACAGTTGACTGGCGCTTACATCCAACATGTGGTTAGACGTTTTGGTATTCCTCGTGAAATCATTTCCGACAGAGATTCCAGATTCCTGTCAAGGTTCTGGAAGGAATTGCAGACAGCCTTTGGGACACAGATCAGTATGAGTACTGCGTGGCACCCTCAGACTGATGGACAGACCGAAAGGACTATTAGAACCTTGAAGGATATGTTGAGGGCGTGTGTGATGGATTTTCAAGGATCGTGGGAGGAACATCTACATATGGTGGAGTTCTCCTACAAAAATAGCTATCACGCGAGTATTCGTATGGCGCCTTACGAGGCCTTATACGGAAGAAAGTGCAGGACACCCTTGTGTTGGAGTGATCCTTTAGAGCGAGTGGTGATGGGTCCTGAACTCATTGAACAGACCACTGAAGTGGTAAGAGTGGTCAGAGACAGAATGAAGGAAGCTCAGGATCGTCAAAAGAGTTATGCTGATTTGTCCAGGAGAGACATTGAATTCGAGATTGGAGATTGGGTACTTTTGAGAGTGTCACCCATGAGGGGCGTGAGATGATTTGGGAAGAAGAGGAAACTGAGTCCCAGATTTATAGGCCCCTATGAGATCACTAAGAAGATTGGGAAGGTCGCTTACCGGTTAGAATTGCCAACTGAGGTGGGAAAGGTGCACAACGTTTTCCACGTCTCTCAGTTGAGGAAGTTTATCTCGGATCCTGACAAGATTATACAACCGGAGGAGGTGGAGTTGGATGACAACCTAGAATACGAAGAATACCCCGTGGCGATCCTCGACACTAAAGAAAAGGTACTTCGCAAGAAGGTGATCAAAATGGTGAAGGTACTTTGGTCGAGACATGGCGTAGAGGATGCCACTTGGGAGACAGAGGAAAGCATGACTGGGCGTTATCCTGAATTGGATTTGACTCCAATTCAGTGAAGTAATGACCTTAATCCATACTTTTTCATTCGAGGACGAATGATCCTAAGGGGGAGAGATTGTAACACCCCGATTTAATTAACTCATAATTAATTAATTTAATTATGGTTAATTAACAAAAGACTTAGTATGTGGATTATTTTGTAGGGAATGAAGATTTAAGTGGGGGAAATAAGTGAGTTCAACTCACAAGATAATAAGAGTCAAGTGCTCAAATGGGTGCAATGTGGTCAAGACAAGTGGTGTAACTCTTTTAACCCACATTCCGACCCGAACCGAGACCCGTGACCCGACCCGGATCCATTTTGACTCTTCAAAATCTGATTTGTTGGGTGTTGGAAACCCATTTCTTCATCCTCATCTTCTCATTCCCGTCACTAGTTTTGGGAAGGCTAGGGTTGGTGCCAAATCCTCCCAAATCCTTGATTTTATGCTCAAATCAATTGGGGGTTTCATCATACTACCTTAGGTAAGTAATTTACATCAAGTATTTCATGGTTTGGAAGAGTATTGAGGTGGGTTTTGAAGGGAGCAAGTTGGTGGCGGGATTAAATGATTTTGGTTGAAATTCTTGTAGATCGGCTTGGAATTTGTGTTAAATCCTTGCTTGGGAGTTTCAAATCAGTTGAGGAAGCTAAGGTTAGTACTTGAGACCATTTTGGTGTTGTTGATTTCAGTTTTTAAGCTTCAAATGGTTTCAAGATCAAGAAATCATGTTCTTGGATGAATTATGATGTTTGGAGCTTGATTCTTGCAATATAGGCTTGGAATTGTTGATTGGAAGCTTGCAGGTTGAGAAGAGGAGCTTGGAGACTCATCTACATATCAGGCAAGGGTAGAGATAGGCCTAAATGGGGGCATAATCGGTGGAATGGCCGGAAACCGCCATTTCCATCGCTTCTGTTGTGTCGGCGCGCAGTTGGGGCGCCCTTTAGCCAAAAAGCGCGTGGGCAGCGCGTGAGAAGAACGTCAACGACGTCCTTGTCAGGACGGCGCGCAGTTGGCGCGCCTTTCCCACGAAAACCGCGCGGGTAGCGCGCGAAAACACGAACCGCGACGAATCTCTACCCGGCGCGCTGTTGGCGCGGGTTTTGCACGAAAACCGCGCCGGGTGCGCGCGGGCTCCCCTGCCCGCGCGATTCGTTCGCTCGTTTTCCGGTTCTTCGTCCTGCGTGTTTCCTTAGTTCTTCTTATGCTTCTAGCATGCCATAACTATCATTATGCTCACAATCTTTGAACTTAGTTGCGATTAGCGGTGATCTACTATGCCTTAGTTAAGATCGAGACTTGTTTCGCTTCTATGACGATACGTGTTGATGCCGATATGTGGGACTTGGCACACCCCGGAATATTTTAAAACTACTATTTTAAAGAGCTCGGATTATTCTTTTAAAAACTATTATTTTCAAGTATTATTATTTTAAAGCTATTTATTTTAAAGAAAATACTTCACTCGAGATGAGTGATTGAATTGAATGTGAATAATTGTGATGATATATTGAGACTGAAAAGGATTTATATCCTAGTCTGATTTTAAAGCTATTTATTTTAAAGAAAATACTTCACTCGAGATGAGTGATTGAATTGAATCTGAATATCTGTGATGATATGTGAATATCTGTGATGATATGTGAATATCTGTGATGATATGTTGAGACTGAAAAGGATTTATATCCTAGTCTGTATTTGGCTAGAAAGGGCTCATGACCCTTAGCCTGACCCGCTTGCCGTAAGCCACGATTTCAGCTGTTAGTGTCCGCGGCGGGGGCACTGTGGGTATGTCTCTCGACCATTAAGGGGTGTGGACCCTTATATGGGAGGGAATACCGACCATGGTACCTAGGTGCGCGCTAGACATGCTTATGTGTTGCATTTAGGGTAGATAGACATCCTAGGTCATAACATTTCATCTCATCATCCATCATTCATCTTATTTGCAGTGGTTGAAGCACCGGTATGGGACGGTGTGATGTTTACTTATTTGCTCTGCTCAATTTTTATGTTATGCCTAATAAATGTTTAAAAACGAAATATATCTCCACCTATATGTATAAATATACTTCTAGGGAATCAAGTTAATTCTTGTTTCCCCTTATGCCGATTTTTCTATTCTTGCTCAGTACCTTGTACTGACCCTTGCTATGTTTTCATGTATAGATATTCCCGGGGAAGACGCAGAGCCTGAGCACGATGTGGGGTTTGGGGATGAGTGATCTACCTAGGGATGCATTAGCATGTTGTGGACTTATGTGCTTGTCTTGAATAATATGCTATGACTCTATTACCTTGTCTCGTACTGCTTGTGGTACCGATCGGTACATTATGTTCTGTCTTGTGTGTTACTTAATATCTCTGACAGGTTGAGATGAGACTGATATGTCGACTGTTATGTTGCATGAATAAGGCTTGTAAGCCGGACGTCTGTTATAATGTGAGGTTTCCTTTCTGGATTTGTATTATGATTCATTGGCTTCCTGTTTACTTGGCTACGTGTTATTGATCTTAAATTGATTGGCCAACAGTTTAAGAGAGGTAACACGGCAGTGACGTCACAAAAATTTGGTTTTAAACTTTTGGGGCGTTACAAAGACTGTAACACCCCGGTTTTTGGTCACCCAGGTCGGGGTGTCACCGCCACACCTCCCTAGCAAGACACGGTTTCTCCGAGCTCACTAAAGAGATGCAAGGCTATGGTTTTTCAGAATTTAAAATATTCAAACAGCCCATTCATATACCATTTAAAAATAATACATCGAAGTTGCAGCGGAAAATAATAATTACATATGTATAATGCAGCGGAATTTAAATAGCCAACACGGCCAGAATATGGGTTAAACAGGCCCGTTCATGCAAGATCTAGTCTAATACAATAATTGAAAATAATATATCTTTCCAAAATTACCATGTATGCATATGACGATGCATAATTCTCAACTCTGAAAGAAAAAGGAAAAATATGGTTTGGTCAGCAAAAACTTGCTGAGTAAGTTAACACGTACATGTTTATGAGGTTTCAAAGCCTTTAATTAAATTTGAAGGAAACATGTGCATAATGTAATCTATTCATTTAATAATAATTTAATCGCATAATTTAAAAGTCATGGATTCCATACGATCTTAAATATAGCTTGAAAAGTAATCAAATAAATTGCCATAAATATAAAAGCACAATTTAATACAGATTTAATTTGGAATTCTCGCAAACTTCTCGTTTCATATCTTTTAGAGATCACCATCGCTAGGGCTCTTATGTCCGCCAGCCTTACGGCTGGGCTCTTATGTCCACAAGTATTATGGTTGATCTTTTAATTAGAGTTAATCCGTCCGCTAGCCATACGATTAGTGTTTCGCTAGGGCTCTTACGTCAACCTAGACATACACTTGGTGTCTTATGTCCCAAGCCGCAGAGAACATTGACAGTATCCAGCTTAGTCATAACCCGCAATATTTTAACCTTCTCGTTTCGTATATCTTATTTCAAAGAATTTCTACACGTTTCAACCTTAAAGGCTAATTTCACCGTTTCAACAAGATTTCAAGATTTGACTCGGTCAACCACAGTTTACTCTAAAATTCATTAAAAATCGAGTTTAACTCCAAAAATTCTGACATTTTACCACTGACTCAGAAACATCAAGATGAACAACTTTCGTGTTTTAACTTTTTCAATCCGAGATACCGAAATAGGTCAAAAACGTCAATTTTCGTCCTACCATAAATCTGTCCGAATTTCGTGTACCGCAGTTCAAGATTATCAAGATCTACCATAGAAAATCAACTCCAAACTCAACGAACTTTTACCGAGACCTTCTTAAGACATTTATCTACAACTTTCATGTTCGGCTAAAGATCTAAATCGGTCTAGAACTAATTTCAAAAACGTGATCAAGATCAGACCTAAGTTCTGTCAAGAAATTCAAGATCCAAGTTTCTGCTGTTCGGTTTCGGGTGGTTTTCAAATAACAAAACGTCTCTAAAAATTCTGAAAATTTTACAGTAGATAGATCTAAGCCTTAGAAACATTTTTCGTGTTTTAGGTTTTTCCGTTTGAAGTCGTTTTAAGGTTCGGAAAAATTCGACAAAACTGTTGCGCCGGTAAAAACGTACATTGGCAGATTTACGAAAGATTTGTTTAAACTTTTAGGTTTGAATGTTTTAGTTACTCCCAAAACCATGTAAGTATTAACTTACTTGAGATTGGATTATCGGCTCGCCAAATTCGTAGGCGTGGCTTCCACGTTCTTCGTTCGTCCTCCGAGATCCTCCGTTCTCCCTCCTTCACCAACCTACTGCTGTGGAGTGTTGAGTGCCTTCTTCTCCGTCGAAGTCATTCAACGATCTAATCTCTATATTTTTTTTCTATTCTCTTCCTTCTTCTCTTTTTTTTGTATGTATAAATCTTTTTTTTTTAGCAACCCGATATGAAGATGATGGGAATTTGGTTTAAAAAGGGGTGAAGGGTAGGCAGAATTGGAAGTTAAATCTTCCCAAGATTTACTCCAACTATCTTTTTGTTGTCTTCTAGATATCCTACGCATACTTTAAATATATAATATATATTTCATATCATCTTAAAGATATGCTACATTAAATATATAATATATATTGTTCTAGTTATTTATTAATTCCTTTTATTTTATTTTTTGTGTACATAGAATTGATTTGAATAGCACAATAGATGAAGAAGATTAAATTTTGAATGAGTACTGGGCGTTACATTTAGGGATTTAGAATCAAATATTTATTCCAAATCTTTTCCTATCATATTGGATTTGACAATATACTAAAAATAGAGTGCATCTTGTCATATTAATAAATATAGACTAAATATTTATTTTCCAATTATTTTGCTATGTATATATATAGATTGTTTTGTTATTATTATTATTATTATTATTATTATTATTATTATTATTATTATTATTATTATAAAATTATAAAATAAAGTGTTAATTAATAATTATGCGTATAGTAATTACACACGTAATAAAATACTTTTAATATATAAATAAATGGATTAATTTAAAATATATTTAGAATAATGTAGGGTATTACAAAACTCCTATCTTAATTTTATTTGGATCTCAATTTAATTTCGGATTCGAAATATTGAGTCCATCTATATTTGGTTCCCGTGCAATAATTTATTTAATTAAATTATTTTCGATTTCACGGGTTCTTGGAATTTTGATTCCTTTTTAAATTAAATTCCATTTCTCATTTTCTTATGATTCTTTATCCATGTATTATATTTATTTAAGTATTGTATTTATTTATTATCTATTTATTTATTTTATGTTGCAAAATTCTCGGGTATTACAGTCTACCCTCCTTAAGAATCAACTTCGTCCTCGAAGTTGTGTTTCGACTTTTCTCGTGCTAAGGTCTTTTTGTTTGTTTTATTAATTTGTGACTGAACTTAGAATTAAAACTTCTAAGCTGCCTACGTACCCTGTGAAGGGATCAAGCCATAACGTAGTTCAAAACAATTTGAAGTTTTTTATTATTATATATATATATATATTTATTCAGGATACATCTTATCGAGTTGAACTCCAAAAATAAATTATTACGGGGTATCACATCCTCTCCCCCTTAGGGCTTCAGTTATGTCCCCATAACTGTCTATTCATTATTCTCAAGAAGGTTCGGGTCAAGGTTTAAATGAGTCGTGCGTTTGAAATGGATTTTTTGTTTGGGAAACCAAACTAGATTTTTGGAATAAATAGTGTTTTAATAAAAACTTATTTTTTATTATTATTATTTTTTTTAACATAAGGAAATGGTTTCGTATGAGGATAGGAATGGCAAGGGCCGATGATTGTTATGCTTAATCGTGTGCATAGATGAATGAGATCTAGGACTAAGGCAAGATTAGTCTCTTAGTGTTCCTAATTCGATGTCAAGCCTCTAAGTTATGTAGGTGTAGCAAGAGATCTAAGTTAGAACTACGTCGCTTCTAGGTTATCTAAGGTATAGAAAATGCAATATGCGCATGCACATGATGATTTCCCCCCAAAAATAATTCATGTACTATGTGTGTATATATATATATATTTTCTCTAATTCCCATGGGTTTTAAAAATAAAAATTTATTCCATGGGATTAATGATTTAAAAATTTAAAATAATGGCTAAAATTCTTAGACCTCTATATTGGGTCAAAAATAATTAACACTTGGGCTAAAAAATATTTGGGGCTAGGAAATTTCAAAAATAATAATTTGGGCGCGTCTATAATAATAATCTAGAAATAATAATGGTTTAAAAATAATAACAATAGTTTAAAAATATTCCGGGCTCTGATACCAACTTGTAACACCCCGGTTTTTGGTCACCCAGGTCGGGGTGTCACCGCCACACCTCCCTAGCAAGATACGGTTTCTCCGAGCTCACTAAAGAGATGCAAGGCTATGGTTTTTCAGAATTAAAAATATTCAAACAGCCCATTCATATACCATTTAAAAATAATACATCGAAGTTGCAGCGGAAAATAATAATTACATATGTATAATGCAGCGGAATTTAAATATAGCCAACACGGCCAGAATATGGGTTAAACAGGCCCGTTCATGCAAGATCTAGTCTAATACAATAATTCAAAATAATATATCTTCCTAAAATTACCATGTATGCATCTGAAGATGCATAATTCTCAACTCTGAAAGAAAAAGGAAAAATATGGTTTGGTCAGCAAAAACTTGCTGAATAAGTTAACACGTACATGTTTATGAGGTTTCAAAGCCTTTAATTAAATTTGAAGGAAACATGTGCATAATGTAATCTATTCATTTAATAATAATTTAATCGCATAATTTAAAAGTCATGGATTCCATACGATCTTAAATATAGCTTGCAAAGTAATCAAATAAATTGCCATAAATATAAAAGCACAATTTAATACAGATTTAATTTGGAATTCTCGCAAACTTCTCGTTTCATATCTTTTAGAGATCACCATCGCTAGGGCTCTTATGTCCGCCAGCCTTACGCCTGGGCTCTTATGTCCACAAGTATTATGGTTGATCTTTTAATTAGAGTTAATCCGTCCGCTAGCCATACGATCAGTGTTTCGCTAGGGCTCTTACGTCAACCTAGACATACACTTGGGCTCTTATGTCCCAAGCCGCAGAGAACATTGACAGTATCCAGCTTAGTCATAACCCGCAATATTTTAACCTTCTCGTTTCGTATATCTTATTTCAAAGAATTTCTACACGTTTCAACCTTAAAGGCTAATTTCACCGTTTCAACAAGATTTCAAGATTTGACTCGGTCAACCACAGTTTACTCTAAAATTCATTAAAAATCGAGTTTGACTCCAAAAATTCTGAAATTTTACCACTAACTCAAAAACATTGAGATGAACAACTTTCGTGTTTTAACTTTTTCAATCCGAGATACCTAAATAGGTCAAAAACGTCAATTTTCGTCCTACCATAAATCTGTCCGAATTTCGTGTACCGCAGTTCAAGATTATCAAGATCTACCATAGAAAATCAACTCCAAACTCAACGAACTTTTACCGAGACCTTCTTAAGACATTTATCTACAACTTTCATGTTCGGCTAAAGATCTAAATCGGTCTAGAACTAATTTCAAAAACGTGATCAAGATCGGACCTAAGTTCTGTCAAGAAATTCAAGATCCAAGTTTTTGCTGTTCGGTTTCGGGTGGTTTTCAAATATCAAAACGTCTCTAAAAATTCTGAAAATTTTACAGTAGATAGATCTAAGCCTTAGAAACATTTTTCGTGTTTTAGGTTTTTCCGTTTGAAGTCGTTTTAAGGTTCGGAAAAATTCGACAAAACTGTTGCGCCGGTAAAAACGTACATTGGCAGATTTACGAAAGATTTGTTTAAACTTTTAGGTTTGAATGTTTTAGTTACTCCCAAAACCATGTAAGTATTAACTTACTTGAGATTGGATTATCGGCTCGCCAAATTCGTAGGCGTGGCTTCCACGTTCTTCGTTCGTCCTCCGAGATCCTCCGTTCTCCCTCCTTCCCCAACCTACTGCTGTGGAGTGTTGAGTGCCTTCTTCTCCGTCGAAGTCGTTCAACGATCTAATCTCTATATTTTTTTTTCTATTCTCTTCCTTCTCTTTTTTTTGTATGTATAAATCTTTTTTTTTTAGCAACCCCATATGAAGATGATGGGAATTTGGTTTAAAAAGGGGTGAAGGGTCGGTAGAATTGGAAGTTAAATCTTCCCAAGATTTACTCCAACTATCTTTTTGTTGTCTTCTAGATATCCTACGCATACTTTAAATATATAATATATATTTCATATCATCTTAAAGATATGCTACATTAAATATATAATATATATTGTTCTAGTTATTTATTAATTCCTTTTATTTTATTTTTTGTGTACATAGAATTGATTTGAATAGCACAATAGATGAAGAAGATTAAATTTTGAATGAGTACTGGGCGTTACATTTAGGGATTTAGAATCAAATATTTATTCCAAATCTTTTCCTATCATATTGGATTTGACAATATACTAAAAATAGAGTGCATCTTGTCATATTAATAAATATAGACTAAATATTTATTTTCCAATTATTTTGCTATGTATATATATAGATTGTTTTGTTATTATTATTATTATTATTATTATTATTATTATTATTATTATAAAATTATAAAATAAAGTGTTAATTAATAATTATGCGTATAGTAATTACACACGTAATAAAATACTTTTAATATATAAATAAATGGATTAATTTAAAATATATTTAGAATAATGTAGGGTATTACAAAACTCCTATCTTAATTTTATTTGGATCTCAATTTAATTTCGGATTCGAAATTGTAATACCCTAAAAATTACCCGAAAGTAATCCGTTTAGCTTATTATTATTATTATTATTATTATTACTATTATTATTATTATTATTATTATTATTATTATTATTATTATTAGTCCCAATTAAGAATGCTTAGATGTTTCAGCAAATCTAGGCTATTTAATAGAAGGAAACCCACGATTAGGAGTGGGAATGAACCATAATTACAATCATTTGATATTTGAAGCTGTCATTCCCGTAACTATTTCCATGCTTAATGAACACATTACTCCCACCATTTATGTCTGAATTAAGGTCACAACGTATCAGCTTTCTGGATGCGTTTCTTCTCCTAATTATTACCAAGTAAAGAGAAATAATTAGGCGATTCAAATCATCACCACAGATTAGAATATATACTTCCATATGAGCAGATCAGTCGCATACATTCCATTTGAGAGAGTTCCAAAATGTGTGACAGAGTTCTAAAGTTTTGAGAGTGCTCCAGATTTCCGATTCCGAATTCCAGTAAGTAATATTCAACTCAACCTCTCTTCGTCAACCCCGAATAGACGATTATAAGATTCTGATGTATTATTCCTTTGTCCAAGATTGCAGTCACTAGAGTGAGCTTCCAGGGTTGTGGTTCCATTCCATCCGTAGACTGTACAGTGGGTAGGTACAGTTCTTTCCATTCAATATCATAAGATTGTTATATAGAATTCAATCTAAACTTCCGACGTCACTCGCCGAATTGCAGTGGTGTGTTTCATTTCTATTTCCTGTGATTAATCTCAAGGTTGTGGCTGTCGTCACTTTCAAAATCCTCCAACACCAACTATTAAGGAAGTAAGTTGATTCTCCTTACACAAAGTTTTGGTTGTCTAAGCCTTCTTTTCACTGGCCATAATTGTGCATGTCTGTTCATACGTATATTTCTCTTCTCCTTACTCTATATCAAATGTTTCTGCCTAGTCCACATTTTCGCCACGACAGTATACTTCAAACCCTTACCAGTAGTTATTGAGTTAGTAACATTCTAAAATAGTCTGTGAAGATTACCATCCTGGCGATGTATTCTAAGTGGTGTATGTATATGTATAACCTTGTATGTATATATATGTAATCTCTAGATTTTGTAGTTAACCTACTTCTCGTCTTCATCAAAATTGTAAGATTGGTCCTCTTGAGTGAAAACTGTTTCTTTTTGACGCCATATATGTTTCCTCATGATTTCAGCAGAAAATTTAGTATCTATTCCTTATACACAGATCTGGAATTTTGCAACACAGGTTATGTGAATAGCTGGGCCTTAAATTATTAATCCTCTAGCTAAGTATCGATGCACTATTCAAAAGTTAAAACCTTTAAATTGTAAGTATATGTATATATTTCCATATAAAAATATATATATATATATATATATATAGTTGTGTATATATATAAAAGGATTTTGAGAGTTATAGTTTAATTATATACACATGGGTTTGAAGTAAGTTTTGCAAGATTCATATATTTTAATCTCAACTGATGGATTGTGCCGGATTACATATTAATGTTTCTGGATACACTAGTTGTCTCAACCGATGGATTTTGTTGGATTACATATAAAAAAAAAAAATCATTGTGTTAAAAGATCGAGTTTGATGCCTTATTATTTTCTTGAGGGTATGTGCACTCGGTGGATCATTTTATTTGCCACCCCCTCTCGTAGCCAAAACGGCATTTGTTTAATCGTGATGTATGAGTCTATACTCCTAGATGTATCCGTAAGGGTTATCTAGGGCTCCGGAGTGTGTCTGTATAGGGTCCGCTGCATTCACTTTGCGATGGGTTTTATTCCCATAGATGATGGGTTGAATTCCCATAGTTGATGGGTTTTATTCCCATAGAATGGTGTCCTCGATCTCTTGAGCCAATGGTAAAAGAAATTGTTATTATTATTATTATTATTATTTTTATCATGAGCACTTAATTCATTAAATTCTAACTTGTGCATTATATATATATATATATATTTATATATATAATAAACTTTGAAGTTATATTAAAGTCATCCCTTTTGAAACCCATTACTTGGTGTAGAGAGGGTTGGCTTACTCAGTATTTTTATATACTGATAAACGTGGTTTATTCTCTTTTACAGATATTCAAGGAAATATGTGAGCACGAGCATGCATGGGGCGGGAAAAAAAAAAAACTTTTATCAAGACATGTTGCATCAATTTTAAATATTTGGACCTTGAACTGTTGCGTTTTGGCCATGTGGCCCGGACTTTATTTTTCCGCATTTTACCTTTCCTACTATGGATGATGCATGGATGATGGACAATATTATACTATGACTGGGCTTAGTTATATAAATAAATTTTAAAACTCTAAGTATTTGTGAACAGTTGAATATAGAGCTACATGAGGTGATTATGTCCAAAGAATGTGACTCTGTAGCTGTATATTTTAATTGTTAATAAATTACTTAGAAGACGGTACTCTTTAGCCTTAGCATTTCTTAGTTAAGTTAGCACTTGGCGACCTTAACTTAGAAGTGTGGCGGTTTCATCCCGGTTCTTTCAATTTTAAAAACCCGGGGTGTTACAAAGTGGTATCAGAGCCCGGTTAAATTTATTTTGAAAGTTATTATTTTCGGCCCATTATAGAGGCCCAAAACCTTTAAAAAATTTAGATATTATTTCCATGGAATTTTTTTTTTTTTTTAAAACCATGGAAGTAGATAAAATTATTTTTAGTTACAAGAATATTTTTTTCCGGGGGAATTCATATGCATACATTTTTTGCATTGAAACTAACCCTTTGAATTATTATTTTTAACATATGAGTTACTTATGATAGATGGCCGACCCAAGAATCTTGGACCTCATGCTTGACTTAACTAGGGCCCAGCTTGACCAAGCCCAAAACTGGAGAGATGAACGAAACTTCATGCGCAATCACATAGAGCACCTGCATCATGATATGGCCGGGTTGTATAACACCTTAGACTACTATAGGGGAAGAATGCGTGACATAGAAATGAATCACAATATGCTCCAAGCTAGGATGAATGCATTGGAGCAAATGTTACTAAATGTTGTAATCCCTCCAAATCCCCCTGCTGAAGCTCAAAATGTTAATCAAAACCCAGTCCCTAGCCCTATCCGCCATAGGACTCCTAGTCCTCGCCATTCTCCATTTAGGGTGAACATAGAGGACACTGAAGAAGAAGAGGAAGAGGAAGATCCCGAGGAGGACTATAACATCTTTTCCCCACCTGGTGGCAGAAATTAGGCTTGACTATCATGCTCTTTTTATTGCTTTCATCCGTGTGATTAGGCTTGGTTATTATGCCCTCTTATTGCTTTCAGTGTGATTTAGTTTAATGTCTTTTAATTTAAGTCAAGTTATCAATGAAATATTTATCTTATCGCAACTAGTGTTTTATTATCCTATTTTATAATATATATATATATATATATATATATATATATTAGGTAACTTTTATCTTGATTTTGTTAGTAGAGATTATTTGACTTCTTAACCTTATAAGCTTCATTGATTATAAAATGCTTGTTACTCTTTTAATTTGGCCATATACATGAGAATCACTGGCGGCATTATCCTAAATAACTGGTATTAGATGACTAGTATTTTTTTGAATTATTGCTTTGGTTGGCATAGGCATATGCATAAGTGATGAACAGAATATAAAGAAAATACAAGTTGCGGTGGAATAATTTAGAATTGATATGTACCAATAAAATGATGCAGCAATACTTTCTCTCTCTTTTTTTTTTTTTTTTTTTTTATACGTTTTAATTAAAACCATATCAATCATAGGGCTTAGGTTGCAAATAATCTCTGTTCATATCTTCTCACCTTTAAGATTTATTATATGAACATTAACCTAACCTTTAAATAAATAATAATGAATATAAACCTTACAATACTAAAAATTCCATATATATATATATATATATATATATATATATAAAAACAGACTTGTGCATGTTTAATCTATAATAGTCCAACATTATATCTTACATGACATTATTTATTTATTTGTTAAGTAGTCTGTAATGCAGCCAATCATGTGTAACAACATGTTGAGATGGTGTCGTTTTTGTGACATGTTTAGAGCTTTCTATGTCAATGATAACTTAGTTAAATCACATGTAGCTTTATCTCAGTTTAAGGAAAGGGAAGAATATAGATAAAAGAATAGTCCAGTCCGAAATAACTTCTTAGTTTATTATTCTTATCACTTGATTCTTGCTTATGTTCTTTCATCATCATTGGCTTAGATAGTTCATCCCTAAATTACCCTATGACTTAGTGGCTGTATAACTTAAGTACTAACCTTAGAAAAAAAAAAGGCATAACCTTGCGTATTTTATAAACAGAATGCCACCTCGAGGGAGACCACGAAAGTATGCTCCCAACACTGGCGCTAATCCTCCAAACATGCCCAACAACAACGAGGTGCCACAAAACTATCAACACCCTGAGGTACCAAGAGAGGCAAATATGCCTAACCTGGGAAGGCAAGTGCCTCCTGCTGCGAATAACGTTGATGAACGCCTTAGGACGGTCGAAGAAATTCTTATTGCCCTAGGGAATGCTGAACTCCAAAGAGGACAAGCAGCTGTAGGAGTAGGAGCACCGCCACCTGAAGCCCGTATTAATTATCTGGCGATAGTGAACCCATATCAACCACCACGATATGATGGCCAAGAGGATCCCGCAAAATTGGAAGATTGGATCCGAACATTTGATAAGCTTCTGAATGCTATCAAATGTCCTGATGAGGAGAAGGTTCGAGTTGCGACATATTACCTAGGAGGCGAAGCTGACGAGTGGTGGCAGAATCTCCTGGGAGATATGGAGGAAGATGAGGAAGCCTATTCATGGGAGGAAGTTAAAGAGGTAATGAGAGAGAGGTTCTACCCGATGAGTACTAAAGCTGCTAAGTATGAAGAGTTCATGAATCTGCGCCAGGGAGGACAAACTGTGCAAGAATATTATGCTAAATTTAAGGAATTGGTTCGATTTGCTCCAAGGCTAGTGCCTACGGACCTTGAGAAAGCCCAAAAGTTCGAGATGGGACTGAATCTCTCAATACGTGAGATATTAGGAGGAAGCCAGTGCACAACCCTGCAAGCTGTTTATGATCGAGCAGTGGCAATTTCCCGTGTCCAACAGCTGAAGCGCAAGGATAATGGCGAGTCAAGCAGAAGTTCACAAGGTTATGAGAAGAGGAATCGCAACAACAATAACAACTTTCGCGGAGGAAATGGGCGAGGAAGGACAAATGGATCTATTCGAAATGACAAGCGAGGTAACAACAATGGAAGAAATGGCTTTCGTGGTGCTTTCATACCACGTTGCCCAAGGTGTAATAGATCCCATCTGGTTCGTGAATGCCCAAAACAAGGAACTTGTTTCAGATGTGGCCGGGAGGGTCACATGATAAAGGATTGTAGAGTTCGTGAGGATGCGATTGAGAAAAGACTTGACTTGTTGAACCCGCATCAGGGGCATCGCCAGGGAGGCCCTAACTTGCCACATAACCAAGGCGGACGAAATGGGAACCATCAAGAACAAAGACCTCCCCAGAACCGGAACAATCAGGGAAATCAAGGAGGAGCTGTTGGGCGACTAAACGTCATTAATCAAGCGGATTTACCAGCTCAAGGCGATGTGATCGAAGGTACTTTTACCGCTTTAAGCGTACCTGTCAAGGTTTTGTTTGATTCTGGAGCAAGCTGCTCATTTATTTCGTCAAGAATCTTGCCTGAACTAGAATTGTCTAAACATGAGATAATTAGTCTAGGAATCCAATTACCTTCTGGAGATGTTGTATCATGCTCCAAGCGATATAATGGGATTCCTATAGTAATCAAGAATGTAGAATTCTTTGCGAATCTATTAGAATTCAATCTAAAGGACTTTGACATTATATTGGGTATGGATTGGCTGACCCAATATAAGGCGGTAATCGAATGTCAAAAACAAAAGATTACCTTGTCAAAAACTCGGGGCAAGAAAGTGATCTACTATGCCCAACCTCCAAAGAAGAGCGCTAAGGTAGTGAATGCCTTGAAATTTAGCAATCTAATGCGGAAAGGATATCCGTTGTACGCATGCTACGTACACAACCTTGAAGTTGAGGAAAGTAAGCTTGATGAAATTCCCGTAGTAAGAGAATACCCTGATATATTTCCCGATGAAATCCCTGGGATGCCACCGGAACGAGAGATTGAGTTTACAATTGATTTAATTCCCGGAACGGAACCCGTATCAAAGGCTCCATATCGCATGGCGCCATTAGAAATGAAAGAGCTTAAAGAGCAACTTGAAGAATTGCTGGGGAAAGGATATATACGGCCTAGTACGTCGCCATGGGGAGCGCCCGTCTTATTCGTTAAGAAGAAAGACGGAGGGTTGCGTTTATGCATTGATTACAGAGGCCTAAATCAAGTAACAGTTAAGAACAAATATCCCTTACCAAGGATTGAGGACCTCTTCGATCAATTAAAGGGAGCTTCCGTTTTCTCAAAAATCGATCTACGATCTGGTTATCACCAGTTAAGGATCGCTGAAAAAGACATTCCAAAAACGGCTTTTCGAACCCGTTATGGCCATTATGAGTTTACAGTAATGTCCTTCGGATTAACGAATGCTCCTGCAGTATTCATGAATCTCATGAATAATGTATTTCGAGAGCTGTTAGATCAATGTGTTGTCGTATTTATTGATGATATTTTGATCTACTCGAAGAATAAAGAAGAGCATGGACAACAGTTGCATCAAGTATTGGATATTTTGCGTAAGAATCAACTCTACGCCAAGTTATCAAAATGTGACTTTTGGATGAAGGAAGTGGCATTTCTTGGTCACATAGTATCAGCCGAAGGAGTTTCGGTTGATCCCGCAAAGATTTCAGCAGTGACAGAATGGCCGTCACCAACAAGCCAAACGGAAGTTAGGAGTTTCCTTGGATTAGCTGGATACTACAGGCGATTCGTGAAGGATTTTTCGAAAATCGCACGACCCTTAACCCAGCTACTGAAGAAAGGCTTGAAGTATGAGTGGACGGGTGAGTGCGAAGCAGCCTTACAGGAGCTAAAGAAACGACTCACGACAGCACCAGTATTAGCACTGCCAATGGAGAACGATGATTTTGAAGTTTATAGTGACGCTTCGAAAGAAGGTCTAGGATGTGTCTTGATGCAGCAACAGAGGGTTATTGCGTACGCATCACGTCAACTTAAACCTCATGAGGAAAATTATCCGACACACGACTTAGAATTGGCAGCAGTCGTATTCGCCTTAAAGATATGGAGACATTATCTCTACGGGCGAAAATGCCGGATGTTTACTGACCACAAGAGTCTCAAATACATATTTACTCAAAAAGAGTTAAATATGAGACAACGAAGGTGGCTAGAGTTAATCAAGGATTACGACATAGAAATTTCCTACCATGAGGGAAAAGCTAATGTTGTAGCAGATGCACTAAGTCGAAAGACTCGACATGTGGCAAATTCACTAACTCTACCGCCAAAATTATATATGGACTTGGTAAAATTGGACATAGAATTAGTCCATTATGGCACAGTGGCACATGTTATTAATGCAATGGCGATTGAGTCGACTGTATTTGATGAGATACGCTCTGCTCAACCAGGGGATGTAAAGCTTGAAAGGATAAGGAGGAAGATTGCTGAAGGGAAAGCAATGGGATTTGCTATCCACGAGGATGGAAGCATTCGCTTCAAAGGAAGGTGGTGTGTTCCACACAAATGTGTGGAATTGAAGCGCAAATTAATGGAAGAAGGACACAACACCCCATACTCGGTACATCCAGGGGGTGATAAGCTTTATAAGGACCTTAAGAAGGGTTATTGGTGGCCAAGGATGAAGAATGAGGTAGCCGAATTCGTGGCTCGGTGCTTGACATGTCAAAAGGTCAAAGCGGTACGTCAAAAGCCCTTAGGACTTATGAAACCACTTGAAATCCCAAGTTGGAAGTGGGATAGCATTTCAATGGATTTTGTCTCAGGGCTACCGCGATCACCAAAGGGGATGAACAAAATTTGGGTGATTGTCGATAGATTGACGAAAACTGCTATCTTTATACCAATGAAGGAAACATGGTCAATGGATCAATTGGCAAGAGCTTATATTGACAATGTGGTTAGGCGACATGGAGTACCACATGATATAATCTCTGACAGAGACAGTAGATTTGTCTCTCATTTTTGGACTAAGCTTCAAGAAGCTCTTGGTACGAAGATCAAGATGAGCACTGCATTTCATCCAATGACGGACGGACAGACAGAAAGGACGATTCAGACATTGGAGGATATGTTGAGAGCGTGTGTTCTTGAATTTAAAGGAAGCTGGGAGAATCATTTGCCATTGATTGAATTCTCCTATAATAATAGCTACCACACTAGCATTGGCATGGCACCATTTGAGGCGCTATACGGGCGCAAGTGCCGAAGTCCGTTATGTTGGGAAGAGAGTGACAATACTGTCGTAGTGGGACCCCAACTTATTGAAGATATGGCCCAACAAATCAAGGTAATTCAAGGAAAGATGAAAGCTGCACAGGACCGCCAAAAAGGTTATGCTGATGTGAGGCGGCAAGATTTGGAATTTCAAGTTGGGGATAAGATCATGCTAAAGATATCACCGATGAAGGGGGTGATGCGCTTTGGCAAAAGAGGAAAATTAAGTCCCCGGTACATAGGACCTTTTGAAATTTTAGAACGAGTCGGAACTCTTGCATACCGACTAGCTCTACCGCCGCAGTTATCCAGAGTGCACAATGTGTTTCACGTCTCTCAGTTAAGGAAATATGTGCATGATGCAACTCATGTGCTTCAACCGGAAGTAATTGAGCTGGATGAAGACTTGACGTATGAAGAGTATCCAATCCAAATAATTGATGTCAAGGAAAGAGCTACAAGGAACAAAACCACGAGGATGGTTAAAGTTCTTTGGTCCAATCATGGTATGGAAGAAGCAACATGGGAGTTGGAGTCGGACATGAGACAACGTTACCCTAATCTCTTCCAAAACGACTCGACGACAGTTATGGGGACATAACTGTAGGCTTAAGTGGAGGAGGATGTAACTACCCCAAATTACAAACTTTAGTCAAGGTACGTTTGAGTTCCCCTAATTCTTTCCTCTATCACTTGCGTATTTAGTTAGATACTACCAACCTTAGTATGACGTGCAACTTCGGGGACGAAGTTGATTCTTAAGGAGGGTAGACTGTAATACCCTAAAAATTACCCGAAAGTAATCCGTTTAGCTTATTATTATTATTATTATTATTACTATTATTATTATTATTATTATTATTATTATTATTATTATTATTATTATTAGTCCCAATTAAGAATGCTTAGATGTTTCAGCAAATCTAGGCTATTTAATAGAAGGAAACCCACGATTAGGAGTGGGAATGAACCATAATTACAATCATTTGATATTTGAAGCTGTCATTCCCGTAACTATTTCCATGCTTAATGAACACATTACTCCCACCATTTATGTCTGAATTAAGGTCACAACGTATCAGCTTTCTGGATGCGTTTCTTCTCCTAATTATTACCAAGTAAAGAGAAATAATTAGGCGATTCAAATCATCACCACAGATTAGAATATATACTTCCATATGAGCAGATCAGTCGCATACATTCCATTTGAGAGAGTTCCAAAATGTGTGACAGAGTTCTAAAGTTTTGAGAGTGCTCCAGATTTCCGATTCCGAATTCCAGTAAGTAATATTCAACTCAACCTCTCTTCGTCAACCCCGAATAGACGATTATAAGATTCTGATGTATTATTCCTTTGTCCAAGATTGCAGTCACTAGAGTGAGCTTCCAGGGTTGTGGTTCCATTCCATCCGTAGACTGTACAGTGGGTAGGTACAGTTCTTTCCATTCAATATCATAAGATTGTTATATAGAATTCAATCTAAACTTCCGACGTCACTCGCCGAATTGCAGTGGTGTGTTTCATTTCTATTTCCTGTGATTAATCTCAAGGTTGTGGCTGTCGTCACTTTCAAAATCCTCCAACACCAACTATTAAGGAAGTAAGTTGATTCTCCTTACACAAAGTTTTGGTTGTCTAAGCCTTCTTTTCACTGGCCATAATTGTGCATGTCTGTTCATACGTATATTTCTCTTCTCCTTACTCTATATCAAATGTTTCTGCCTAGTCCACATTTTCGCCACGACAGTATACTTCAAACCCTTACCAGTAGTTATTGAGTTAGTAACATTCTAAAATAGTCTGTGAAGATTACCATCCTGGCGATGTATTCTAAGTGGTGTATGTATATGTATAACCTTGTATGTATATATATGTAATCTCTAGATTTTGTAGTTAACCTACTTCTCGTCTTCATCAAAATTGTAAGATTGGTCCTCTTGAGTGAAAACTGTTTCTTTTTGACGCCATATATGTTTCCTCATGATTTCAGCAGAAAATTTAGTATCTATTCCTTATACACAGATCTGGAATTTTGCAACACAGGTTATGTGAATAGCTGGGCCTTAAATTATTAATCCTCTAGCTAAGTATCGATGCACTATTCAAAAGTTAAAACCTTTAAATTGTAAGTATATGTATATATTTCCATATAAAAATATATATATATATATATATAGTTGTGTATATATATAAAAGGATTTTGAGAGTTATAGTTTAATTATATACACATGGGTTTGAAGTAAGTTTTGCAAGATTCATATATTTTAATCTCAACTGATGGATTGTGCCGGATTACATATTAATGTTTCTGGATACACTAGTTGTCTCAACCGATGGATTTTGTTGGATTACATATAAAAAAAAAAATCATTGTGTTAAAAGATCGAGTTTGATGCCTTATTATTTTCTTGAGGGTATGTGCACTCGGTGGATCATTTTATTTGCCACCCCCTCTCGTAGCCAAAACGGCATTTGTTTAATCGTGATGTATGAGTCTATACTCCTAGATGTATCCGTAAGGGTTATCTAGGGCTCCGGAGTGTGTCTGTATAGGGTCCGCTGCATTCACTTTGCGATGGGTTTTATTCCCATAGATGATGGGTTGAATTCCCATAGTTGATGGGTTTTATTCCCATAGAATGGTGTCCTCGATCTCTTGAGCCAATGGTAAAAGAAATTGTTATTATTATTATTATTATTATTTTTATCATGAGCACTTAATTCATTAAATTCTAACTTGTGCATTATATATATATATATATATATATTTATATATATAATAAACTTTGAAGTTATATTAAAGTCATCCCTTTTGAAACCCATTACTTGGTGTAGAGAGGGTTGGCTTACTCAGTATTTTTATATACTGATAAACGTGGTTTATTCTCTTTTACAGATATTCAAGGAAATATGTGAGCACGAGCATGCATGGGGCGGAAAAAAAAAACTTTTATCAAGACATGTTGCATCAATTTTAAATATTTGGACCTTGAACTGTTGCGTTTTGGCCATGTGGCCCGGACTTTATTTTTCCGCATTTTACCTTTCCTACTATGGATGATGCATGGATGATGGACAATATTATACTATGACTGGGCTTAGTTATATAAATAAATTTTAAAACTCTAAGTATTTGTGAACAGTTGAATATAGAGCTACATGAGGTGATTATGTCCAAAGAATGTGACTCTGTAGCTGTATATTTTAATTGTTAATAAATTACTTAGAAGACGGTACTCTTTAGCCTTAGCATTTCTTAGTTAAGTTAGCACTTGGCGACCTTAACTTAGAAGTGTGGCGGTTTCATCCCGGTTCTTTCAATTTTAAAAACCCGGGGTGTTACAGAAATATTGAGTCCATCTATATTTGGTTCCCGTGCAATAATTTATTTAATTAAATTATTTTCGATTTCACGGGTTCTTGGAATTTTGATTCCTTTTTAAATTAAATTCCATTTCTCATTTTCTTATGATTCTTTATCCATGTATTATATTTATTTAAGTATTGTATTTATTTATTATCTATTTATTTATTTTATGTTGCAAAATTCTCGGGTATTACAGTCTACCCTCCTTAAGAATCAACTTCGTCCTCGAAGTTGTGTTTCGACTTTTCTCGTGCTAAGGTCTTTTTGTTTGTTTTATTAATTTGTGACTGAACTTAGAATTAAAACTTCTAAGCTGCCTACGTACCCTGTGAAGGGATCAAGCCATAACGTAGTTCAAAACAATTTGAAGTTTTTTATTATTATATATATATATATATTTATTCAGGATACATCTTATCGAGTTGAACTCCAAAAATAAATTATTACGGGGTATCACATCCTCTCCCCCTTAGGGCTTCAGTTATGTCCCCATAACTGTCTATTCATTATTCTCAAGAAGGTTCGGGTCAAGGTTTAAATGAGTCGTGCGTTTGAAATGGATTTTTTGTTTGGGAAACCAAACTAGATTTTTGGAATAAATAGTGTTTTAATAAAAACTTATTTTTTATTATTATTATTTTTTTTAACATAAGGAAATGGTTTCGTATGAGGATAGGAATGGCAAGGGCCGATGATTGTTATGCTTAATCGTGTGCATAGATGAATGAGATCTAGGACTAAGGCAAGATTAGTCTCTTAGTGTTCCTAATTCGATGTCAAGCCTCTAAGTTATGTAGGTGTAGCAAGAGATCTAAGTTAGAACTACGTCGCTTCTAGGTTATCTAAGGTATAGAAAATGCAATATGCGCATGCACATGATGATTTCCCCCCAAAAATAATTCATGTACTATGTGTGTATATATATATATATTTTCTCTAATTCCCATGGGTTTTAAAAATAAAAATTTATTCCATGGGATTAATGATTTAAAAATTTAAAATAATGGCTAAAATTCTTAGACCTCTATATTGGGTCAAAAATAATTAACACTTGGGCTAAAAAATATTTGGGGCTAGGAAATTTCAAAAATAATAATTTGGGCGCGTCTATAATAATAATCTAGAAATAATAATGGTTTAAAAATAATAACAATAGTTTAAAAATATTCCGGGCTCTGATACCAACTTGTAACACCCCGGTTTTTGGTCACCCAGGTCGGGGTGTCACCGCCACACCTCCCTAGCAAGATACGGTTTCTCCGAGCTCACTAAAGAGATGCAAGGCTATGGTTTTTCAGAATTAAAAATATTCAAACAGCCCATTCATATACCATTTAAAAATAATACATCGAAGTTGCAGCGGAAAATAATAATTACATATGTATAATGCAGCGGAATTTAAATATAGCCAACACGGCCAGAATATGGGTTAAACAGGCCCGTTCATGCAAGATCTAGTCTAATACAATAATTCAAAATAATATATCTTCCTAAAATTACCATGTATGCATCTGAAGATGCATAATTCTCAACTCTGAAAGAAAAAGGAAAAATATGGTTTGGTCAGCAAAAACTTGCTGAATAAGTTAACACGTACATGTTTATGAGGTTTCAAAGCCTTTAATTAAATTTGAAGGAAACATGTGCATAATGTAATCTATTCATTTAATAATAATTTAATCGCATAATTTAAAAGTCATGGATTCCATACGATCTTAAATATAGCTTGCAAAGTAATCAAATAAATTGCCATAAATATAAAAGCACAATTTAATACAGATTTAATTTGGAATTCTCGCAAACTTCTCGTTTCATATCTTTTAGAGATCACCATCGCTAGGGCTCTTATGTCCGCCAGCCTTACGCCTGGGCTCTTATGTCCACAAGTATTATGGTTGATCTTTTAATTAGAGTTAATCCGTCCGCTAGCCATACGATCAGTGTTTCGCTAGGGCTCTTACGTCAACCTAGACATACACTTGGGCTCTTATGTCCCAAGCCGCAGAGAACATTGACAGTATCCAGCTTAGTCATAACCCGCAATATTTTAACCTTCTCGTTTCGTATATCTTATTTCAAAGAATTTCTACACGTTTCAACCTTAAAGGCTAATTTCACCGTTTCAACAAGATTTCAAGATTTGACTCGGTCAACCACAGTTTACTCTAAAATTCATTAAAAATCGAGTTTGACTCCAAAAATTCTGAAATTTTACCACTAACTCAAAAACATTGAGATGAACAACTTTCGTGTTTTAACTTTTTCAATCCGAGATACTTAAATAGGTCAAAAACGTCAATTTTCGTCCTACCATAAATCTGTCCGAATTTCGTGTACCGCAGTTCAAGATTATCAAGATCTACCATAGAAAATCAACTCCAAACTCAACGAACTTTTACCGAGACCTTCTTAAGACATTTATCTACAACTTTCATGTTCGGCTAAAGATCTAAATCGGTCTAGAACTAATTTCAAAAACGTGATCAAGATCGGACCTAAGTTCTGTCAAGAAATTCAAGATCCAAGTTTTTGCTGTTCGGTTTCGGGTGGTTTTCAAATATCAAAACGTCTCTAAAAATTCTGAAAATTTTACAGTAGATAGATCTAAGCCTTAGAAACATTTTTCGTGTTTTAGGTTTTTCCGTTTGAAGTCGTTTTAAGGTTCGGAAAAATTCGACAAAACTGTTGCGCCGGTAAAAACGTACATTGGCAGATTTACGAAAGATTTGTTTAAACTTTTAGGTTTGAATGTTTTAGTTACTCCCAAAACCATGTAAGTATTAACTTACTTGAGATTGGATTATCGGCTCGCCAAATTCGTAGGCGTGGCTTCCACGTTCTTCGTTCGTCCTCCGAGATCCTCCGTTCTCCCTCCTTCCCCAACCTACTGCTGTGGAGTGTTGAGTGCCTTCTTCTCCGTCGAAGTCGTTCAACGATCTAATCTCTATATTTTTTTTTCTATTCTCTTCCTTCTCTTTTTTTTGTATGTATAAATCTTTTTTTTTTAGCAACCCCATATGAAGATGATGGGAATTTGGTTTAAAAAGGGGTGAAGGGTCGGCAGAATTGGAAGTTAAATCTTCCCAAGATTTACTCCAACTATCTTTTTGTTGTCTTCTAGATATCCTACGCATACTTTAAATATATAATATATATTTCATATCATCTTAAAGATATGCTACATTAAATATATAATATATATTGTTCTAGTTATTTATTAATTCCTTTTATTTTATTTTTTGTGTACATAGAATTGATTTGAATAGCACAATAGATGAAGAAGATTAAATTTTGAATGAGTACTGGGCGTTACATTTAGGGATTTAGAATCAAATATTTATTCCAAATCTTTTCCTATCTGTAACACCCCCATCTTCGGCGCAGCGGAAAGACGGGGTGCTACTCTAGATGTTGCCGGCTCCAGAGTGAAGGCTGTCCCCACAAACCAACATGAGCTCTTTCCAGTGCGCTTTGGCCTCACTCACGCACACCCTGGAAGACTTCCCAGGAGGTCACCCATCCTAGAATTACCCCAGGCCAAGCACGCTTAACTTTGGAGTTCTTATAGGATGGTTACCAAGAAAGAAAGGTACCTTGTTGGTATGAGTAGCTTATTTCACTCCATTTAAGCCATTTCTCCGGGGTATTACATTCCTCCCCCCTTAAGATCGCAACGTCCTCGTTGCGCTCGGCCATCCACATCTCGTGAACGCCACAACCATCCACATCCCGTGGATCTTTCACCCCGCTAGGCGCCTGGATACCACAGCACGCGGTCGCGGTCTGGCTCTGATACCATCTGTAACACCCCCATCTTCGGCGCAGCGGAAAGACGGGGTGCTACTCTAGATGTTGCCGGCTCCAGAGTGAAGGCTGTCCCCACAAACCAACATGAGCTCTTTCCAGTGCGCTTTGGCCTCACTCACGCACACCCTGGAAGACTTCCCAGGAGGTCACCCATCCTAGAATTACCCCAGGCCAAGCACGCTTAACTTTGGAGTTCTTATAGGATGGTTACCAAGAAAGAAAGGTACCTTGTTGGTATGAGTAGCTTATTTCACTCCATTTAAGCCATTTCTCCGGGGTATTACACTATCATATTGGATTTGACAATATACTAATAATAGAGTGCATCTTGTCATATTAATAAATATAGACTAAATATTTATTTTCCAATTATTTTGCTATGTATATATATAGATTGTTTTGTTATTATTATTATTATTATTATTATTATTATTATTATTATTATTATTATTATAAAATTATAAAATAAAGTGTTAATTAATAATTATGCGTATAGTAATTATACACGTAATAAAATGCTTTTAATATATAAATAAATGGATTAATTTAAAATATATTTAGAATAATGTAGGGTATTACAAAACTCCTATCTTAATTTTATTTGGATCTCAATTTAATTTCGGATTCGAAATATTGAGTCCATCTATATTTGGTTCCCGTGCAATAATTTATTTAATTAAATTATTTTCGACTTCACGGGTTCTTGGAATTTTGATTCCTTTTTAAATTAAATTCCATTTCTCATTTTCTTATGATTCTTTATCCATGTATTATATTTATTTAAGTATTGTATTTATTTATTATCTATTTATTTATTTTATGTTGCAAAATTCTCGGGTATTACAAAGACCCAAGGTACGAACGAAAAACTTATTGTCTCTTTATATGTTTGATGATCTCATATTCACAAGAAACAATAAGACAATGATTGGGGAGTTTAAAGAAGACATCATAAAAAAGTTCGAGATGACTGATTTAGGCTTGATGCAATATTTTCTCGGCATCGAGATAGATAAAAGAGAATATGGTATTTTTATCTGTCAAAAGAAGTATACTGAGAGCTTACTAAAGGAGTTTGAAATGGAGGGTTGCAAGGCCATAGCAACTCCACATGATAATAATAAGGCATTACAAAAGGAAGATGGCTCACCAAAAGCAGATAACTCAAAATTTTGAAGATTAATCGTAAGCCTACTCTATCTGATGGTTGCTCGACCAGACATAATGTATGCAACCAACTTTCTATCAAGGTTTATGCAAGAACCAAACCAAGTTCAGGAGCAGCCAAGTGAGTACGCCGATTTCTTCAAGGAACTAAGACCTTGGGCATGATCAACACCCGACTCTAAACTAACTTGGCCATACTGCAGTGATTGGGCATTATCAATTGATGATATGTGAAGCAGATCGGGCTACACATTTACAATGGGCACATGAATATTTTCTTGGGCATCTAAAAAGCAAGCAACAATTGCACAATCATCAGTCGAAGCAAAGTACATAGCAACATGAATGACTACATTCCAAGCAATTTGGCTGAAGATGATGATTCAAGATATGGGAGAGCCACAAGATAAAGCTACAAAAATCTACTACGACAGTAAGTCTACAATAGCCATGACGAAAAATCTAGTGTTCCACAACAGAACCAAATATAGTGGAACAGAACCAAATATATCAAGGTCAAGTATCACTTCATCACAGTAGCAGAAGCAAACAAAGAAATTGAGCTGGAGCATTGCAAGACAGAAGATCAATTAGCTGATATATTTAAGAAAGCACTACCACTAGGAAAGTTTGAGTCCTTACGAGAACTCATATCGATCAAGGAAGAGTATTAAAGTTGTGTTGCACATTTCTAGAATATTCATGTAAAAGTCACATAAACTTTATTAGTGGAATATTCTAGATATTTAGGGAATGTGATTAAAATAGAGGAAGAGTAGCTTAGAAGTTGCAATTGAGTTACTATGCTGACACATATTTATCTCCATATGCAGACATGTTATCAAATAAACAAGCTAGTGCTACACGGTAGTGGGCTGACATTTGTTTCAATTTAAAGCCAATTAATTACAAATGGGAGGTGGATCATTAATTACCCAAATTAGTGGGATTAACATAAATTTATTGGGATTTTCCATTCCACAGCAGCCTGCATTTTTGGTAATGAAGGAGAAAACCAAAACAGCACCGTCGGGATTTTTTTTGATTCGTGGTGTGGCAATTGAAAATTCAAAAGAGCACCGGGGGGATCCACCGGAAGGTGAGATAGGGGATGATAGATCTAAACTCTTTTCCGGATGATGCAGGAGACGGACGAGATAGATTAATAGCAAGTGATAATAGCATAACTGATACCATTACAGAACACGGTGGCAGCAGGATAATATCATATCTGATACCATTTCAGAACACGGCTGCAACATGATAATAGCATAACTGATAACATTACAGAACACAATTATGTTACAGATATGGCATAGATACTATTTGAAAGGAGCTCGATAATTTCTAATGATTAAGGATCACGATCAAGCAGCATGCACAACACTTGAATGCACCATACAGAACACGCACAGATTGGAATGCAGCACAATGTCAAAACAGTAATCCAAAGTAAACAATTACACCTAATGTTTATGCAGATTTAAAAATGAAAGGAAGGAAAGTCAATAAGATAAAATCTTTAAAATATTTTCCACGATTTTAGTAAAACTCAAAAATGAAAAGTCCCCTTAACTACCCACCAATCACTCCACTAAAAGAAGGAAAGTCAATAAAATAATATCATGCCATATGTGGGTTTGGGGATAAATAGCACAACATGTGCGTGCGGAGAACATGTCCGCATATGCGGAGTCCGCATAGAAACACATTCCTAGAAGTTGAATGCCCCAGAATCATCTATCAAGCTCCATTGGCTAGTATAAATAGATGAGCCATTGCAGAAACTTGTAGCAAGATCACCACCAAGTCATTCAAGTACTCCAAACCAAACCAAGGTTGATAAGATGGGTTTTACTCTTACAAGAGTTCGATATTATCATAAAAGACAGAAAAAGGTAAAGACAATGGAGTAGCAGATCATGTTTCAAGATTGGATGAAAGAACAGAAAAGGAGGAAGTTGTAAATGACAAATTTCCAGATGAATAATTATATGCTTTGCAACTACATCAATTTGATTGTCCTTGGTTTTCCGACTTTGCCAATTATTTGGCTTGTAAAATTATTCCAAAGTTTAAAGACTCACATCAGAAGTCGAGATTTTTCATAGAAATTCAGAAATACTATTGGGATGACCCCTTTTTATTTAAGTTTTGTTCTGACCAGGTCATTAGACGCTGTGTTCATGAGAAAGAAGGATTTCAAATTGTTAGGAGATGCCACGAGAATCCTTTAGGAGGCCATCATGGCCCTGCTAGAAAGGTTCTAGACTGTGGATTCTTTTGGCCAACGATCTTTTTGGATTGCCAGAAATTTATAAAGATATGTGACAGATGCCAAAGATTGGGGAATGTTTCTATGAGGGAAGAAATGCCTCAAAAAGGAATCTTAGAAGTAGAAATATTTGATGTTTGGGGGATTGATTTTATAGGACCTTTCCCTCCTTCATATGGTAATCACTACATTCTAGTAGCTGTGGACTACGTCTCAAAATGGGTTGAAGCTGTGGCTTTACCTAACAATGAAGCTAAACAAGTCACCAGATTCTAGCAGAAGAACATTGTTACTAGGTTTAGAGCCCCTCGTGCCATAATATCGGATGGAGGATCTCACTTTGTGAATAAGCTCTTTGAGAAGTTGCTTAAGCAATATGGTGTTCATCATAAAGTCGGATCACCATATCATCCTCAGACAAGTGGACAAGTGGAGGTATCTAACAAGGAAATCAAGCATATTCTGCAGGCTTCTGTGAACACTACAAGAAAAGATTGGTCCAAGAAACTAGATGATGCCTTATGGGCATATAGAACTGCTTTCAAGACTCCTATAGGAATGTCTCCTTACAGGCTAGTCTTTGGTAAAGCTTGTCATCTTCCAGTTGAGTTAGAACATAGAGCATATTGGGCCATTAAGATGCTTAATATGGATTTTCAGTTGGGACAAGAAAAGAGGAAATTTGATCTTTCGAAATTGGAAGAAATGAGACTGGAAGCATATAAAAGCAGCAAGATTTATAAAGATCGAACCAAGAAAATTCATGATGCAAAGATAATACATAAAGAATTTTATGTTGGTCAAATGGTTTTGCTTTATAACTCTCGTCTGAAATTGTTTCCAGGAAAGCCGAGATCAAGGTGGACATGACCATTCCCCGTTGTAGCTGATCATGATAATGGAGCTGTTCACAATTATGCTTAATGAAGGAGAAAAGACAGTAAATGGGCACATGCTTAAGGAATATATTGGTCAACAAGATTTAAATATTCAAACTGAATATTTGAATAATCCATAGTTCTCTGAATTTCTTTATAAAAAAGAGGGGGGGTACTACCCAGGTTGACTAAGTAATATTCCCCTTTTTCTTAAGATTATTGTTAATTTGTTACTTTTTTTTGTGTTTTTTAGGATTTCTAGAAATGAAGCTGTGATGGACTAAGAAGGAAAAAGAAGGAATTCTTCAATCATGTTTTTGAGTATTGAACAAATTTTCATAAGTTGAATTTTTGATCTTTCAATCTAAGTATTCACGCCTTGTTTCGAACCAACAGAGCGTGGATGAGATTGAAGTTTAATGACTCACGCTTTGTTAAAATTCATAAAGTGAGGAGAAAGTTTCAAGTTTTGTTTGATATACAAAATTTGATCGGGATTATTATTGGATTAATTCTGAAGTATATGAAATTCTGATAGTCTTTTCTGGCTTTGTTGCTAAAAACATAAGCGTAAGGAATGAAATTACCACGCTTTGTCAAATTCATAAAGCGTGAGCTAGTTCTTAAACATACCATAGAAAAATTTTCCTCGTTTTGATGATTCACAAAGCGAGGGACATCTTATATGTCACGCGCTTATGATAAATAAAGCGAGAGTCTGGGAATTTGAATAGATAGATTTTCAAAGACCTTGAAAGACCAAAATACCCTTCCAGACCCTTCTTCTCCCTTCTCCCTTAAACCATCACACGTCGTTTCAATCTTCTGTAATTATGTCACATAACTTCCCATGGTTTATAAATAACTAGTATAATCTTCCATTCATTCATATTCCCCTAAAGTCTTTCACTAGAAATTCTAGATGGCTGAAGTAGCTCCCAATCATAAAACCACAATTTTAGATATCCCTGATGAAATTTTGGGGGATATTTTATCAAGATTGGGGCAGGAAGAAGTTAAAGATCTAGCCAGAACAGCTCCAACCTGCAGGAAGTTTCACAGAGCAAGTAAACTCCCTGTTGTTCGAAGAAGGGCCAATGTGGTGGAAGAAATCACCGCTGAAAAAACTTATGATCAAGAATATCGAACATTCTTGAGAAGATGCAGAGAAGACAACAACTTCATGCTCAACCTGGAGCCTGCATTGAAAGCCCTCCGGAACACAGGACATATGGAATCTGGTTTTGAAGTTCTTCGGCCGGGGATAGAGGATGATCATCACCCTTCAATCTTCATCAAAGCCTTCATTCTGATGAGTTCAATCACCGTCTGTATAACCAACCAAACTGAAAATTTCTTCCTTCTTTTATTCAATGCCATGATCTTTGGTACCTTTCAAGTACCTCAAAATTCTTTTTGCAGCTGTAAAATGGATTTTACTTGGTTCATTCAAGAACCTGGACAACAGACTTACCGAATAAGTGATATACGGCTTTGTATTGAGATAGAGCAGCGATCAATCAGCTTTCGATAAAGGGATTCATCAGCTTTTCCTGCATTGTCATGGACTAGAAATTTCTCATTTTGTGCCATGGGAGTCGAGACAGGCTTGCACTCTTTCATATTGAATTTCTTCAATAGATCATCAACATATTTTTCTTGAGAAAGAAATATTCTTCTAGGCCTTTGCTTCACTTGGATTCCAAGAAAATAATGCATCAATCCCAAATCAGACATCTAAAACCTGCTCATCATTTTGTTTTTAAACTCTTCCACCATGGATTTGTTTGTGCCAAAATAGATTAAGTCATCCACATAAAGGCACACAACAAGAAGATCTTCTCCATAAGTTTTCACATATAGATATGATTCACTTGGGCTCCTCTTAAAACCATTTTCAATGAAATAACCATTGATCTTGCTATTCCAAGCTCACGGTGCTTGTTGCAAGCCGTATAAAGCCTTCTTCAATCGATAAACCTTTATTTCCTGGCCTTTAATTTTAAAACCTTCAGGTTGCTCAACAAACACTTCTTCTTGAAGTTCGCCATTTAGAAAAGCTGATTTTACATCAAGCTGGAAAATATTAACTTCCAATTGAGCAGCTATGGCAAGAGCAGTACGAATTGTCTCAATTCGGGCCACAGGAGAAAAAGTTTCTGTAAAGTCGATACCAGGTTGTTGAGAGTAGCCTTTTGCAACAAGCCGCGCCTTATATTTCTGGATATCACCAAGTTCGTTGAATTTGATCTTGTAGACCCATTTCAGCCCAATAATTTTCTTCCCTTCAGGCAAATCGACAAGCTCCCAGGTTCCATTTTTTTCAATGGTGGAAATTTCCTCCGCCATTGCCTTTCTCCAGCACTCCTCATTTGATGCTTCATCAAATGTCTGAGGTTCACTGCAAAATAATGCAATTTCATTCGTCGCCTCATAAAGATCCCTAAGAGAACGTGTTCGTCATGGGGGGCTTTCATCTGCAACTTCAGGTACTGGAGCCTGGTTTTGATCACAAACATGCACCTGGGAAGTTGATGGTACTGGATCATAGTAAGGAACTACATCAACCTGCTTTCCTTTCCAATCCCAAGCTGTGTTTTCATCAAAAATAACATCACGAGAAACTAAAATTTTATTTGTTGTTGGATCCAGCAAGCGATATCCCTTGGACTCATCACTGTAGCCAATAAAGAAAAGTTTTTGGCCTTTTTCATCAAACTTTCCACGACTTTGAGATGAGACATGAGCATATGCCACACTGCCAAAGACTCTAAGATGATCAACTCTTGGTTTTTGGTGATGCCAGGCCTCATATGGTGTTGTATTCTGGACAGCTTTTGTTGGTGACCGATTGAGAATGTAAGCTGCTGTATAGACTGCTTCTGCCCAATATAAATTAGGAAGACCTTTCCCTTTTAGCATGCTCCGAGCCATCTCCACAATCGTCCGGTTTTTCCTTTCGGTGACACCATTTTGCTGTGGTGTCCGACTCACTGTTAGGTGCCTCTTAATCCCATTTTCCTTGCAATATTCAATGAAGGGATTATAAAGAAATTCCCCTCCACGATCTGTTCTCAAGGCCTTTATGAAAAAAACACTTTTTTTTTCAACCAAAGCCTTGAACTGTACAAAGGTTGAGAAAGCTTCCGACTTTTGATTTAGAAAATATATCCAAATCATCCTCGTGTAGTCGTCAATGAACAAAATGAAGCACCTTTTATTTCCTGGAGTTGGCATTTGCATTGGACCACAAATGTCTGAGTGGACAAGCTCCAGAGGTGCTTTGGCTCTCCAGGAGGTTTTAGGAAATGGGAGCTTATGCATCTTTCCATATATGCACCCTTCACACACCTTGTTCGACTTTTGAATTTTAGGAAGCCCGATGACCATATTTTTCTCCTTCAACAAATGAAGTCCCCCCTCATTTAAGTGACCATATCGCAAATGCCATAAATGCGACAAATCTGCATCCTCCACTTTCAAAGCACAATTTTTTGTTAGCGGCATCATGAGAGGAAATATTTTATTTTTCATTTCAATATTGGCGATGATGGTGTTTCTCTTCTTATCAAGAATCTGGCATTTATCATCATCAAAGTGAATTAAAAACTCTTTCTATATTAAGCTGCCCGACACTGAGAAGATTATGTGAGAGATGAGGAACATAAAGCACATAAGTGATAAGCTTTTTCTCACCGTTTTCAGTTTGAACGATAATTTTACCTTTCCCTTCGGCACTTCTTTGAGATCCATCGCCAAGAATGATTTTAGAAATGACATCTGAATTTAGATCAACAAAGAGATCTCCATTTCCAGTCATGTGGTTACTGCACCCGCTGTCCAAATACCACATATTTTTGGACTCGCCGCTGCTACTTGAATAGAACAGGATTTCTTCACTCGGCTGCTCCGTAAATTTGGCATCCTCTTTTCCTCCAGATTTGTCTTTGTTTTGAAACCAACAATCCCTCTGAGAATGGTTTGGGATTTTGCATCTTTTGCATCTGAAGAAGCAATCCTTAGACTCATGGTTTTTGAAACTTTTGACAATTTCCCACACGAGTATTTTCGAAATAATATAACCCCGGTCTTGATTTTATTTAATAAAAATCATTTTATGAAGGCGGAGTTAGGATTAGGGATATGTTTATAGGTTGTCACGTTTTTATTACTCGCGTTAAGAAACTGTGGCCCGAAAGCGCACAGTGTCAAAAATTGCAGTAATTTATAGTAAGACCGGATCGTTCACTGGAGGATGTGCGATAGAAGCAGGGCCCACGTCGTTTTACTAGATTTTCCATTCGTATTGCTCCAATTGGTTTGAAAAGTGATTAACAACTACTGACATGAATTTAAACTGAACTATAAAAGCGTTTAAATCTATTCTACAAAGCAAATAAATTTACTCTAGAAAGCAGGTAAAGTTACTCTAAGAATGCGATGAATATTATCTATGAAAGCAGTGAATATTTACACTATGCTATCTATGAAGCTATATCACAGTGTAGACAGAAGGGACAGGAAGAAAAGAATTAAAAATTGGACAAGATTTAGGTACAGCAGTATTAAACTTCCATTTTTATACAAAGATCTTGGTTTGGGATAATTCTATCAGATAGCTAATTCTCATGCTCTCAGTACTGCGTTCCCTTTAACAGACAGGTACTTACAGTGTGAGTTTACATGTTCTTAAGACCGCAGATTCTAAGATACCACAGATTTGTAACTGCCCTGGCCTGGGTGTGTTACTTCATCTGTGGTGGACAAGCAACACCTGACAAATCATTTATTGAAATGCCAAGTACTACTATCATTCCCCCATGTCACACCCAAAGATTCTAATCAAGCCCTAAACTATCCCTTAACTATCAATCCTAGTAGCAGTTACACAACTCTCAATACAACCGAGTGACCTCTAGAGAAAGCAATTAAAAGAAAGCGGTAAAGAAAGCATTTAAAACCTATCACTCGGAGGTTTTGAAGGTCTGACCCTGGTAGTAAAAGACAGCTCCCCTTCAGCATGAAGGGGTATGGAT